>VZRI01004033.1:183635-200488 GCA_013397515.1 Upupa epops | reverse complement strand
GAGGGTGGAACCAGATCCAGGGAGCCCAGGGGATGTGAAGATCTAAAAGCAGGAGCAGACCTGGTGTCCTCTCAGCCCATGGTTGGATGCAGTGAGGGGAAAAGGGAACCCACAGAGAGAGGAGGCAAACACAAACCCAGGAGTCTCCAAAAGCCCAGAATCACTGGGGTCCCAGTGAGATGAACTCAGCAGTTCTCATCATTTCCTCACAGTTCTTGTGATGCCAGAAGCCTCCAAGGGGTCCTCTGGTGTCACAGGAAGACAGTTCAGGTCTAGTTGTGCTTTTTGAAGGACAGAGTCAACCAAGAAGTGGGAAAGAAACTTAAATGGGGCCACACAAATCATTGAATCATTGAACCACCAAGGTTGGAAAGGACCTTCAAGATCATCAGGTCCAATCATCAGCCCTTATAACCCCCAACCACTACCCCATCACCCCAGCTGCCAGGTTGTTGAACCCCTCCAGGGATGGTGCCTCCACCCCTTCCCTGGGCAGCCTGTGCCAAGGCCTCCCCACTCTTCCTGGGGAGAAGTTTTTCCACAGATCCAATCTGACCCCCCCAAAGGAGCCCTCGATAGATGGTTTCTCTTATTGCAAAGTGAATGTCATGAAGCTGAACTGCTTCACCCGCCCTCAGGTAATTCCTCTTCATAGCAGATATTGTTCTGCTCTTTGGAAACTGCCGGTGCTTGTGGTAATGTAATAATTTCCTCTAAATCTGTACTTAGCCTGAGCTTATTTGGCTTCATCTTTCAGCCACTGGGCTGGGGAACAGCTTTGCTGGGTAGAACATGGGGTTCTCCAGCCAGGCTTTCCCACCCTATTGATGAAGACACCTCTGACAGCCCAAACTTGCACTGTGAAGCCTCTGTTTTCCATCCTCACTGATCAATCACTTCCTTCACTGACTCTCCTCCAGTGTATTCACATCCTCCTGCTCAGCCCTGGTGACAACAGGCAGCCCCGATGCTGTTGGCTCATCACCCTGCTTCATAGACTCATAGAATCCTTAGGGATTGGAAGGGACCTCCAAAGATCACCCAGTCCAGTCCCCCTGCCACAGCAGGATCACCCAGACCAAGTCACACAGGANAGAAGAGCCTGGCTCCATCCTCCTGACACCCACCCCTCACAGATTTAGAGACATGAATGAGGTCCCCCCTCAGCCTCATCTTCTCCAAGCTCGAGACCCAGCTCCCTCAACCTTTCCTCAGCAGGGAGATGCTCTCCTTCCTTCATCATCAATTTCATTGCTCCATGCTGGACACCCTCCAGCAGCTCTGTGTCCTTCTTGAACTGAGGGGCCCAGAACTGGACACAGTACTCCAGATGCGGTCTCTCCAGTGCAGAGTAGAGGGGGAGAAGAACCTCCCTCGATCTGCTAACCACCCCCCTTCTGATCCCCCCCAGGATGCTGTTGGCCCTCTTGGCCATGAGAGCCCATTGCTGGCTCAGAGTCACCCTGCTGGCCACGGTGCCCTTGAGGAGATGAAGGCCAGCTGCTGTATGATGTAGGGGAGGTGTCAGCTGAACCCATCAACCAAGACACAGGTGAGGAGAAGAGCTCCACTGGAGAGTGAAATGAGGGAGCAGTAGAAAGGGCAGAGGGTGCCAGAACTACAGGATTAATTTCACAGAGCCCCAGAACACGAGGGGGTCAGAAGGGACCTCGAAAGATCATCTAGTCCAACCCCCCTGTCAGGACAGGATCCCCTGGAGCAGGGCACAGGGGAACACACATCTCCAAGAACTCTGACAACCACTCAGAGCCTCTGGGAGCACCACTGCCCTGAGACACCAGAGAGCCCCCTCACTGCGGTCAGGACCAAGTGCCCTGCATCTTCCACAAGTCCCAGTGCCTTCTTTGCTGGTCAGAGTCCAAGAGAGTGGAAAGCAAATGGCCTTTTCCCAAAAGCTGCTTGGACAGAGCAGGTAACAGCATCCTCTCAGATCCCTGATTATCACTCGATGGAAGGATATGACCCCAGTGCAGCAGAAACTGGGAGACTATTATTAGCCAGTACTTGATCCCATCAGTAAACTGGAGCCCTGGCCTGCTCAGAGCCCCTTCCTGACCCCAATTTAGTCTGCAGATCCCCCCATTCTCTGCTCTATTCCACCCTGGATTTGGGAGCAGGGTTAAGGATGGGAAAGGGTCCATCTGGAGACAGGACTGGTGTCCTCAAGAGACTCCAGTAAAACCAGTCTGGGGGAAGCCAAACTGTTCCACACACAGATTCCCAGAAGGAAACCTTCCCATTGTTAAGAGGAACACAAGTGGTCCCATTTCAGCATCAAGCAGTGTCACACAGTGTCCAGAAAGCACATCCCTGCCGTCTTAATTAACATTTGATGCTGAATGTTTTCATCTAGGAAAGAAAACAGTGTTTTCCCCTCAACATTAGATGTTTTCCTACGGAAAAGACTGAACCAAGCATCAGGATGGTGATGTGCTGGGACCAGTCCTCTTCAATCTATTAATTAATGACTTGGATGAGGGATTAGGGGGCACTGTCAGCCGACCCCCCAGCAGACTGGGCTGCCATTCAGTGAGACCTGGACAGGCTGGCGAGCTGGGCAGAGAGGAATGGAGTGAGGGACAGCAAGGGTCAGTGTAGAGTCTGGCATCTGGGCAAGAACAATCCCAGGGACCAGGAGAGGGTGGGCACTGACCTGTTGGAGAGCAGTGGAGGAGAAAGGGACCTGGAGGTCCTTGTGGCAAGCAAGATGACTCTGAGCCAGTCATGTGCTCTTGTGGCCAAGAGGGCCAACAGCAGGTTCCATATCAGTACCAGCAGGAACTTCTTCCCAGGGAGGGTCCCGGAGCACTGGCACAGGCTGCCCAGGGGGGTTGTGGAGTCTCCTCTGGAGATGTTCCAGACCCACCTGGCTGTGTTCCTGTGTGACTTGGTCTGGGTGATCCTGCTGTGGCAGGGGGATTGGACTGGATGATCTTTCCAGGTCCTTTCTGATCCCTAAGGATTCCATGATTAGGAACTTGGGAGAAACCACAGTCTAGACCAGCTGGCCCAGCCCCACATTGAGCTGAGCCTTAAACTGTCCAACGATTGGGACCCACCAGTGCCCGGGGAGATCATTCCAACGGCTGATGGTTCTCACCATGAAAATTGCTGGCTGTCGCCCGTCCCCCTCCCAGTACCAAGGGCTCTGTGGGTGAATCGTTTGCAGGAGCTGGGTAATGAGCTGACACTGAGTAAGCGATCGTGATTGGGAGCCAGTGACTCACTGCAAATATTTAATGATGAGTTCATTGGAGTAAGACCTTCGCACATCGCTCAGGTTCCCTTCACGAGAGCAAAGAACCAAGAGATATTTACTGGGGGTTGCAGAGAAATACAGACATAGAACCACAGGGTTGGAAGGGACTTCCAAAGGGCATCCAGTCCAACCCCCCTGCACCAAGCAGGGCCAGCACTCCCCAGCCCAGGTTGCCCAGAGCCCCAGCCAGCCTGACCTTGAATGGCTCCAGGGATGGGGCCTCCACCTCCTCTCTGGGCAGCCTGGTCCAGGGATCCCCCACCCTCAGATCCCAGACCTTTCTCCTCCTGTGCAGCCTCACTCTGCCCTTTTCCAGCTTCAAACCAGGACCCCTCATCCTATCGTTCCCTGCCTCTGGGAACAGCCTTCCCCAGCCTTCTGGCAACCTCTTTCAGTGTGTAGAAGGTCACTATAAGGCCCCCCAGAACCCTCTCCTCTTCTGGCTGAAGAACCCCAACTCTCTCAGCCTGTCCTCAGAGCAGACAGGCTCCAGCTCTGAGCTTTTTCCATCCTTGATCCAGCACTGCCAGGGCCCCACCAACCCCTGTCCCTCACCCCACATCTTCACTGCTCTGCAACTCCTCCAGACACAGGGACTCCCCTACTGCCCTGGGCAACCCTTGTGGAGCAGAAACTGCTCCTCAGAGCCAACTTCAACCTCTCCTGGGGCTACTTGAGGCTGTTTCCTCTTGCCCCGTCACTTGTTCCTTAGAAGATCAACTCCCACCTCACTCCAAACCTCTATGAGGAGGAGCCTGCTGGGCAGCCCGTACTTGTGTGCTTCCTAATTTCTATTGTTCCTCATGTTTTTCCCAGCTCTTAGAAGAAGATGGGGCAGTGCACAGGCACAGGGATGGGTTTGAACTGCCTCAACCCAGGGAGTGTTTATGCTCTGAGCAAACAGCAGGCAGAAATGCTGACTAATCCCTCTGAAATGGTAACTAAACTGTATTATTTTTAATTAGCAATTAAATGACTTCTATTACTGCTTAAATGCAAGAAATTACTAAGCACCAACAACGTGAAGCAAATCAGGTCTTTAGCATTTAATTAGCAGGCTCTCCTATGAATTATTTAGCGAGTGGGCAAATAGGCTGCTCCAAGGAAACCCATTGCTGCAATTAAGTGATTTTCAATTATTTCTTTGTCTGGGTTTTGTCCTTCCTGACACCATCCGTGTGCCACCGCAGCCAGAGCAGTGCCTGGGCATTTGCATGGGTGAAGGAGCTCAACTGTGCAGGGGAACCACCCCCTCAGCAGTGCCTGGGCATTTCCATGGGTGATGGAGCCCAACTCTGCAGAGGAACCACCCCCACAGCAGTGCCTGGGCATTTGCACGGGTAAAGGAGCTCAACTCTGCAGAGGAGCCACCCCCTCAGCAGTCCCTGGGCATTTCCATGGGCGGTGGAGCTCAGCTCTGTAGAGAAAGCCAGACACTGCTGTGGGGATGGCATTTCCATGGGCGATGGCGCTCAACCCTGCAGAGGAACCACCCGCTCAGCAGTGCCTGGGTATTTCCATGGGTGATGGAGCTCAGCTCTACAGAGAAACCCAGGCACTGCTGTGGGGATGGCATTTCCATGGGTGCTGGAGCTCATTTTCACTGAAGAAACACCCAGGCTGAACAATGAAATCACGACGAGCTGCACAGAACACCCTAGGTCCACAGAACTGTGAGGATCTCCAAAACCCACCTGTTCCCAGCACTGAAAGAAGTCCAAGGATGCTCCGAACAGTCCCTCACGCTGGTAAAACGCGGCTGGAGGGGATCCTCCCAGAACTCCCCTGGTTGCCAATCCGCATCTCACTCCTATCTAACCCAAATCTCATTAGCTCCAAATTAATCTGATCGCTTCTCGCCTTGTCCCAGCAGAGGCAGAGAACAATTGATCACTTTATAACAGCTTTATGTGATGGAAGCAGTTCACTGCCTTTCTCTGCTAATCAAATTCAGCTCGTTCTGCCAACCTTCCCGCTCCTTCTTAACTCTCTCAAGTCCTGCTGCTTCCTCAGGCAGGTGGGAGCGGTGTTGGGAACACTCGGGACTCTGCAGAGAGAGGGATGTGCCTCAGGCACAGATCCAAACCACCCAGCATAAACCTGCCAAGGCTTCTTGCTCCCATCCTACACCCACCTTTGCCCAGGGAGCAGGGGAGTCACCGGCCCTGGAGGGGTCCAGGCAACAAGTAGCTGTGGCCCTGGGGGAATAGGGTTCAGTGGGCAGAGTAGGGTTGGGGTGATGGTTGGACTGGATGAGCTTGGAGGTCTCTTCCAACCTCAGGGATTCTATACTGCTTCCCAGCTTCAGAGTGTTTCTCAGCTCTGAATGTGGAATGTGGGACAGCTCAAGGAGAACCATCCAGGTTGGAAAAGATCCTAGAGATCATCAAACCGAGTCCAACCAAGACAACAACTGCAAGAGCAGCATCTCCACCCACTTCAGCCCACCCAGCGCTGGACCTGCTTGGCTGAAGGATGGCTGACTCTGCTTTGCCTGGGATGCAGCCAGACAGGGCTGGATCACACCACGCTGTGCTGGAGAGTCGATTCCTTCCGAGGACAGTCAGAGGGGAAGAGCTGGAGCCTGGCAGTGTCTGCTGTTGGGCTGAAATTAGATCTCTTCTTGACAACCCTCACTACTAACGGCAGCACTTGCCAGCAGCTCGTTCCACTGCAGCTTCAGTTTCAGAGGAGAGCAGACAACAGAGACAACCTCAAACCAGTGCTTTACTCCTCTCAGGTGGTACCTCAGCCCTTGCATCAACACGCAGTTCCAAATCAACCACCATCTCCTTGAGGGTTTGAATTACTCAAACCATTTTGGCCAGACAGCTCGAGCTTTGCCCAGAGCTGCTGGGTTCATCCATCCCAGCACACGAAACCATCCCCTCCTGCTGCTCTGAGCTCCCCACCTGATGGGTAAGAGCAAGCGGAAGGGACAAAGGGGGATTGCACAGGAATCTTCTAGGCAGGCCCACAGGTTCCCCATCTCTTAGCTCAGCACAAGGTAACAGCTGAAACAAGGGCTGAGACAGAGCAAACTGCTGGGGAGGCTCTCGTGATGCCTTTGCTCAGCAAAACCTGCAACTGGACTGGACCCAGGAACCAGCCAGCCTGGCCTGGTGCAGTCAGAGGTTGTACCAACCCTTCCAGAAATGGGTCTTGCTTCATCAAGCCCAGCTCAGACTCCACTCACCAAGGCTGTTCCAAGCCCTGTTGTTCAGACGGGCTGGTATCCAGCCAGAGGCTTCCAGGTTGGGAGCTGGTGGGGAAACGCAGCTTGAGCATCCTCCACCCTCCCTGCTGACTCACTTGGTCACACCACTCCTCTGCCTGGTAGAATCATGGGCTCCTAGACTGCGTTGGGTTGCAAGGGACCTCCAGAGGTCATCTAGTCCAACCCTCCTACACCAAGCAGGGCCAGCACTGACCAGAGGGTGCTCACAGCAAGGTTGTGCTCCTTGCTCTTCTGTGGGTACCAGTTACACTCCTGCCTACCGGAGGTGGTGGTCAGACCCTTCCATTGTCCTCAATTCACCAAGCAAAATCTCTTCTGGCCTGGGATTGCCCTCCAGCAGCTCTGTGTCCTTCTGGAACTGAGGGGCCCAGAACCAGACTCAATACTCCAGACGTGGCCTCACCAGTGCAGAGTAGAGGGGGAGAAGAACCTCTCTCCATTTGCTAACCACCCCCCTTCTGATCCACCCCAGGATGCTGTTGGCCCTCTTGGCCACAAGAGCACTTTGCTGGCTCAGAGTCACCCTGCTGGTCACTAGGACCCCCAGGTTCCTTTCTCCTCCACTGCTCTCCAACAGGTCAGTCCCCACCCTCTCCTGGTCCCCGGGCTTGTTGTTGCCCAGATGCCAGACTCTACCCTGACCCTTGTTGGACATCATTCCATTTCTCATCCAAAGGGAGCCTGAGGTTTCCCAGGACCAACTCAGACTAACAGCTCTCATTAAGGAGCATCCCAAGAGAAAGGAAGAGTAACTCCCCTGCCCTGGGCAGCTGAAGCATCTAGAGTTCATCTCCTCCACCCATAGAGTGCAGAAATAAGCGGGAGGGGGAGAAGTGAAGGTGAAACCTCTCTGAAGTTGGTCTCCCCAGAGCACCACAGCCATGCAGTCCTCTGCAGCTTTCGCAGATGGCTGCATGACGTTGCCCAGACAAGCAGAAGACCTGAGGAGCTGAGGCAGCCGACAGCAGCAATCCCAGATCCGAGCTCCTCCGCATCCCCCGTCAGCTGCGATGAGCTGATAAAAATGCAGATCGATTCCGGGGGCCAGGTCTCTCCAGCTCGATGCTGTTCCTGTGACTGGAGCAGACTGCTGCTAACTCAGAGTTAAAGGTATCAACCAGCAGCAGCAAGAGACAGAGCTGCTGGAGGCCAGGGGATCCCATTCCTGCTTCCCTTAGGGAAGATGCTAATCACCAGCACCCAAAGCAGCCCCCAAGCCCAGCTTATACTCAAACAGCAAACTGGGCACATGGACGAAGGAACTGGGAGCTACTGTGGGGATCAAGGTGGCTGCCCTGAGGTCGTTGAGCATCTCAAGATCCAGATCTTGCTCCAAGGATGTGAGCAGAGCCCTCCATGGATTGAGAAACGACCGGCAAGTTGTACAGAACCGGGGCAACCATGGACCTGCTACAGACACAGCACTGCAGACCCCTCTGACACATCACCCCCTCCTTACCCCAGGCTCACAGAGCTCTGCTGCAGGTCACAGACCACAGCAGTCCTGGGAGGGGGAGATTTCATGATCAGCCCCTTAATCCTGAAGGGTCAGAGCTGTGAGCCTGGGGAGGAAGGAGGTGGAGCAAGAGAGAAGGAGCATCCTCAGAACTAGGATCTCAGGGAATGAAGAGACCCCAAACCCTTCCAGCTCCCCTCTCCACACCCCCTGCACCAGCCTGTCTGTGCAGAGCAGGAACAAACAGGACTGCAGGTCCATGACTACAATCAAGACCCGGCTCAGCAGAGAGCAGAGTTCTGTCTCCCCAGTTGCTCTGGGCAGCAGCTCACTGGGTCACCGTGAGCCAGGTTGGGGCACAGGGCCAGCTGTCTGAGCTCCCAGGGCACGGCTGGTCCTGCCTGTACAAACCTTCTAATTGCACCAGGCCCCTCATGCCAGGACACTCTGTGCCATCTCCACGCCAAGCGCTTGTCATTGCTTCTTGATTGCCTTTCCTGCCATGCAGTGGCCACGCTCGTTCCTGGAAGCACGTGGGCACACCGGGAGAGCTGGCGGAGCCCAGTGCTCTGGCGAGACGGCTCTTACTGGAAAAGAGAGTCACCATCCAGGACACACAGTCTCTACCCCAAACCTTGGCACCTCCAGGGAAGGACAAGAGCTCCCTGAGCTGATGGGGATGAGGTTGCCTACTTGGCAATGGGCTGTGGAGAGTCACTCATCCACCCGTCCCACACTCAGCTCCAGTGTCCACCATCACCTACACCAGCCCCACCAGGCAAAGTCCACTGGTGCATGCTGTCCCCAGAGCAGCAGCTCTGCCACCATCCACCTGCCTGTTATTGCAGGAACTGACCCTTCCCCCAGCCCTGGTTGTAGCCCTGTGCTCCTGACCTGGGATTAAGACCTCGTGGATGGACAGTGAGAAGAGCTCTGTGCTCCACAGCTGGTAACAGCAGCCCTCGGCTGCCCACAGGAACAGAAGCTTCATCAACCACTTCTCCTCCCAGAACACATCCAGCCCCTGATCTCTGCTGGAGAAGCTCTCCAAGCTGTCAGTGCAGGGAGAAGGGGAGACCCAGCTTCCTCTGCCCAGAGCTGGAAGCAGAAAACAGGACCTGGCTCTAACCAGGCAGGAGTTAAACACTGCACCGTGTTCTTCTGTAGCAGTCCCAGGCCAGCTGGGGACGTGACTCCCAACCAGAACCAGCTCTGTGCTCAGTCACTGCTCCCAGTTTCTCTTGCACTGGGCTACAGACCCAGGGATGGGCAGTGAGAGGAGACCCCTGCTCCGCACTCCTGAGCGGGGATGGATGAGCATTATACTGCCTCTGGCTCTGAACCTTAATGGGTGCAGCCACCTCCCTCCTTTCAGAGCTGCTCTACAAGACAGTCCCCACCTCTCCCACAGCAAGGTCCAGCTCACGCAGCAGATGGCAGGAACAGAACAGAAGCCATGGGGCTTCCAGGTTGGGAGCTGGTGGGGAAACGCAGCTTGAGCATCCTCCACCCTCCCTGCTGACTCACTCGGTCACACCATTCCTCTGCCTGGTAGAGTCATAGACTCCTAGAGTGTTTTGAGTTGGAAGGGACCTCCAGAGGTCATCCAGTCCAACCCTCCCCTGCACCAAGCAGGGCCAGCACTCCCCAGCCCAGCTTGCCCAGCGCCCCAACCAGCCTGAGCTTGAATGGCTCCAGGGATGGGGCCTCCACCCCCTCTCTGGGCAGCCTGGCCCAGGGATCCCCCACCCTCAGATTCTAGACCTTTCTCCTCCTGTCCAGCCTGAATTAGGCACCCAAATGGTATTTGCCTGTAGGTCAAGCATCCTTGTCACTACCCACTGTGGGGTCACAGCAAGGTGGGACTCTGCTTCTCTCACACAGTGCCCAGATCGGTGCAAGGTGTCTCTCTGTCAATGGGCAACACGTGGCCAGCTGGTGGGAGAAGCTCTGGGGTGAGAGGTCCATACCCACCATGAGAATCAGCATCACTGCATTCCAGTGCAGGGAGCAACCAGGAGGCTGCTCCAGGCAGAGGCCAGGCATGAGGAAAGGAAGAGAGAGGAGAGGCAGAGGACATTATAAAACACAAGACCTTGAAGCAGACAAGGAAGAGTTGTCCTGCATCACTCCCCCTTCCAGGCCCTAATCCCTTCGTTAGCTCACATGCCCGAGACAATTAAAGGCAGACTCCCAGGTCTGCAATGCAGACCATCTGCACCAACAGAGGGGCAAGGGAATGCTCCTCTGCATTGACTGGTGTCTCCCAAACTCAGGAGCAGCCTTTCCCAGGCAGCTGAAGCTCTGTGGGGCCAGCCTCCCCATCCAGCTGCTCCTCATGCTCAGGGATGTGGTCTCTGGAGGAGCCCCAAGCATTGAGGGATGGGAACAGGCTGGTTGTGTCCTAGGAGGTCACTGGGGTGAGGAGAGCTGGAGCTGGTTACACACAGCGAGCAGGAGCAAATCATAGAACCATCGGGGTTGGAAAAAAACCTTCAAGAGCATCAGCTCCAACCATCTGCCCTACAACCTCCACCCCAGCTCCTCAAACACCCTGACTGGTTGTTGAACCCCTCCAGGGATGGTGCCTCCTCTTGTCCTGTCACCAGTCCCTAGGGAGAAGAGGCCAACCCCTGCCTCATTCCAACCTCCCTTCAGGTAGCTGCAGAGAGCAGTGAGGTCTCCCCTCAGCCTCCTCTTCACCAGGCTGAACAGCCCCAGCTCTCTCAGCCTCTCCCCATCAGCACTGCTCTCCAGACCCCTAACCAGCCCAGTTGCCCTTCTCTGCCCCCTCTGCAGCCTCTCAGTGTCCTTCCTATGTTGCTGTACACTAGGCTGGTGGTGGGAAGGGGCGAGGACACAGTGATGAGGATGGAGCAGACAGGAGAATGAGAGATGGGAGAACCAGCCCTGGCACTTGGTCTCCACTCTCCTGCCTGTAGGTCTCCCCATTCCTCTGGATCAGCAGCTATCTGTCTGCTCTGTGCTGGCCTCCCACACTGCTCCCCACTGCAGGACTGTGCTGTGGCTGCATCTCCAAACACCATGGCAACTCCAACAGTAAACAACCACCTAGCACAGCAAAAAGGAAACCGGCTCCTTCAGGGGAGCTCTACAAGACCCAGAAGAACCCAACCTGAAGGCTCAGTCATAGACTCATAGAATCCTTAGGGATCAGAAGGGACCTCCAAAGATCACCCAGCCCAACCCCCCTGCCACAGCAGGATCACCCAGACCAAGTCACACAGGAACACAGCCAGGCGGGGCTGGAACATCTCCAGAGAAAGAGACTCCACAGCCCCCCTGGGCAGCCTGTGCCAGTGCTCCAGGACCCTCCCTGGGAAGAGGTTACTGCTGATATTGATAGGGAACCTCCTCTGTTCCAGCTGACACCCAGTGCCCCTTGTCCTAGCACCAGGTGACCTTGAGAAGAGCCTGGCTCCGTCCTCCTGGCACCCACCCCTCACAGATTTAGAGACAGGAATGAGGTCCCCCCTCAGCCTCCTCTTCTCCAAGCTCAAGGGACCCAGCTCCCTCAGCCTTTCCTTATCAGGGAGCTGCTCTCCTCCATCATCTTCATTGCTCTACACTGCACACCCTCCAGCAGCTCTGTGTCCTTCTGGAACTGAGGGGCCCTACAGCAGTGAAAAGGCAGTTGGTGAGGAGGGATGGCAAAGCCACCTCTGCACACACTGTGTGTGACCACGCATGTAGGTACTGCCTCAAACACAGAGGTTTGGAGGGTCTTGGGGGGGTTCTCTGCCCATGAGCTCCTGCTCATCCTGTGCTGAAGAACAGCAATCAACTCTATCTCTCTGTAAAGGCTGCGTGTGGATCCACTTATTGGTAACAGACCCTTCGTGTTTACTATCCCCTTGGACTCCTCTCTTTATCCAACACACTGAAGGATCGAAAGAAATCATGGGATCGGTGAGGTTGGAAGAGACCTCCAAGCTCATCCACTCCAACCATCACCCCAACCTCACTCAATTTGGGCACAACTACTCAATTTGTTGAACCCCTCCAGGGACTCTGACTCTCCCTTCTCTGGACAGCCTGTTCTCTGGGCAGCTCAGTGTTCTGAGCACTCTGTCAGGGAAGAGATCTCTCCTGCTGTCCAGCTTAACTCTCCCCTGGGGGAACTGGAGGCTGTTTCCTCTTGTCCTGTCATTAGGCACTTGGGGGAAAGTATGCTCAGAGCATCAGCTGAGAGAAGCTTTCAGAGCCAGGGCAGTGCCTCCCTGGCTCCCACAAGCAGGGCAGCATCCCACCAACAGCAGCAGCAACAGCATCTCCTGGTCCCACCCTGTTACTGTGATGCTCTAAAAGCATCACCTCACAGCTCCAACCCTGATCTGTGGAGAGAAGCTTCTAGCACACTATCCCATGGCCACCATCATCCCTTCACCCTTCAGCCACTGCCCTGATGGTCTGGGGCAGCAGCAGCCTGAGCAGATGGGGCTGAGTTGGCAGGAGACAGACAAGTGGACACAGGGAGCTCACCCCACCTCCTGAACATCAAGGAGCCAAAGAGCAGGGGAATCCTGCCAGTGTGGTGTCCACGGCCCTGATCAGGAGTGGAGCTGAGCACCCCCCAAGTCCTTGCTCTCAAAGCCCACAGCACTTTAGGAAAGGGCAGGAGAGCATGGGCTGACCTAAACCTGGGGCTCCACCAGCACCTTCTGCTCCAGATTGTCCCTGTTACCTCCGTACCTGTGCCCGTCCTTCAAACAGGGTGGCTCAGCCCCAGGCACTAGTTGGAGGAGCCTGAAGATGATCATCAACCCACAGATAACACCCTGAGGTACAAGTCCCTTCCCAACAGCCTTGGGCCACAGCAGATAACACCCCCTCATAGCTGTCTGAGCCTCTGGGTTGAAGTGGGGCTGAAGGGACCCCCAGAACAAGGTGCCACACGCAGAGCTGAGCCAGGCACACACCTTGCCTTGTCACCTTGTCACCGAGGAGTTCCTGCAGCTCTGGACACGGCCAGATTCCTCCAAAAGCCCATCATACCCAAAGATGAGGGAGTCTCCTCAGACCCTTAGTGCTGAGGACCCAGACCAGACTCAGTTCTCCCTCAGGTTCCCACCCAGAGGTGCAGAAAGGCAGGTGAAGCTGCAGCAGACTCAGTGTCCCTTCCAGAGAAGCAAGGCTGGTCCTGCCTCTCGTTGCCAGCACTACTGCACTGCCAGGCAGACTGACAGCCCCCCACACCCCACCCCAAAGCATCCCCATCCTCCAGAGATCCTGCGTGGGAGCTGTGACACCGCTGGAACGTGGGAGGAGAGCAGAGCTCACTCCTGCTCCGCAGACTGCGATGTTCTTGGAGCTACAGAGCCCAAATCAGGCTGGAGGAGAAGCTCCATAAATCACATCCTGCCTGTTCTGGAGCTCCCAGGAGCTGTTTGCTTCTTCCCTTGGACTCAAACTGTCTCTCTCTTGCAGTGATCTCTGCTCAGACACCTTCTGCTACCTAGGCAATTCAAGCAGCCCAGTGTGCTCCCACCTACAGCGATCTAGAGCACAAAATCCACCCCCCCCAAAGCAGACCCTGCCTTGCTGAGTGGTTTGCAGAGATTCAGCGGGCTCCAAGCATTGCCATCATGAGAGGAAAACAAGCAAGGGCTTGAGGGGTCACCAACAGCCTGAAAGGTCACCAACAGCCATGGCTACACCTGTCCTGCTGGATCGCAGCAGCTTCCCAGGTTCCAGGTCCACACCTCAGCTCCCCTACACCCTGGGCTAGAGGGCAGGCACAGGATGGGCTGCCGAGCCACCACTCAGGAAGTCCAAGGAGTGACCAGTGGCTTTCTTGACAGATCTTGGGGGAGGAGGATTCTGTGGGTTGCCCCAGCTTTTACCTAACTAGCACCGGCAGGTAGCCAGGACCACCAGAGATGGTCTGTCAGCTTCAGACTTGGACAATCGCACTCCTGACCGTATGGATGCTGTGGGGACCACACTGGGTGGCAAAGGCTGCTGGCAAGGACAGACCCAGTACTGGTGAGGCTTTCAGGGGTGCTGATCCCCGAGTTTGACCAGTTCAGACTCCCATTACAGGTCACTCTTCAGGTCATCTCAGCTCCGCCCTGGCAGAAGCAGCTTCTCCTCACACAAGCGCTGCTGCCACAGACCTCAGAGCAGCCTCCTTCAGCCCTGCTGCAGGTCACAGCATCACCAGGGCTGGGAGGTCCTGGTGCTCAGGCTCCTGGCCCCGTTCCCTGGAGCTGCCATCCCTCTGCCACCCCCCACCCACCTGGCAGCTCTCTGGACTCCTTTAATCCTCCCGTTTGCCGCCGCAGCTCCGCACTCAGAGCTGGAGAGAAGCAGCCGAGTGGCCATTAAGTTCCCCTCCAGAATATTAGATTCCGATCCATCAATTTTACTCTGGGGAGGACATTAGCAGTAGAAGCAGAGCAGCTCCCCGTCTCCCAACAGCCCAGCGGCGGCTCCCTCCCGGGAGCAGCTGTGCAAGAGCACTCCTGCTCAGGGTTCACTGATAGCTGGTGACATGAGATGGCTACGAGCCACCGGCCAGAGGATGCCACCCGCTCCTGTCACCCACATCAGCTCCCACAGAGCTGATAAAACAGATCTGATGCCACAACCCCTCCGGCTTTCCGGCAGCCGCCCACCGCTCACCCTTGTCCTCATGCAGCGAGCGCTGGTCACTGGTCTGCAGCCCACTCCATCCCCACCGAGCACTGGGAAGGCTGCCCCAGCAAGGCCGCAGATGGTGCAGCAGAGCTGGGCTTGGGAAACAACAACCAACCGAATCAACAGAGAGCAGAGCACAGCTAGAAAGGCTCCACTTGGAAGGACCTCAGACATCAACTGGTCGGGATTTCCTCCAGCAGAACCTGCTGAGGATGGCAGCAGGACCTGCTGGTGCTGCCCAGCCAGTGCCACCAGCAACAGGTTGGTGAGAGCAGTCAGTCCTTGCTGGTACGGGGAGCGGGTTCAAGGCAGAGGGTGCAGTCGTGGAGCCCCAGAGCAGAGTCAAAGCCTTTCAGAGCAAGGAAGCTGGGGAAGGGACTGGGGGAAAAGGCTGGTGAGCAGAGGCTGAGGGACCTGGAGTGTTTAGACCAAGATGAGAGGGCAGGGCCTGAAGCTGCCAGGGAAGGGTTAGGTTGGATGTTAGGAAGCCAGACCCAGGTCAGGCATTTTACCTGAGCGATGCACTTACAGCCTGGGGAGGTGATGCTGGACAGGGAGCCATGGGCACCCGTCCTGAGCTCACATCCTACAGAGCCTTGGGGATGAGCAGAGCCCTGGGAACGAGCAGAGCCTCTCCCAAAGGGTCTCCCATTTTTTGGGATGTGAGCGCTTGGTGCCCACACAGAGCAGGCCAGGGCAGTCCTGGCACAAGCAACACAACAACAGGATTGTTTGGGTTGGAAAAGACCTTTGGGCTCACCAAGTCCAACCTGCCCCCAGCACTGCCAGGGCTCCACTAACCCCTGTCCTTCACCCCACTTCTCCAGGGCTTTTCAGGTCCTCCAGACACAGGGACCCCTCCACTCCCCCGGGCAGCCCGGGGAGCCCTTCTGGGGAAGGAATTGTTCCTCAGAGCCAACCTCAACCTCCCCTGGAGCAACCTGAGGACCTGAGACCAACCACCACCTGATGCCAACCTCCCATCAGAGAGCTGAGCTTCCTTATCTCCAGTTAAGACCCCACTCCCCAGTTCCCTCAGCCCCTCCTCAGAGTACTGGTACTCGAGATCCTTCCCCAACCCCAATGCCCTTCTCTGGTCCCACTGCAGCCAGAGGAGGAACAGAACAGAACCTACTGCCACCCAGTCTATCAGCCAGGAGACCCCTCCCTGCTCACCAGCTGACAGAGGCATCACCAGACCCACCCACAGAGCGAAACCAGGGGGTCTCAGACACTTTGCCACCTCCAAGCCACAATCTCAGGGACTGGCTCACTCTAGTGATGCCAACCGTGAGGAACATCATCTCCAGCTTCCTATTTCTGCCTCCCAGGGACCTCACCCGCCCAGCCTCAAACTGGGCGTTACTGGAATCACAAGTTCTCGTGGCGCAGTGGTTCCGTTCAGCTCCAGGTCGATGCCCCAAGCTGGCAGGAACCAAACCGGGCGAAGCAATCGGAGGCCTCGAGTGCCCCATTACAGCATCACCGAGTCCGGGTGGGGGGATGAGGGGATGGAACTGGGCTCCAGCTTGTCCAGTTCTGCAAACCGGGCTGCCCTGCCAGCCTGAGGGTTTCACCCCCTCTGCTTTGGGGACCATTTAGTGGCAAATAAAAACTGGGAGAGCAAGAACCTCTCTGGGAATGGTGGGGTGGGAACCCCGACTGCTGCCAAACCATCACCGCCCGCAGCCGACAGCCTTTACCGTCCCGTTATTACGAGGCTCTGCACCAAAAACTGCCTCCAGCAATCCCAGTTCTTCCCAGTTCTCCATCCCTCTGCCACGGGCCGGGCTCACCCGCACTCCCAGCATCGTGCGGGGAGCTCCCGCAGCTCTCGCCCTTCCCGGTGGGGTCGAGCACTGGGCTCTCCCCCCAGCCCCACTCCAGCAGCAGCCCCTCGGCTCCAGGAGGGAGAAAGCGGCTCCATCTCTTCCCACACGAAAGTTTCTGCCACCCACACCCCCCCTTTCGAGGCAGAGGGGGGGTGGGCACCCTCCAAGACCCTTCCCCACCCAGCACAAGGGGGACCCGCTCGCAGAGCCCCTGTAAAACCTCGAAAACCCGCAGCAGCTGCAGAAAATCCCGATTTCCACTTCTTCTCCCCCAAAACACCCGGCAGGTTTCTCCCACCCGGCAGCCAGGGCTTTCCCTAAAATCCCTTTATTCTGGGGGAGGGGGGATGATTTTGGGGGGTCTCCCCACCCAGTTAAGGTGCCAAC
>VZRI01004033.1:99653-182739 GCA_013397515.1 Upupa epops | reverse complement strand
CTGCAGGGTACTATGGGGAAAGGGTGGTCAGGAGGGTGGCAGTGCCATGGGGGTGACTACTGGGGTGCAGGGGGTAGGCAGGGCCTTGGAGTTGTCAGGGGTGCTGCAGGGTGGGGTGCCGTGAGAAGGGGTGGCTCTGTGCAGGGTATGGGAGACACAGAGGAGGATCCCAGGGTATTTGTGGAACCAAAGGGGGTGACATCTCTGCCAGAGGTCAGAGCAGGAGGTAGGGGGTGACACCCCTGGATAGCCCAGGAGTAAGAGAGGGGGCACAGCCAAGGGGGTGGTGGGGAAGGGGTCAGAGTCTTGACATCGACTACTTCCTGGGACAGGCAGGAAGGATCCAGGCTCAGATCACACAGGATTGTTTTGCACAGGATCAGATCCCCATCAGATGCCAGTATGGGAGTTACAGCACTGCTGCTGCCTGTGCTCAGCACCAACCAGCAGCTGCCAAAGCTCAGCAGAGCTCCCCTGCCCTGCTGGGGCATCTCCAGGGAACTTCAGGGCCCAGCATAGGGTGACAGTAGGGATAGGGGAGCAGAGCAGGAGCTGCTCATCCCCTCTAGCTAGGTGCCACCAGCAGACCCTGAGAGCAGCCCTGCAGCCTCACAGAGTTGCTGCTGCTGCACCACAGACAGCCCCTGGCTGGATCCATCCCTCCAGCTCTCCTGAGCAATGCACCAGCACTGCCTTCCCACCAGAGCCCAAGAGCAGAGCACAGGGAGGGTGAGGATGTTCCCCTGTTCTCTGCTTCAGCTCCTGTCTGCTATCCCAGCTAGAATCTGGCACTTGGACTCTCATCCCCTGCAAGGCTACAGGACAGATCTCCAGAGCAATACATGTGTTAGAGGGGTGTTGGAAGCTGGGGGTGAACTGGTGGGCAGGATGGGCCCAGCATGGCTCCTGCTGATGCTCCATCCATGCTCATGGGCCATTTCCACACTCACTTCCTTCTAATGTGGGACCCGCAGCCCAGTGCTCTCAGCAATGCTGGACTCCACTGACACCAGTGGATGATACTCTCTCCCAGCAGCTCTTTTCCCAGTGGTGGATGCTGGCTCTGGAGATGACAGGGGTTTGTCCCATTGGCACTGGATGCTGAGACTCTGTGTCCTGCCCAGGGAAGGACTCTGAAACAGCCCCTGTATGGTGCTCTGACATCACTATGGGCATCTTTGTGCAAGGTCCTTTTCTCAAAGCTCTCTGCTGCTGCAGAGCAGGTTAATCACTCACTGGCCCTTTATCTGGCCAACCCAGCTCAGGAGACCCTTAGGGTATGAACTGGGATGGGGATGGGTTTGAAACCCTCCCAGACCAGCACCTGGATGAAGCCACAACCCTGCTGGCAGGGGACTGTCGCAGGAGCCACTTTCATTCTGCTTCTCCCCTGTAAAGCAGCAGCTCCCAGGGAGCTGTGGGTGGACTCCCACTGCCAGATGCACTGCAGCATCCTGGGGTCAGTCCCTTCACCACGATGGGTCCCGGGTGCTCCCTAAAGGAGAGCAAAGAGGCCACACTTGGGTTTGGGAGGGCAAACTGACCACGTCTTCCTCCCTCACATTCTCTCAGCCAAAGCACCAGCTCCTCACCCTTCTCTGCCCTGGTGCTGAGGATGCAGCTGCAACCCCAGTGTCTGCTTTGAAATGGGTGATCTCAGAGCAGCTCTGCCAGGGTAAGAACACCCTGTGATGCTGCAAGGGAGTTTCCACACCAACCCTGTTCAGAAGCCACAGGCTGGAGTGACCATCACACGTTCCGAGCTAACCCAACCCTCCCCTGGTTCCTCCCGCATCTCTCAGGCACAGCAGGGGCTGCAAACCAAACCCTCCTCCAGTTCCTCCTGCATCTCTCAGGCACAGCAGGGGCTTCACCACCTTCAGGAGAAGGTGCAGGGATGAGCCAGAACTGGCAAAGAGCAAAGGCAGGGCCCCACCGGAGCCGCGTGGTTCCCATCCCAGGTGTCCATGTGAGGGCTGGCGCCGGCTTCGTGCAAACTCTGGAGCCATCCGAGATCAGTCCTGGCTGCTCTTGCCAAGACCAGGATGAGTCACAACTGCCACCAAATTCACACCTCCTGCGGGTCCCTGCTGCTTTCCCTAGCAAACACACGTTGGCGCGTGATCGATCCGAGAGAAATCATCGCTGTGGGAGGCTGGGGAGCCTTAACCTCTGTCCCCAACACTGGAAGGACCATGGAGAGACCCCCTCTGCTGGGAAACCCTCCCAAGCTCTTAGGGGAGCAGCCAGGATGGAGAGCTGAGGGCTGGGTTTGCTGGCACAAGCTTTGGGATACGCTGGTAGCATTTTCCCCTCCAATTGCTGAGGACAACTGTCTGCAGCTCCTCAAACCCCGGGTGCAGCACAGCAGAGCTTCCACCACCCCTCTTCCCTCTTTCTCCACCCTCTGTCTCATCCTACCCTTGAGCTTTGCACATGTCAAAGCACTCAAGTTCATGACAGGCTTCTCATTATGGGATGAGGTGCCCACTGGTGAGACAGAGACCTTTAGCTTCGCAGGCAGAGAGGATGGATGCTCAGAGCGAAGATAAATGTTAACAGAAATTTTTAAAATCACTATTTTATTCCTTCAGACTCGCAGCCCTCGCTCTGGGGAGCAGCCCAAATCATCACAGACCCGAAGAGAGGAGAGAATAATAAAGGAATCAAAAAAATAACTCCCCCAAACCAAGGCAAAGTGTTGCTGTGCACCGCTTGCGTGTATCTATGGTTACAGGAGAGTGCGGCAGAGACGTTACCGGGGCGATCTGATGTGATGGAGTCAATAGACACCACTCAGGGCAGGGTTGGGATGCTCAGGGCAGACCCACACAGCAGGAACTTTGAGGAGGAATCCATCCCACATCCCCAGAGAGGGAACCCTGAAAGCCACCCTCTGTCACAAGCACCCAGGGCTGCGTCCTGGGGATGAGGAAGGGCTGTGCAGCTACAGACCTCAGACCTGTTGGGATGATGCTGTGATTCCCTGCTGTCGGGTCTCATCCTTTCCAAAAGCCACCGTTGCTGGGCAAAAGGATCCTTCCCAAACTGTGGGATTTGTCCTGGATATTTTAGGAAAATGGTTTCATTTTAAAAAATCGAGATATTTTAGGAGGTTATTTGGTTTCTGGGTGTCAATCCCTGTAAATAGCTCCAGTTACCAATTAGCAGTGCGTGAGAATGAAGGAAAGCTGGTTCAGGAAACACCTCGGCTGATCCAGGGAAAGGCAACGTCGGGATCAAGGACAAAGCAAACCCACCCTGTTCACACATCAATCTGCCATGGTTTCTCTGTCAAGAGTCATTAACAGCCCCAAAATGATGTGAAACTGATGGCTTTCAGGAGCCAACAGACCTCCTGCCTCCCCATGGGATTCTCAAGCCTCTCCCCACCCTCCTCCTCTCCACTCCCGGAACATCTCCAAGAGTTTTCCCAGCGGCATCACAGCTCTTTGTGTCTCTGACCGACACCGGTCCAGCCCCTCGCTCTGCCCTGCCTCAGGTTTCCGCGTCGCCTCAGAACGCTCTTGATTTTGGGCATCTGCCTGCAGACACTTTGAGGCGGCTGCGATGTTTGGAAGCCCTGAGCACTTTCCCTCTGGAAAGCAAATTGCTGATGGCATCTGCAGCTGCTGCCCAGATCATCATTCAGAGCTGACAATCGGAGTGTGGCCATTTTTTTTAATGATGTTCCGTGTCTCGCTGCTTGTGCTACCGTCTCTCTGCCGATGCCACGGTGGAGCCACAGCGGTGACTCCGCAATTTAAGAGCCCGGCGGGTTTGACACGGAGCACCCACCAACCCCTCTGGGAGCTCAACTACTTGGAAATGTGGTGCTGTCCCCACCTCAGGTTGTTGCCCCCCACCAGAACACTTCGTGTCAGGATGAAGCCTTTGTTACAACTTCATAGAATCATTGAGTCATCGAGGGTGGAAAAGACCTTCAAGAGCATCCAGTCCAACCGTCTGCCCTACAGCCCCCAGCCACTACCCCATCTCCCCAAACACCCTNGCCCAGCTCTCAACATTTGAATGGTGATGCTTTGTCTGGAAAACTGAAAGACAAAACTGCAGCTTAATTTCTGTGTTTTCTGCAAACAGAGAGGGTTTGGAGTTTGGAGATTCAATTCTGGGATCCTGGCCATCCCCCTTCTGCCTCGGGACTGTTTTCTTCACTTCTTTTTGCCTGGATTGTGGAGAGGATGCATGTGGCCTTGGAAAGGTGATGTGTCTCCCAACAGTGTGGACCCTCAGGGATCAGTGGAAAGATATTTTCATCTGAAGTACATGCTTTGCTGAAGTGCAGAGAGCTCTCCCTTTATTCATGGCTGTAGCATAGAATCAGAGAATCAGAGTATCATTAGAGATCAGAAGGGACCTCATAGATCATCCAGTCCAATCCCCCTGCCACAGCAGGATCACCCAGACCAAGTCACACAGGAACACACCCAGGAGGGGCTGGAACATCTCCAGAGAAGGAGACTCCACAATTGACATTTAGGAGATGGAGGGCTGACATGGAAGCCCATGGAATGGAGACCTGGACTTTAAACTGTCCACTGACACTGAGGGACGTGAGCATGAACTTGGTGGGCACCACAGTCCCACAGAACTGTTGGAAGTCTCTTTTCCCTTTTGAGGTTTGGACGTTGGCTCAGTGATGTAAGAACATTGTGACGAATCTCCGTGTATCTTCCCGCGTGTGGCTTTAGGTGGGGTTTTTATGTGCGGTGAATTAAATGCCTCACTGCTTTTTTTCCCCCAAAATCAAGTAAATTTTATTTCTCACCCTCAATTCCTCAGTGGCTTCTTTTCAAACCCTCCCTGTACTGTTTTTATTTCAGCCCATTAGCTACATTAATATTGTCATCAGGGTTTTTCAGCCTTGATCCCTTTCAAAGCAGTATTTCCTCTCGTTGTTTTCTGGCAGGGGGAAAGTGTTTTCAACCCCTTCAAGAGGTATTTCATTTAGAGATTGGGTTTTTTTAAATGTGGGGGGTATAGACACAGCCAGAAGAACCCACATGTTTCTCAGTAATTCATTCCTCCAATGAGTTGGGTAAAGCTGCTGCTGTTCTCATGAGCAGCACCTGGAGAGATCTCCCAGTGCTTTGGGCTGCTCTAATAAAGGAGAAGAATCATCCTGGAGCCGTTCCCTGCTAAAACAGAGCCGTCGCCCCAGCATCGGCAGATGAGACGAGCAGCTTGAGACGACAGCACTGAACACTCCTGTTCCCTGTACCTGGGCCAGGCAGGAGCGTTCCTAAGATGAAATACACCTCATTCAAAAAAAAACTTCCACCTCTAATGAACTGCTCTTAAACGAGCTTGATGCATTGGTCTTGGCTCAGCACTCACACCTTGTAATTTGGCAGAGAAGCTTTTCGACGCTAAAGTCTGGAAAGAAACAACTCTGTGCCAGAAAGCCCAGGGAGGACAATTTCATCTGGCATCACAGGCTGCATCGCTAATAAAGGCCATTCGGTGGAGGAACGGAGCACAGTGCACTGAGGGAGTCACCAGGGACTGTTCCAGAGCCATCCCGATCATCCCATTTCATCAAAATCAAGCTTAAAATTGGAAATGGCTGAAGAAAATCTTCAGTGAGAAGAGTTTGCTCTGCAGATAGACCCAAATCAACAGGCTCTGCAGGGCAAAGCTCTAAGTGCCTGAAAATAACAGCATGGGAAAGGTAAGGTGATCACCTCGGGCTCTCAGGACCACCTCTATATGTTGAGAATCTCACGGTGATTGATGCCAGAAGGGACAAGCAGATCATCTGCTCTGACCTTCCATCTGATGTGGACCAGGTACCGACTTACCTCATGGCTGGCCAAGATGTTTGGTGCCAAAAGCCATCTAACTCAAACCTGATGACCTCTTTAGTGAGAGATACCATCATTCCTCAAGGACTTTGTTCCTGAATTTAATGGCAGCTGGAGGCAAAAGGGACTGGAGTAGATGAGGGACATCCCAACTCCCTGGATAGTCTCGTGGTTTGCAGGGACAGTGCTCACTGAAGGACAGGCAGCAATTACATGTCCACAAGACCCTCTCAGCACAATGATTTCCAAGAGGAGAAACTTGCCGGCAAAAAGTAGCTCCTAGTTAGTGCAGCATTGGGTCATAGAGTTACAGAATCACAGGGTTAGAAGGGACCTCCAAAGGGCATCCAGTCCAACCCCCATGCACCAAGCAGGGCCAGCACTCACCAGCCCAGGTTGCCCAGAGCCCCAGCTAGCCTGACCTTGAGTGGCTCCAGGGACGGGGTCTCCACACCCTCTCTGGGCAGCCTGGTCCAGATTCCAGACCTTTTTCCTCCTGTCCAGCCTCACTCTGCCCTTTTCCAGATAGATCTGGACCTCTGGTCCCATTGCTGATCTCCAAAGCCTCCAAATAACCTGGGCAGCAGAGAGGTCCAATGCTGCAGCCACTGCACACAGTGCCCTACTCATGAAAGATCAGGGCACTGTGTCCTCCTCACCCAGTGGCCATGGCAATGGAGAAAGGCCAAAAGCCACCCCAGGGCTCTGTGAGAAGGTGCTGATGGGGGATGACAGACACAGATTCCTAGAAGGGTTCAGGTAGGAAGGGCCTTTACAGATCATCGAGTTCCAACCCCCTGCCATGAGCAGGGACAGCCCCCACCAGGCCAGGGTGCTCAAGGTCCCATCCAATCTGGCCTTGAACACTTCCAGGGAGGGGGCAGCCACAACCTCCCTGGGCAACCTGGTCCAGTGTCTCAGCACCCTCAGCATGAATAATTTCCTCCTGACTTCCAGTCTCAACCTCCCCTCTTCCAGCTGGAAACCATTCCCTCTGCTCATACCACTCCAAGCCCTTGGAAACAACCCCTCCTGGCTTTCCTGTAGCCCCCTTCAGGGACTGGAAGGCTGCTCTGAGATCTCCCTGAAGTCTCCTCTTCTCCAGGCTGAACAGCCCCAACTCTCTCGGCCTGGCTCCGTAGCAGAGATGCTCCAGCCCTCCACTCATCCTCATGGCCCTCCTCTGGACACGTTCCAACAGTTCAATCTCCTTCCTGTGCTGTGGGCTCCAGGACTGGAAGCTGTGTTGTAGATGGGGTCTCATGAGAGCAGAAGAGAGGGGGAGGATCCCCTCCCTTGCCCTAGTGGTCCCGCTTCTCTTGCTGCAGCCCAGAATGCGGTTGGCTCTCTGGGGCAGCAAGTGAACACTGCCAGTTCCTGTTGAGTTTTCCATCCACCAACACCCCCAAGTCCTTCTCCTCAAGGCTGCTCTCAATCTGTTCCCACCCAGCCTGCATCTGTGCCTGAGATTGCCTTGAAACCTCTGGGTGGGCAGTGCCTACAGCTGTTCCTCACCCATGTAGCAGCTCCTCCAAGAAGGGAGGGAACCCAGACAGGGTCCCCATAGAATCCTTAGGGATCAGAAGGGACCTGGAAAGATCATCCAGTCCAATCCCCCTGCCACAGCAGCATCACCCAGACCAAGTCTCACAGGAACACAGCCAGGCGGGGCTGGAACGACTCCAGAGAAGGAGACTCAAGAGACTCAGCTCCCTCAGCCTCTCCTCATAAGGGAGATGCTGTATGAAGCTGTCAGGAGGTCTCTCTCTCCTTGTCCAACCCACCCCAGGTCACACCAACCCCAACAGTCCCTGCATTCCTGCAGCACGGCAGGGTGAGGTAAGAGAAGTCCATGACCCTTGGATCCAAGACCAGATGGGACCAGTGTGGGACCCCATGGTGGACATAGTCCTCTCTTCATCTGTACTGGTGTGGGGTGGACCTGCCTCCTCCTGAGGTCCCCGGGGATGGATGTAAAGTGCTTTTCCCCCAACCAAGAGTATTGATTGTGGTCAGAGCAGTGGCTCCGGGCTTGCTAATGAATTGTAATTGGAAAGAGGTTCCACCGTGACACGGTTGATTTTATCGATGTCAGGATTGGCCACGCATTAAGCTCGGGGCTCATTAAATTAGTGAGGCAGCCCGTTCCCGTCAGGATGGCCTGAGCTGGGCCATCAGCCGGGGACTGGCAGCAGCAGACTCAGGAGAGACGTGGTCTATGGAGAGATCGGGGGTCCTCCTGCTTCTCTGTTCCCCCAAAGCAGACAGGCTCCACGGCCAGCATGGCCAACGCTTCCCACCCCCCCTCTCCAGGGATTCTGCTCTCCCAGGATGATGTTTGCTGCTTTAGGGGGGAGAGCACATAGCAGGGTATCGGGCTGGGCTTCGTCTGCTCCATCAGAGTCCTCTTCTTCTGCGCCTGGCTCACCATGCGGGATCCGTCCTGCCCTCCCTTCACCTCACGTCTGCTGGCAGCCGCGGTGCCCTCTGCCCTCCAGACAGTCTCTGGGTCCAGACAGGAGCTGAATTTATAACACAGTGGGAAGCAAAGTGAACACAGAGAGAATCTTCCCTTGTCCAGCTGCTGCCTCCCCGCCTTGGGCTGTCCCCTGTTTCTTCCCCGGCTCTGCTGCACTGGTCCCCACAAGTTGCCCCATCCCTGTTTCTGCCCCCTTTGCCATTCTCTTGCCCAGCTTCCTGCCCTCTGGAGCTGTTGCCCTCCTCCACCCTCCACAGGGGTCTGGTTTGGCTTAGGAGGGGCTGAGCAGGAGTCAAACACCTCCTGCTAAAGGAAACATCAGTGATGGAGAGAGGGAAGGGAAGGGAAATAGGGAGGAGAAGAGAGGAATAAGGAGAAGAGAAGGGAGGAGAAGGGAAGAGGAGGAGAGGAACAGAAGAACCTAAAGAGTAGGTGAGTGTGGACCAAGAGTAAGCAGACCAGGAAAGCCTTCCAGTTCAGCAAAGGGGGCTGTGAGCCTGAAGACTGATCCTAACCTAAAAGCTGATCAGGCGGTGCATGGGTAGGACAGATCCCACGGGCTGCAGCTCCGTGTTGGAGACTCTCCTTGCTGTGTGGAGGAGCCAGTTGCTCAGAGGAGCTCAGCATGGCAGAGGAGCAGCAGCTGCAGAGCTGGGCTTTCCAACTCTGTATCTCACCTGTGGTTTGTGCTCCAGTCTCAGGGAAAAGCTCTCAGAGGTTTCCCCACCTCTGGAGAAGAGCTGGCCACCAAATCCACCCCACTGCACTGAAAGCTTCTTGCTTGATGATGCAAGTGGATGCCCCACGGCTGGTGGCCCTACAGATTGAAGTCTATTTTCCTGTTGGAGCTCTTTGTCTTGCACAGCTCTCCCTGGAGCTTTGCCAGGTCTCAGCAGCCCCAGCACCTTCTGGAGAGGAGTGGGAGGCAGGTGAGGGCTTTGGCAGGACCGGCTGGCAGGAGCACCTGCCTGGAATAGCATCATTACAGGGGAGGTAGGAAGGATTCAGACGAGGAGCTGGGTGGACAACAGGCAGCCCACATCAGAGCTGGAGCCACCTGCCACTTCTGCCCAGGTATGCAATTAATTCTGGCAGGAAGCTGAGCTCACCCCAACGAGGGGGTCTGGGGGAGGAGCAGGAAAGCCCCTCCACACCCCTTGTCAGCAGGACCAGAGCTCCAGAGCTCCACAACTTAAGCTACAGCATAAAAAGCAGCAATAAAGGTTGGAAGAGACCTCCAAGCTCATCCAGTCCAACCATCACCCCAACCCCACCCTGCCCACTAAACCCTGTTCCCTAAGGCCACAGCCACCCGTTCGTTAAACCCCTCCAGGAACAGTGACTCCCCCCTCCCTGAGCAGCTGGTTCCAACCCCTGAGCACTCTGTCAGGGAAGGGATTTCTCCTGATGGGCAACCTGGACATCCCCTGGCAAAGAGGAAGATTCATCCAGCAGCACTGGGATGACAGCATCAGCACAGTAATCCCATCCAGCACAGCACAGATCCCCACAGTCCCTGCTGCCCACTGCTCACTGGTTGAAGCAGCTGCCCGTCTCTGTAATCCCGGGTCCCCGCTGTCAGCACTGAGAGCCTGGCAGGATAATGAGGGCCTTTGCTAATTGGAGCTGCTTTAAGTAGAGCTTCTTGCAGGAGAGAATTGCTCTCAAAGCCAAACCTTCCCTCTCTGTGACAGGAGGCCTGACAGTTCACTGCTCAGCCCTGGCCTGGCCTCAAGCCCCAGATGGCTTTGCATCAGACATCTCTGTGTACGAGTCATTTCTTGCTCACTGGCAGCCCAGCTGGACTCCCTGGGCTTGCTAACCAATGACTGCCATTGCCACGGGCTGGTCCTCATCTACCTCCTGCTGCTGGAGTGCAGCAGGTGTCAGAGGATGCTCTCTCCACATGAGTTCAAGGCAGAAACCCAGCAAGTCCTGGCTATGCTCCATGCACTGGGTATCTCATACAATCACAGACTGTGTTGGGCTGGAAAACGACCTCCAAAGGGCATCCAGTCCAACCCCCCTGCACCGAGCAGGGCCAGCACTCACCAGCCCAGGTTGCCCAGAGCCCCAGCCAGCCTGACTTTGAATGGCTCCAGGGAGGGGATCTCCAGCCCCTCTCTGGGCAGCCTGGTCCAGGGATCCCCCACCCTCAGACTGAAGAGCTTTTTCCTGGAGTCAGGCTCAAGGTCATCAGACTGCTCAGTGCTCCGTAAGAAGTGGCCACGTTCACACTCCCCAGAGGCTGCGATGGAGGAAGGGTTTTCTGAAGGTGTCAGACTACAGCAGACAGCTGGGACCACTCTACCTGCTGGGCACAAGGGTGAAGTGGTGGGATTGGTGGCCCTCAGCCTCCCACCCTAGCCCAGCACAGCTCTGATGAGCGGCACTGAGGAGGAAAAGAGCTCCTGAGTCATCCTCTGGCTGAGATAAAACTCAGGGAGCTAGAGGAACACTCTGCTGCTTTGAAGGTTTCTCTTCCTCTCCTGTAGCTGGTTGCCAGCTTCTCTGCTGGTCTGAGCAAAACCCCTGATCCCTTGGAGGGTCACGCAGAAGACCCCAGAGCTTGCCCCTCTGCAGGCTGTTGGCACCCAAAGGAGAGGGGCGAGGTGTCACCCATCTCACTGCAAACATCAGTCTGAAGATGGGGAGGCAGAGGAAAGGTGAAGCCTCCCTGATAGATGCTGAGCCCTGCCCTCACTCCGGCAGGAGGACACACCAGCTATAAAGCCTGCATCCTCCACGATGGCTTTGTGTCACCCAAACATCTGCAACCCAGGAGCTGATGGTCACAGTGATGCTCCCCAACCCATTCCAGGTGGGGCTGACTACTCACAGCCACATGGGCCTCCTTCCACCTACTGCCCGTGTTCCATTCCACCCTCTGCTCTCACACTGTCCTCCCACCACCACCTCAGGCATCTCCCAGCACCAGGACCGACAGCCACGATGAGCTGGTGCTGGGAGAATGGAAACAGATTGACCCTAACACTGTGCTGCTCCCTCCACACTCTCCTAGCTGCCTGCAGACCCCTTGGGGTGCCTGGACAGCTGGGGTCCTGCTGGAGAACCCCCCCAGTTTATAGGGAAGAGATGATGGAGCAATCAGGTGGGGACAAAGCTGTGAAGCCCTCTGTTCCCAGGAGCCCTGAGAGAGGCAACCAAGGCTCTGCAGGCAGGAGAAGACCCCAGCAGCGCCGATGTGTGTGGGACCAAAGGCACCCCCCACAGTGGGAGACGTCAGCCCCCCGCAAGGGAGCGGTGGTTTAGCAGCCAGTGCTGGCAGAGCAGTGACTCACCATCCCCATGGCAACTCCACTGCTCTGAAAGGCATCAGAGCCACCATCATGGAGCAGTGAATGCCCAACCCCTGGGAGATGGAGCTGGACCCCTCCCTCCCAGAGCTGCTGGGAGGTCAGGGAGATGGGAGGCTTCATCCTCAGAGATATTCAACTGCAGTGGGGTGGATCAGGGCCCCAGAGCCTCTTCCCATCTGGATTACTCTGTGATTGTGCTGGGAGCTGGCTGGGGAAGGCAGAGGCAGCTCCAGGATGGAGACCCTGGAGCCAGCAGCTCCCAGCACTCCTGCAGTTTCAAGATGCAATGGGTTTGCTGGGGTTGAGAAGGAAACAGGGCAGGGTCCTGTCATGGACCCAGCAGGAGCAGCAGAAGACACAGAGCTGGACCCTGATACGGTTTTGGGACCTCTACCAAACCAGACAGGACTTGGGGAGATTCCCATGGGAGGAAGAGGCAGTGGGATGGGTGAAGGAGCTGTAGCAAAGCTTTTACAGCAGAGCAGGAGATTCTGGGAAGCTGAGTGGGAGATGGAGAGGGGTTGCCTGGAGAGCTAACACTGTGGGGTCTCAGAGCCCTGGTTTCCTTGATTTCCCTGCTCAGTGGGGACCTTCCTTCTCCCACCTGACACCCCCAGTGCCCAAGAGCTGGACAATATGGTCAGCATCTCCCTGTTGCCTCCACGTTCCTCGCAGTTCTGTTGATCCCCTGGGGCTGCTCAGGGATAAAACTGTCCAGAGCAGTGGCCAATGGAGCAGATTCACTGGGGGAAGGTGCTGAGCACAGGCTGGTGTGAGGCCACCACTGCTCTCCTTCCACAGGCATCACCCAGCCGTCAGCACAGGAGCTCGATCCAAGAGGCTTCAACCTCCTTTTGAGGGACCACAGCCTTCACAACCACAGCAACCAGATACAGGCAGATAGCTCCTCCAGTTGGTAACTACCGACTTCCCTACTCATCACAACCACAGTGGACAAGCAAGGAGAGTCCCTTCCAGTGGCAACTGAAAAGGCTTCTCTTGCACCACTGAATCATAGATCTATGACGGCTGGGAAGGACCTCCAGGATCACCAAGTCCAGCCCTCATCCCAACAGCCCCCCACCCCCCAGCCCATGGCCTCAGGTGCTCTAGCCACTCTGTTTTTAACCCCCTCCAGGGATGGGGACTCCACCACCTCCCTGGGCAGCCTGTTCCAGTGCCCAGCCACTCTCTCAGGAGAGAACTTCTTCCTCAGTTTCAGTCTAACCCTCCCCTGATGCATCTTGAGGCCATTTCCCCTCATCCTTTCATTAGGGATTTGGGAGAAGAGACCAGCAGCAGCCTCACTCCAACCTCCCGTCAGGGAGCTGTAGAGAGCAGTGAGGTCTCCTCTCAGCCTCCTCTTCTCTAGAGTGAACAACCCCATCTCTCCCAGCTGCTTCTCACAGGCTCTGCTCTCCAGCCCTCTCCCCAGCCTCGCTGCCCTTGTCTGGCCCCACTCCACCCCCTCACTGTCCTTCTGATCCTGTGGAGGTCTGAAAAGACTTAGCGCAGCGCAGCTCCATGGTCCCAAACAGTCTCCATCCCGCTCATCCCCTCCCAAGCAGGGTAGCAATGGCACTTCCCAGAGACAGAGCTTTAGGCAGGAAAGGCCGAGCTTGATCAAATTACAGCCTCCCAGGCTTGGTGCCTGCTCAACCTCACGGAACGAGATTTCTGCTAAGAAAAAATCAATGAGCTTAAGTGTCGGTGACGACGCTGAATCCTGAGCTGCCCAGAGTTAATTACCCTCCCGGCTTGGAGGAGCTGGACCCTGCACTCTCGGTCTCTGCCATCGCTGGCGTCTCCTGTGGAACCCCAATGGGACCTAGGGGTCCAGCCCTTGGGATGACTTTCAAACTGTCCATTTCCCACCTGGCCACATGTGGCCAGGGCATCTCTGTCTCGTTGCCACGTGCAGCGCAGCTGCAGGCTCAACGTGACATTCAGATCTGAGACAGAAACCCCTCCCTGTGAGGGGGCTGAGGCCCTGGAACAGGTTGCCCAGGGAGGCTGTGGCTGCTCCATCCTGGCAGTGTCCAAGGCCAGCTTGGATGGGGCTCTGGGCAGCCTGGTCTGGTGAGAGATGTCGCCGCCCATAGGACTGGGTGATCTGTGAGCTCCCTTCCAACCCAAACTGGACTGTGATTCTAAGGGAAGGAGAGGAGTCCATGGGCTACTTCACGTGAAAGGGAGCTGGGGGAGTACAGGATTCACAAGTCCACACGTGGGAACCAAGAGTGAAGCCACACTGATACCCATGGAAGTCTACGACGCACCTGAGCTGGATTCCATCAGCTTTCTTCATCTCGCAGTGAGGGGATGGAGGGAGGAAGGGCTTCACCGTTCAGATGTAGTCAGGCTGGTCAGGTAGGTGCTGGCTGGGTTGACCTCTCACTGCCCAGCCAGATGCCACCAGTGAGGCCTCCAAGGGAGACAGAGGAGCTGCATGCAAAGAGCTGAAGGGTAGAAACGCACGGAAGGAGCGACAAAGCCTCCTCCCCAGACTGGAGCAGGACAGGGATGCTCTGGGGTGGCAGACCTGGCACCCAGCTCCACTGGACCCTCACAGACAGCAGCTGCCACCAGGTTCTCTCCAGTTCTGCTCTCCACTGGCAGAACCAGCCCAGAGAACCACACTCAGGGTCTCCTGCAGCAAACCCTGAAGTTGCTGCTGAGCCTGGCCAAACCCAGGAGAAGTTTGAACCTAGAGAGCCCCAAGGATGCCAGCAGCACGTTAGCTCCCCTGCCCTTACTTCTGCAAGGACTGGAAGGTGGGAGGAGCAGCAGTTCCCAGCTGGGATCTCGATGATGGTGAAGGTGGTGCCAGGATAGCGCTGGAAGAGCTGGGAACTGCTGCTCCTCTGTAAAGCAGCCAAAGAATAATCAGCTTTGCAGCCTTTTAGCGGCTGCTTCACACATCCAGCCTGATCGTGTTTGCTCCTTCTCCCCTTTCCACCTGGCCTCACACCAGCCCTCGGTCCTGGGCACTGAGGAGGTGCAGAAGGACAAACACAGGGCTGATCTGCAAACTCAAGGGCAACACAAGAGACGAGGAGATTCCAAGGATCTCAGAGCAGCCTTCCAGTACCTGAAGGGATCCAGGAAAGCTGGAGAGAGACTTCGTACAACTGCTAGGAGAAGGGAGCTGGGTTCCAGCTAAAAGAGGGGAGGTTGAGCTGAGATCTGAGGCAGAAATCCCTCCCTGTGAGGAGGCTGAGGCCCTGGAACAGGTTGCCCAGGGAGGCTGTGGCTGCTCCATCCCTGGCAGTGTCCAAGGCCAGGTTGGATGGGGCTCTGGGCAGCCTGGTCTGGTGAGAGGTGTCGCTGCCCATGGCAGGGGGTTGGCACTGGGTGAGCTCTGAGCTCCCTCCCAACCCAACCCAGTCTGTGATTCTACAACAGAGTCTCCCTCAGAAGAGTCTGTGGTGATGGATCAGGTGGTGGCTGGGTCCCACAGAGCCTGAGAAGGATCCAACCCCCACCCGCTGTTACCTTTCCCCTTCCTTTCTCCATCCCCATCCACTTCCAACTCCAACCTCTTCCCATGTGAAATACTTTCCCAGCTGACTGTTCTGTCACAGGGCATCGCTCTCAGACCTCAGCTCCCCACGTCTGTTGCATTCCCCTCACTCCCCAGTCCCCCAAAGCCGTTTCACTAGCAAAACACTTCCCCCTTGGCTCGAACCCTCCTGTTGCTCCAGCTTCTGCTTCTCCTGCTATTTGTGGCAGCTCGGCGTCTGAATATTTGTGCCGGGACTCTGCCAGGAACAGAAATCACACGTCGGGGCTGGCAGCCTGAGAGACTGATTTCGCTCCCTTTTCCACTTGAAAGCAAACGCTGTGTTTGCTTTTTAGCTCCTTCCCCTCCTCCCCAGCATCCCTGGATCTCACAGAAGGGGCTGTCAGATTGCTGGAGCAGCCTGTCCCACCACACAGGGCAGGTTCATCGCATGATCCAGGGCTGTTCTGACACATCAGCTGTCTCCTGTTTGGATTCCCTGTGGTTGGAGCGGGGTGCTGAGGCTCAGGTGTCTCCTGCTCTCCAGGCAGGGAATAACTCTGGATCAAGCGTTGCGAAGGGATGCAGAGACAACCCAGGGCTGGAGGCATCTGGCTGCGCAGCATCTAAATGTCATCTCACCAGGGCTGAGAGATGGTTTTCAGGAGCCAGGCTGTGCATCACAAACAGACACGGTGTCACCTGCAGCCTCGTGGCTCTGAGCGGCCCAGGGCTCCCAGCCCAGTCCCCGCCTGGGGCTGTGCAGAAGGACAGAGGTGACTTTGGAAAACTAAATCCATTTTCGTTGTGAAACAGCCCCCCAGAGTCACCCAGACCTGCCAGAGAAGACTCGCTGTCGTGGAGCCGTGATGCTACAGTGCAGCAATGAACTCCTGGTCCAGCTGGACTAGCAGACACAGAGAGGTGCCTGCCCACCAGTCACTTCAACTCCAAAGCAGAAGACACTTCATCACAGCACTTCAGAACTGGTGACCTCATTCATGCCTATCAACATGTGAGGGGTGGGTGTCAGGAGGATGGAGCCAGGCTCTTCTCAAGGGCATCTGGTGCTAGGACAAGGGGCACTGGGTGCCAGCTGGAACAGAGGAGGTTCCCTATCAATATCAGCAGGACCTTCTTCCCAGGGAGGGTACTGGAGCACTGGACCAGGCTGCCCAGGGGGGTTGTGGAGTCTGCTTCTCTGCAGATGTTCTAGACCCTCCTGGCTGTGTTCCTGTGTGACTTGGTCTGGGTGATCCTGCTGTGGCAGGGGGATTGGACTGGATGATCTTTGGAGGTCCCTTCTGATCCCTAAGGATTCTATGATTCATATCAGCTGAGTGAAACCTCCATCCAGCTGTCTGACCCAAGGCACAACCTGTTTGCAAGTTAAAATTAAGTTGCTCAGCTGGGTTTGAATGTCCTGAGTATCTCAGCTTCCCCAAGGAGAGCTCTGCAACAGCGGGTTTGAGCCCCCCAGCTCACTGGAACAGGCAGAGAGGAGGTGGAGGTCTCATCTCTGGAGCCATTGAAGTTCAGGCTGGATGGGGCTCTGGGCAACCTGGGCTGGTGAGCGATGGCCCTGCTTGATGTAGGGGGATTGGGTTGGATGCCAGATGGAGCTCCCTTCCAGCCCAACACATTCTAGGAGCCTATGGTTCTGTGATGAATCACCTTTAACCCAGTCTTAGCCCGGAGCAGAGGATCTTTGCAGACATCACCTCACAGCTCCATCACCGCACGGTCCACACCTTCAGACCAGAGCAAGAACCCAACAAGTGCATCACGCTCTTACAACCAGGAGACAGCAGAGACGACCACAGTCAGCTACAACCAACCTGCCCGTTTCATTGCCTCCTGGCTGGGGAACACAAGGAGACCCCAACCGTTCTTAGCTCAGACCCAGCTGAGTCAGGACACGGGGTCGCTTGTCCCAGCCACCAAGGACTTTTGCTCAGCTCTTGGAGGCTCAGGAGTGCTCCGGATGCTCCCTCATTTATCGTTACTCCATGAAAGAAAATCAGCCCTTGAGCCGCGGACGAGCAGTCAATTGATTCATCCATCACTGGGGAGAGGCAGAGGCACTTCTGCATCGGCTCTGCGCGGCAGCCGTGAGCTGCAATGCGGCGTCATCAGATCAGGCTGGTCCTCTGGGCTGGAAAACCATTTGGCCTGCACTCAAATCCTCCACCTTCCAACTGGGTTCCAGGCACTATTTTTGACTTCTTACAAACTGTCAGGAGCTGTTTCATCCGTTCCTATCAGGGAGAGGCCTTGGAGCCTCCTCTCTCACTCCAGCTCTGCAGGAGTTCTTTCTGGGATGTCTTGATCTTAGAATCCTTAGGGATCAGAAGGGACCTCCAAAGATCACCCAGTCCAATCCCCCTGCCACAGCAGGATCACTCAGACCAAGTCGCAAGCTGAGTCCTCATAGGATTCTGAGAGGAAAGAGAGGAGGAGAAAACCCTGAGGAGGCTTTGCTGGGCACAGACGAACCCAGGACAAGACCCAGGCACCCCCCAGCCACCTTCTCGTTCCACGTCTCCTCACAACACCCTGCTCCTGGGGTGGTTAACCACCCACACACCCCTCAGTGCTTGTGTTGGCTGTCAAGGGCCTGGTGTTACCCCAGGAGTCTGGATGCTCCTCCCAAAGCATCGCAAGCCTGGCTCTCCCCAGGCTCAGCTGGTAGCTCCCTGCCAGGGCTCTTCTCCTGCCAGCTCTGCCAGCCCCTGCCAGCTCTGCCCCAGCATCCGGCAGCCTCAAGCTCCAGCACTGCTCCCACAGCCATCCCCCTCTTGGCAGATGCTACAGAGCGGCTGCATCCACCCTGGGACTGGGGCTGTTCAGCCTGGAGAAGAGAAGGCTCTGGGGGTACCTTACAGCAGCTTCCAGCACCTGAAGGGGGCACAGGGAAGCTGGAGAGGGACTTTTACTGAGGGACCCTGGCGATAGGACACGGGGATGGGTTCCAGCTAACAGAGTGGAGATGTAGGTGAGACCTGAAGAAGAGATTCCTCCCTGTGAGGGTGACAGAGCCCTGGAACAGGTTGCCCAGGGAGGCTGCGGACCCTCCTGCTCTGAAGACTCTCAACCCTCCCGCTCTGGAGACTCTCAACCCTCCCTGGATGCTCCTGGGTGACCTGACCTAAGGGATCCTGCTCTGGCAGGGGGATTGGACTAGATGGTCTCTAGAGGTCCCTACCAACCCCTGACATCCTCCACCAGGAGACATCACCCCACCGAGCAGCTTGGCAGCCATTGGAGCGGCGCTGACCCCCAGGAGTCACAAAACCCATCGATCACGAAGGAGCTGAGGGATGCTGCAGCAAAGGGCACCCACCGCCTCCACCTCCCGTTGATCTGCTCCTGGCAGAGCTGTGATTTAAGGGCACACGGTGACTGGTCATCTCTAATGTGGTTTCTACCGTAATCAACAGCAGGAAACTCAGCAGAGGTGCTGAGGGAGTCAGAGCTCTGCAGAGGACAGAGGGCTGAGGCCATCGGAAAGGTCAGCTGCGATAAATCCGTCCCGAGCACCCAGCTTCACTGCAAAGGACAGGAACTTACTGTCTCCAGAGCTGCCCAGGAGGCAAACCCACTCTCCAGAGGATGGAGTAAAGTCCATCCAGCTGCCACAGCAGCCCTTGCAGAGGAGCTGGAGAGCAGGGAGTGAGAAGAGGAGCCCAGGAGCTGCCTTGGAGAGAGAAACCACTGGGATGAGGTGTGAAGAGCAACTCTGAGCAGTCAGGAAAAGCAGAGCCCTACCAAGCCCTCTGCTAACTCCTGGCAGCGTAGAAATGACTCGGTCAGTGCTGCATTCAGCAAGGCATCCTCTTCTTGCAGCTTCTGCTTTGGAAAGACTGAGGGTCAGACCAAAGTGGGGTTGGCTTGGCTGCGGGGTAGGTCTAGTGCTCTGACTCTTCCTCTTGGGGAGCAGAAGTGGCTCCTGTCATCTGCAGGAGGTGGAAAAGGCTGGTTATGGCCTTCAAGAGCTCTGGAAGCGCTGGCAGTGCCAAGAAGGGAGAACAGGAGCTGGATAGGAAAGGTTTGAGCTTGGTGCCTGCCCCTGCTCCATGATAATGCAGTAACATCTGCTTCCAGCACCTGAAGGGGCTCCAGAACAGCTGGAGAGGGACTCTGGTGCTAGGACAAGGGGCTGGGTTCCACCTAAGAGATTGAGATGAGATCTGAGGCAGAAATCCCCCCCTGTGAGGCTGCTGAGGCCCTGGAACAGGTTGCCCAGGGAGGCTGTGGCTGCTCCATCCCTGGCAGTGTCCAAGGCCAGGTTGGATGGGGCTCTGGGCAGCCTGGTCTGGTGAGAGGTGTCGCTGCCCATGGCAGGGGGTTGGCATTGGGTGAGCTCTGAGCTCCCTTCCACCCCAACCCAGTCTGTGATTCTATGACTCTATTGGTGCAGGATGGGCTGAGAAGCAGATGAAAGGGACCTCTCATCCTAAGGAAAGGCCCCTGCACTCCACAGAGGACATGAAATCCCTCCCATGCAGCCAGGAGCCCAGTAGGGAACAGGCTTAGTCCAGGATGGACTGAGTCAGGGCAACCCCCCAGCTCCCACAGCACTCAGTCCCACAGGCACTCCTACTCACCAGGGTGGGGTGGTAGCACCTTGTGGGGCTCAAGGCCGGCCTGGATGTGCAGAAAGCCAGAGCAGAGAGAGCAGGAGAGGTTGTTTATTACAGTCATGGTCACTTAACTGGCTTAAATGAGTATTTAGGAGCTATTACAGTGAATCATGACTGTGTCTGATCTGAACACGCAGCGCAGGAGCCACTGCAGGCAGCTCAGAATTAGCTGGAAAAGATAAATGAAGAAAGATTAGAGTCTGCTGATGACCAAGGGAAATATCTCTGTGTTCCAGGTGATGCACAAGGGAAGCCAGAGGAGTCCTCTGAGGAGCTGGTGGCTGCTTGTGCCATGGGAACAGCAGGTGGCCAAGAGCTCCCCCATTGCCAGAGCCCTGCAGGGCTGTGGATCAACTGCACAGAATCCCAGGATTATTAAGGCTGGCAAAGCCCTCTGAGCTCATCCAGCCCAGCCCAGCACCTAACATCACCCCAGTGGCCAGACCAGGGCACTGAGGGCCACAGCCAGTCTGTCCTTCAACACCTCCAGGGGATGCGGACTCCCCCACTGCTCTGGGCAGTCCAGTCCAGGCTCTGATCCCCCTTTCCATGAGGAAGGGCTTCCTAACATCCAACCTAACCCTCCTCTGGCCACTTCAGGCCCTGCCCTCATCCTGGTACTGGTTGCCTGGGAGAAGAGCCTGACTCCCACCTGACTGCAACCTCCCTTGAGGGAGTTGGAGAGAGGGATAGGGTTCCCATCTCCTCTTCTCCATGCTGAACACCCCCAGCTCCCTCAACCTCTCCCCATCAGCCTTTCCCTCCAGTCTTGTTGCTCCTCTGGACCCTCTCCAGCCCCTCAATCTCTTTCTAGAAGGAAGATCAACGTAAACACTGCAAATCAATCAACACCAGAAGTGACAGAGGGAAGGGGAAGGGCTGCGATGTCACCTCACAGCAACTCATCCCAGTTCCCGTCACATTCAGAAGCTGAGGTGTCCACAGCCATCCCACCAGGCAGGAGCATCTTTGTCCTGCTCCGGAGATGTGAGTGACCATGGAGCCAGCAGCACTGTGGAGCAGCTCTGGGCTCTCCTGGGTCCTGCACAAGCCAGCTCTTCCAGCAGATGAGAGATTTATTTATAACCAGGGTAATCACTGAGTTACAACAGCAGGAGGGACGAGCGATGAATATTCATAGCACAACCTCATAGCCCAGGGGCAAAGAGCAACAATCTTGTGGGAACAGTGTGTGAGGAACCAGTTTGGGATCGATTTTTCCATGCAGATGGGGGGTAGGGGGGTGGGAATAGCAAACTCATTTCTTAAGGAGGTTTTTCATCCCAAAGCTCTTTTGTTGTGTGAAGGGAAAACCATCCACAGGGGCAGAGGGTCAGCATATTGGGACCAACATCAGCTAACAAGGACTTCTGGAGGCAGCTGACAGCATCATAGAGTGTGAGGGGTTGGAAGGGACCTCGAAAGATCATCCAGTCCCATCCCCCTGCCACAGCAGGAGCCCCTAGATCCAGTGGCACAGGAAGAGTCCAGGCAGGGTTTAAACATCTCCAGAGAAGGAGACTTCACAGCCCCCTGGGCAGCCCCTTCCAGGGCTCTGGCACCCTCACCAGGAAGAAGTTTCTTCCCATCTTGATGTGGAACCTCCTCTCTTCCAGCTGAGTCCTGGTGCCCATTGTCCTAGCATTGGGTGTCAGTGAGCAGAGCCTGGCTCCTTCCTCCTGACCCGAGCCCTTTCCATACTGAACAGTCATGGTCCCCTCCCAGGCTCCTTTTTTCCCAGCTCCCTCAGCCTTTCCTCAGCAGGGAGATGCTCCCCTCCATCTTCCCTGTGGCTCTGCACTGGACACCCTCCAGCAGCTCTGTGTCCTGCAACTGAGTGTCCCAGGACTGGACACACTATCCCAGATGTGGTCTCACCAGAGCAGAGAAGAGAAGGAGGAGAACCTCTCTCAGTCTCCAAACCACCCCCCTTCTAATCCCTCCCAATGATGCCACTCGCCTTCTTGGCCACAAGGGCCCATTGCTGGCTCCTGGCCATCCTGCTGGCCACCAGCACCCCCAGGTCCCTCTCTCCTGTGCTGCTCTCCAGCAGGTCAGTCCCCACCTGATCCTGGTCCCTGGGGTTGTTGTTGCCCAGATGCCAGACTCTACCCTGCCCTGGCTAAATTCCATTCAGTTCCTCCCTGCCCAACTCTCCAGCCTGTCCAGATCCCGCTGGATGGCAGCCCAGCCCTCTGGGGTGTCTGCCACTCCTTCCAGCTTGGTGTCATCAGCAAACTTGCTGACAGTGCACTCTGTTCCCTCATCCAGGTGCTGATGGATACGGAAGTGTCCAGCACCTCAAAGTCAGATGATGACTCCAGAAGGGATTTTGAGGCCAGACCTCCAAGACCCTAAATGTTGGTCTGGTTTCCAGCAGCCTGGTGCCAGGTCAAGGACACCCCATCGCCCAAGGGACCACGATGCTCTGCTGTGCCCCTACAGCTTGATGATCTGAAAGGTCCCTTCCAACCCTCATGACTCTGTTTCTATGATCTCCTCATGCAGGGAATCTCATCCCTGCTGCCCCCCCCCCCCCCCCCCCTTAAAGCCTGGCTTTAGGAATCCTGAGCATGGTCCTCACAAAGCCCAGAGTGAGTCCAGAACCACAGCAGCCTCTCAATGAATGCAGCACCCTCCTCTCCATCCTGCCAGCTCCTCAGGCACAGCTTCCAGGGTCGGATTTGTCAGAGGCCACCGGGGGATGTGTTTGTCACTCTGACACCGCTGAGATGAGCTAAAGCGATTCAATTCATCTCAAAGCAGTCACCCACCGGGTGGGTGGAACTGGATGATCCTGTGGTCCCTTCCAGCCCTGACCGATTCTGTAACTTCTTCCCAGGGAGGGTGAGCGGGCACTGGAGGGGGCTGCCTGGTGGGGTTGTGGGGTCTCCTTCTCTGGAGACATTTGGGTCCCTCCTGGACGTGGTCTGGGTGTCCTGCTGTGGCAGGGGGGTTGGACTGGATGACCTTTCAAGGTCCCTTCCGATCCCTGGTGATCTGTGATTCTATGTTCAAGGTCCAACCTTGATGATTTGATGATTCTCTCTGTTCACCCTCATTCCTGCCCAGAGCCTAGAGAATCACTGGGGATAAACGCAAGAGGTTGTTTGGGCAGCACTCTGGGGGGTAACTGCTGTCACCCTGCAGCACCCGGTGCCCCCAAGCTTGTTAAACATTCCCCATTAATCACCTCAGCCCAAACCCCTCGGCTTCGGCAGGGTTCAGGCCCTAATTACAGCAACTTATTGTTTCTTCAACATTAATGACATGCAAATTCGCCTGAGCCAGCTCCCCCGGGGTTTGGGATGCAGAGCTGTGGTGCCTTCCACTGCCAGCTCCTGCTGGATGATGGTTATTGTCCCCAAATGGTGTCCCCGAGGTGCCAGGCTGGTGGGTATCAAAGGAGGGGAGGTCTTCTCCTCGCAGCAGATGTTGGCAGCTGGATGGGGCTGTGCCAGGCTGGCCCTGCTATTGCTGGCCTTCAGATGTCGTGTTCTGTCTGCTGTCCCCTCACCAGGAGCCTTACGGGGGTCACAGCAAGCTGCTCCCCCAGCCCTGAGCCCCTGCAATGTGGTCAACCCAGCTCTCCCATAGACAACAGGAGGGTGCTCATCAGAGAGAGAGGATCACAGAATCATAGAACCCTCATGGCTGGAAAGGATCTCCAGGATCACCAAGTCCAGCCCTCATCCCAACGTCTCCCCATCCCCCAGACCATGGGCTCAAGTGCTCTAGCTACTTGGGTTTTAAACCCTTCCAGGGATGGTGACTTCACCACCTCCCTGGGCAGCCTGTTCCAGTGCCCAGCCACTCTCTCAGGAAAGAGCTTCTTCCTCAGATCCAGTCTAACCCTCCCCTGATGCAGCTTGAGGCCATTTCCCCTCATCCTAGCATTAGGAATTTGGGAGAAGAGACCAGCAGCAGCCTCGCTCCAACCTCCTGTTAGGGAGCTGTAGAGAGCAATAAGGTCTCCTCTCAGTCCCCTCTTCTCTAGACTAAACAACCCCAGTTCCCTCAGCTGCTCCTCCCAGGCTCTGTTCTCCAGCCCTCTCCCCAGCCTTGCTGCCCTTCTCTGGCCCCACTCCAGCCCCTCACTGACCTTCTGATACTGTGGCTCCCAAAACTGGACCCAGTACTCAAGGTGCAGTCTCATGAGAGCAGAGATCCCCTCTGAGAGAGGATGGAAGGAAGGTGCTGAGGGCCAGAGCAGCTGTACAGCCCCCCCAGATGTGTCCCTGTGCTGAGGGGCTGGACCCCAGTTCAACAGCACTGCCTGTCCTCAGCACCAGCAGCATCCCAGCCCTCCAGCCTGGGGGTTTCCATCACTCTCCATCCCCACGTTCTGGTTCCTGGCAGCCCTGTGGAGCAGCTGCTGCTGGGCTCTGGGGGGGGTTCTTTACCGCATGTCTCTATTAACGGGGTGTCAGACCAAGGCAGTAGGAATTACATCCTCGCAAGCTAAGCCTGCTGTATCTGGGGGCTCAGTTCTGCTCCACTGAGCCTCTTCCCAATTACCTGGACGTGATCTGCACTGTAAGGCACCGGCAGAGTTGTTCTCACCCCCTTCGCCACCGGGGAACTGAACGTCAGCTCCTGCCAGGGGAAACACTGGATGGAGATTGCTGGAGTCGGAGCAGGCTGTGGGATGGGGAAGCAGCTCCTGCCCTGCCCTCAAGTTGCCCCAGGGTGGTTTAGGTTGTCCAAGAGGAACAATTTCTTCCCCACGAAGGCCTGGCTCAGCCCCTGTGGTGCCCTGGACGCACCACATCCAGCGCATGGGTGACTGGGGAAGGTGAGCCGGGTGTTTGGGCTTTGCCTTGGCTCTTGTGGGAATTCCCAGAGGATTTTGTCATTATTTATAGATTTATAGGTGGATTTCTACAGAGGATTTTGTGGCTGCTCTCACCCCCCTCTCCATGCAGCTTGTCGCTGTGCCACCAAGCCCAACCTTGGCCCCAACGCTACCAGGTCCCCCCTAACCCAGCATCAGCTCCACACGCTGATGGCTGAAGGTCTCAGAGTGACTGAGTTGACCTCTCAAGCATCCAGAGCAGCCTGGATGGGGTCTTCAGCCCGCTCTCCAGGTCTTCTGTGCCAAGCTGCTACTCACTCTGCTTTTCACCCTGTTTAACTGGGTTGGGGGGGTAACACCCAGCTGAATGAAGACTACAGGTTGCTGAGAAGGTGACTGTGAGCAGGATCCTGCTGAGGAGCAACCTGCTTCCCCCTTCCCCTGGGATATCCCTCATCCCCCCCAACCCCACCTGCTCTGCATTGCAGGGACAACGGGGAGACTTCTCTTGCTGCATCTCCAAGGGAAGTGCAACCTCATTATATTTTAGCTCCAGGGATGATTAATTATCTTGGGGGTTTAATTATTTTAGGGAACTAATTACAAGCTGCAATCTTCGGGGAGTTGCAGGCAGGTTGAGCCGCGAGGCAGCGCTCAGCCCCCACGGAGCAGGGGGAGGCTTGGAAATCATTTTTAAATCCCTTTTCACGAGGGAACAGATTTACAAGGGGCTGTAAACGTTGTGCAGCTCTGAGCTACAGCAGCACCGCACAGACCTGGCACTGGTGGTGGGGGGAGAGAGGTCCTGGAGGTGCTGGTGAATCCCTCTGGGAAAAGAGGAGTTGGATTGGTGCAGAGAGAGCAGCTGGGGTGGGGAGATCTGCACCCAGGGGCTGCACTGGGTAATTATTAATAGTACTTGGGTAACACATTATTAATAATTAATAGTATTATTAATAATGGCATAGATACAAATGAAAATACATTAAACATATATAGGTGTAAAGGATGTGGAGAGGAGACCTCACTGCTCTTTCCAGCTCCCTGAGAGGAGGGTGGAGAGAGCTGGGGGTCGGTTTCTTCTCCCCACTCACCAGCTACAGGAAAAGGGTTGCCCCAGGGGAGGGTTAGGTTGGCCATCAGGAGAAATCTCTTCCCTGACAGAGCGCTCAGGCGTTGGAACAGGTTGCCCAAGGCTGAGGGGAGCTGCCATCCCTGGAGGAGTTCAAAACCCAAGTAGCTGTGGCCCTGGGGAACAGGGCTTGGTGGGCAGGGTGGGGTTGGGGTGACGGTTGGACTGGATGAGCTTGAAGGTCTTTTCCATCTTTAAAGACTCTATGGCTAAGAATTCACTGCACCTCATCCCAGAGCTAAGTGTCTCACCCAAGGGCTGAAGATAACCCCGTCTCCACTCCAAGGAACTGGTCAGACACTCAAAAGAGAAGGAAGAACTGGCAGTTCTTCTCTTTAATCATGGTGTGAACACAGCACTGTCCTGCACCGCCCTGCTCTGTGCCCAGGCAGGACACAGCAGCACTGCACCCCCTGCCTTTCCTATTCCACAACCATTTTTTCCTCCCCCAACTTCATTTCCCATGAAGAGGAGGCAACTGATGAATGGACCCACTTCACAGCTCCCAGGCCCAAACCCTGGGGTCTGTGCCAGGACTCATGGGGTGGATGAGCCCTCCCCCCGGAAGCATCTGCCTGCTGAAGGAAGCCACTTGTGAATGTTGTGTGGAGAGAGAAACAGCAGCACTGCCAGCAAACCCCACCCCTGCAACCGGCCTCCAGAACCTGCCTGATGATTCCAGCCCTTCCATCCTGCCTCCACCCCACCCCAGTAACGAGTCACGGGCAAAGTCCTGGTTGTATTTGGTTTGGCAAAGTGTGAGACACAGCAGCGCCGGACGGTTACTGGTGTAACTGTACAGGAGATGTTTGTTACCCAAGACCCAAAGAGCCTCAAAAGCTCTTTTCAAGGATGCTCTGAGGCCACCACAAGATGACAGCAGATGAAAATGAGACCCGTGACACCTCACTCTAGAATACCCACTTCCATCCATCACTGGAAGCACTGGGAAACAGGCAGGACCCAAAGCAGCCTCCTTCAGGCACAGTTGAAACAGGAGCAAAGAGTAACTGCTCCTGTCTCAGACCACTGGAATTGAAACCTCCCCGGCCCCCAGAGCCACTCAGGGTGGGACCACACAGCAAAACGTAAGGCAGAGACGTCAGACCGAGCCAGTTCGTTACAGGGACTGGGATCATGAGGACAACCCCCAACAGCTCCAACAGGACCCAGTCCTCTTTCCCCAACAGTTCAGCAGACTGGTGCAAGTCCAGAGATGGCGGCGCTTCCGGAGAGGAGTGGGAAGCCCTCGGGGTGCTGTTCTCAGAGAACTTGCTCGGTGCTGGAAGAGGAAATGTCCAAGAGCCTCCAGGCAGCGTAAGGGTTGAGCTCATCCTGGTCTCTGCACAGAGCCCACACGTACAGCATCCGCAGAACCTTGTCCTGCAAGAAAAACATCCTGTAGTCAGAGCATGTGGTGGTCACAGACCTTCTAGTTCAGAGCTGACCACGAGCTCCACAGCTCCTCCAGAGACTGCTCTGGTGGTTTTGCTCCCAAACGAGGAGTAGGGGCATCTGCTGGACTCTGCGTGGGTATCCCAGCCAAGAACAGAGGACCTTGAAAGACCAGCATTAGGGTTTGCAAACAACTCTGTCTGACATCAGCCAGCACCACTGTCGAGTCTGATTGAATCTGATCTTACACTAAACATCATTCACTGCTTCCAAACTAGTTTAGCTGCCTGTACTGGTCGCTGCAAATTTCAATCAAGTTTAGGCTGTAACTCTGACCGTGAGCTGCATCCCCTCCCCACAGCTCTGTTACTCACTCTCACACTTCATAGAATCATCACAGAATGACAGCCTGTGTTGGGCTGGAAGGGAGCTCAGAGCTCACCCAGTGCCAACCCCCTGCCATGGGCAGTGACACCTCTCACCAGACCAGGCTGCCCACAGCCCCATCCAACCTGGCCTTGGATTTGCCACAACCTCCCTGAGCAACCAGTTCCAGGGCCTCAGCCTCCTCACAGGGAGGGATTTCTGCCTCAGATCTCAGCTCAATCCCCCCTCATTTTGCTGGGCCCAGTTCTATACAACATCTTTATCAATGACCTGGATGAGGGGATCCAGCCTTCCCTCAATAAATTTACGGATGACACCAAGTTGGGGGCAGTGTCGATCTGCTGGAGGAGAGGAAGATGTTGCAGAGAGATCTGGACAGGCTGGGTCACTGGGCAGAGGCCAACAGGATGAACAAGGCCAAGGACAGGGTCCTGCAGTTTGGCCACAAGAATCCCCTGCAGCTACAGACTGGGGGATGAGTGGCTGGAGAGCAGCCTGGCAGAGAGGGACCTGGCAGCACTGGGTGACACCCAGCTGAACAGGAGCCAGCAGGGTGCCCAGGTGGCCCAGAAGGCCAATGGAATCCTGGCTTGGATCAGCAATAGTGTGGCCGGCAGGGCTAGGGACATCACTATTCCCCTGTACTGGGCACTGGTGAGGCCTCCCTCCCCTTGAGTCCTGGGGGCAGTCCTGGGCTCCTCACTTCAAGAAAGAGATTGAGGGGCTGGAGCACATCCTGAGGAGCAACGAGGCTGGGGAAGGGACTGGAAGGAAAGGCTGATGGGGAGAGGAACTGGAGGTGTTTTACCCTGGAAAAGAGGAGAGTCAAGGGGGACCTTCTCCTCCTCTACAACTCCCTGCAGGGAGGTTGCTGTCAGGTGGGGGTCAGGCTCTTCTCCCAGGCAACCAGCACTAGGACAAGAGGGCAGGGCCTGAAGCTGCCAGGGGAGGGTTAGGTTGGATGTTAAGAAGCCCTTCCTCATGAAAAGGGCACTCTAAGCCTGGATTGGACTGCCCAGGGCAGTGGGGGAGTCCCCATGTCTGGAGGTGTTGAAGGACAGCCTGGATGTGGCCCTGAGTGCCCTGGTCTGGCTGCTGGGGTGACGTTAGGTGCTGGGCTGGGCTGGATGAACTCAGAGGGCTTTTCCTGCCTCAGTCATTCTGGGATTCTGTGAAAACCAGCCCCCTTGTCCTGGCACTAGAGGTCACCTGAGCAGCTCAAATTAACCAGAAGTTATCAGCAGCAGGGCTGAGGAGAGACAGAGTTAAAGATTCCCAACAGTGATTTATCAGTGAAAATCAGATCCCGCCAAGTCCAGCACAGACACCCACTGATCCCACGATCCAATGTGCAGACAGCGCTTCTACCAGACAGTGACAGAGCTTCTCTGAGCTTCTCCACCCTCGATTCATCTCACAACAACAGCAGTTTTATTCACAGTAGGTGAATAAGGATGAAAACAGTATCTCAGCACATCCCGAGGCCATCGCTCTGCAAACAGCTCCCTGAAGAGCCACTGCAGCTCCCCGTGCCTCTGCTCTGCCAGGAGGGAGCTGAGGTTGCCTGTCAGACGTGAGGCTGCCCGAGCCGGCAGAGCATCCCACATCCATCCTGCAAATCAAAGGTGATTTGGATTTTATCACTTACCCACGGAGAGCATTTCCCTCAGCTACAGCAGCGACGCCGGGGGCTCAGCCTGTGCCCTGGCTCAGCTCCCAGACGGGCACTGAACTGCTACGGTTTTGATGGAACGTGTGAATTTTTATGGGGGATCATTTAGGAGGATAAATGCGAGGGGGGAGCCTCACAGGACTGGACCAGTCATTAGACAACTCGCGTGTTCCAACTACTGCGTCTTGTAAAGCCGGTTTATTCCTCTTGCAGGGTGTTTCGGGAGATTAACTTGCTTCAGGGGTGTTCAGAGTGATGGAAAACTTGAGTCAGAGGAGGAGCAGTGAGGACAAGGGAAGGAAGAGCAACGAAAGCTTTGTCTGCTCCAAGAGGGGCCGTAGCCTGACGTACGAGGTCTTCCCCGAGGAGAAATGATTAAGCTCAAGATGAAGAGTTACCCTCTAGCAGAGCTACAGACTGGGAGATGAGTGGCTGGAGAGCAGCGTGGCAGAGAGGGATCCGGAAGTACTGGTCAACAACTGGTTGAACAAGAGCCAGCAGGGTGCCCAGGTAGCCAGGAAATCCAATGGCACCCTGGCTTGGATCAGCAATACTGTGGCCAGCAGGACTAGGGGTGTCATTCTCCCCCTGGACTGGGCACTGGGGAGGCCTCCCCTCGAGTACTGGGGGCAGTTTTCTGGGCCACTCACTTCAGAAAAGAGATTGAGAGGCTGGAGAGGGTGCAGAGGAGCAATGAGGCTGGGGAAGGGACTGGAGGGAAAGGTTGATGGGGAGAGGCTGAGGGAGCTGGGGGTGTTTATCCTGGAGGAGACTCAGAGGGGACCTTCTCCCTCTTTCCAGCTCCCTTAAGGGAGGTTGCAGTAAGGAAGGGGTCAGGCTCTTCTCACAGGCAACCAGCTCTAGGACAAGAGGGCAGGGCCTGAAGCTGCCAGGGGAGGATTAGGTTGGATGTTAGGAAGCCCTTCCTCATGAAAAGGGTGCTCTGAGCCTGGACTGGACGGCCCAGGGCAGTGGTGTCTGGAAGTGTTGAGGGACAGCCTGGTGTGTGGCCCAGAGTGCCCTGGTCTGGCTGCTGGGGTGACGTTAGGTTCTGGGCTGGGCTGGATGAGCTCAGAGGGCTTTTCCTGCCTCAGTCATTCTGGGATTCTGTGAAACCCAGCCCCCTTGTCCTGGCACTAGAGGTTACCTGAGCAGCTCAAATTAACCAGAAGTTATCAGCAGCAGGGCTGAGGAGAGACAGAGTTAAAGATCCCCAACATTTATCAGTGAAAATCAGATCCAGCCAAGCCAGCTGGCTTTGCCAGCCTCAATCCTTCTGGGATTCTCTGAAGGGACTGACAGTTGTCATAGGAACCCCCAGAGCCCTAGAGCTCTCACAAATCTTCTGCCCTCAACTCTGCAAGTTGATCCATGGGTTGTTCTAAGGCCTTGTCATCCCACCCTGAACCAGAGCAGGGTGAGAGGGATATGACTCATGCTGAGCTAAAGGGCAGGAAGGTGGGGCCAGACTCTGCTCAGCAGTGCCCAGAGACAGGACACGGGGCTACCAGCTCAAACTGCAACCCAGGGAGTTCCACCTGAACTTGAATGAAGTGACACTTCTTTGCTGTGAAGGTGCTGCAGCCCTGGCCCAGGCTGCCCAGAGAGGTTGTAGGCGTCTCCTACTCTGGAGAGATCCCAAACCCTCCTGAACCCATCCTGGGCACCTGCTCTGAGTGATGCTGCTAGAGCAGGGGGTGGCACTGGATGATCCCCAGAGCTGCCTTCCAGCCCAACCAGTCTGGAATTCAATGATCCCCTACACTAACAACCACAACATCAGGTCCATCCCATCCCTGCTCTCCCCACATCTCGCTGGGAGGGGGAGCTCGCAGCACAGCAGTGGGAACCCGAGCGATTTCAAGTAGGTAAAATACAGCAGCAATTAGGAGCAAACGATTTCCATTCTGAGTTTACAAGTTGAGGCTCCTTCTCCCTAGGATGTCGTTTGTTTGAGTCTCTGCAGGAGCAGCTCAGCAGTTACCACAGTCACCAGGCAGTCCCCATCTGACGTTTGATTAAAGCTGAAGTTTTGTTTCCAGTGGAGAGTTTAAATGCATCTCCTTGATTTATTGCTGCTCCAGAGCAATCAGACAGCAAACAGACTTTGATATCCTGTTCAATAATGATCACATCAATATCTATCTTCTAGGAATGCAGTAATTTAATGCAAGAAATCACTGTATCAGCCAGATCCTCCCCTGCAGTCGAGGTGACAGGTTGTAAATCAGACCAGATGGGCCCCCATCATTAAAATTGGTTCCTCTTTTTTTGTGTGTGTGTGTAAACTTAACAGCCTGGGCTGAAGAGAACTGCTGCAAAAACCCAGTGTTTCTTAAACACAGGTATTCATTTTAATGGCAGGCTGCTCCAGGCATGTCCCACCGTCCCCTGTTATACACCAGGGCTCTTTACGGGAGGCAAAGGGAGAGAAACAGAGGAGGAGGAGGTGGGAGCTGTGTGATGGGGTTTTAATCGATGGCAGGACAGTTTCTGTCACCCTGAACTCACAGGTGGTTACTGGGGCAGGGAGCAGCCACTGGAAGGGAAAGTGCTGCCTGTGGACCCAGCTCCAGCTCCTCTTCTCACTGCTAATTTAAAACCTCCCCTTCTCTGTCTGCTTTAGATGTCTGAGACTCTCCTCATGCACAGTAATTCTCGATTAATGGCTCCTAACACTTGGAGTCTGACAGGAATAAACAGCCCAAGCTCAGCTGAACCAAGACCTTCCCCTCAAGATGGCAAATTACTACACTGGTGCTCCCAGCGTGAAGCACCNCTGTCAGCAGGCACCAAGGAGAAGAGGCCAACACCCACCCCTCCACAACCTCCCTTCAGGGAGTTGGAGAGGGCAAGGAGGTCCCCCCTCAGCCTCTCCCCAGACGACTGGTTCTCTAAACCCCTCATGAGCTCGGTAGTTCTGCTTTGGACCCATTCCAGCATCTCCATGTCTATCCTGCCATGAGGAGACCAGAACTGAACACAGTACTCCGGATGAGGCCTCACAAGGGCCAAGTCCAAGGGCACACTAACTTCCCTTCTCCTGCTGACCACACTATTCCTGATCCAGGCCAGGATCCTGTTGGCCTTCTTTGCCACACTGCTTCTCACCTGGTGAGAAGCTCCTCCTGAGTCTCTAACAGAAGCACCTCTTGAATACCTAAGGTTCAAGGTGGTAGCAGAGCTCCCCAGAAAAGTGAAGAGAACCACAGCACCACTTACCGGGTCACCTTCCACCACTTCTCCACTCTGGTTCTTAATTACCATCACAACCTGAGCCTGGAAAGTGATGATTAACACTGGTCCCTGCTCCATCATCTTCCCCATCGCCAGCTGCAGTGGAAGAAAAGGTCATTAGAAAACAGACAGTTTCTTCATCACAGAGTCATTGAGGTTGGAAAGGACCTCAAAGACCATCAAGTCCAACCTTCAACCCAACACCTCCATGACCACCAGACTGTGTCCCACAGCTACTGACCCTCTGAGCATCTCCAGGGATGAGGACTCCACCTCCTTGAGCAGCCAGTTCCAGTGTCTAACTGCTCTGTCACTACAGACATTTCTCCTCATTCCCAATCTGAACTTCCCCTGGAGCAACTGGTGGCCGTTTCCTCTGGTCCTGTCAGCAGTTGTTTGGGACAAGAGGCCAACAGTGGCTCCCTACAGCCGCCTTTCAGGGAACCCTAAAGGGAAATAAGGTCTCCTCTCAGCCTCCTCTTCTTCAGACTGAACAATCCCAGCTCCCTCAGCACTGCCCTTCTCTATGCCAGCTCCAGCACCTCAAGGTCTTCCTTACACTGTGGTGCCCAACACTGGACCCAGGTGCAGCCTCACCAGTGCATTGTACAGGGGCACCATCACTTCCCGACTCCTGCTGGTCACCCCATTTCTGATAGCACCAGGGTGCTGCAAATGTATTGAAAAGTCTTCCCTAAATTATTCTGCAAGTGTTAATAATTTTCCCAAATCTAAAACTCTGGGCAACACAAACTGAGCTCCTGTGCTTCCAAATTAGAAACCAAAAGGAAAAGAAACCCTTCAGAAGGGGACTGGCCCTTCCTTCAGAGAGGGAATTTTCTGTGGGGCAGCATCAGCCTGAGGGTCTTCTCTTGCTTCTAAATGAATTTTCCACACTAATTCACACTGAGTTGGATAAAAAGAATGAACTAACAGAAAGACCATGGGGAGAATCTTATGTTTGACAGATGGGGGGGCGGTGGTGTTAACTTATCAAAGCATCACAGAGTGTTTGGGATTGGAAGGGATCTTGAAAGATGATCCAGTCCAATCCCCCTGCCACAGCAGGAGCCCCTAGATCCAGTTACACAGGAAGAGTCCAGGTGGGTTTTAAATGTCTCCAGAAAAGGAGACTCCACAGATGAGTTGCTGCTCATCTTGATGTGGAACCTCCTCTGTTCCAGCTGGCACCCGGTGCCCCTTGTCCTAGCATTGGGTGCCACTGAGCAGAGCCTGGCTCCTTCCTCCTGACACCCACCCTTGCCATACTGATCATCGTTCATGGGGTCACCCCTCAGGCTCCTTTTTTCCCAGCTCAAGCGACCCAGCTCCCTCAGCCTTACAGAGATACTAACAGGAGGACAGAGAGGAACAGAGGTTAAAAAGAGGAACAGAGTATTAATTCCATTCATAAAAACCACCATCCTCTTCCTGTCCCTTGTGTGGGATCAGAGTGCTAGGGAGTATCGTGTTCTTGGGGCACTCTGGATTTACTCACGATACCACCAGAACCCCTGCTGGATGTGAGAGCTGCTGTTTCAAAACCAGTGGGTTTGATGACATAGTAAAGGCCAGCTCACAAGAGATGGTCACAAGCCCCTGCCATCATCTCCAAAGGCATCTACATATCTGTATTCATATGTCACTATCCCCTGAGGGGAACTCAGCACCACCAGTTCCACAGTGTCTCACACCATCCCAGTCCACACAGCACTGCTGGAACTGGCCTGACCCCCTGGGGAAAGCATAACACCTCCCACCCGAGTACAGAACACCCGAGCTCACAGCTCTGTCAGACTGGTTGCTGTGTTTTATGACGCCTCTTGGCATCGATGATCCGACAACATAAATCTGCCTATGGCTTTGGAGGAAGAGGACCCATTCCATCAAGGCTGCACCCAGCCTTCCATACTGGTTTTGCTTTATTTTCCAGTCCTATAATTCCCCCAAACTCCACAATCAAGACTATTTATACCACTCCTCCTACGCTAAAGCTCAGAAACTCTATTTCCCAAGTCATACTCTTAGAAACTACGTTCAGGCAGCCAAATAAATAGCCCTAATAAATAGGAAGGATGCAAAATCCCATTAAATGTAAAGGCAGCAGTTGTCTAGCGAAGAGAAAGTGCTTAAGCAGGTACCTGGAACACGGGTGCCAACGCTTACGTTTCAGAGACTCGAATTTCATTTTCATGCTGCCAACTTTGCAGCCTGTGAATTCCCCTCAATCTTCTAAATGCCTTGGGTTTTATTTTGCTTCCCCAGACTCATGGAATTGTGTTTCTGGATGAGATCACCCAACAGACTCCCATAAATCCCCTCCAGGGAAGTGCATTTCAAAATTTAAACACACAACAGCCTTCATCCCAACCCCCTCTCCCTGGCACTTCCTCACACTGCAGACAGCACTAACAAGAGCTGGTGTGAGTAACAGGACTGTACTGGGTCTGTTCTGTATCAATCAGTCTCCTCGATGCTAGAAATCCCTTTGATATCCAGAAGATGGCTAGAAAAAAGCGATGCTGGGCACTACTGCCACTGCATCTGTTTTGTTATTTACTGCTGAGGACAGTTAGGAGAACTGCAGAAGCCACAGGGATGCTCCTACTGGCTGGCACATGTTTGCAGTTACTATCTGGAGTTAGGCAGGAATGGTTCCTCTGAACTCAGGTGGATGTGGGGGATGAGAGGCTGATCAAGACCCAAAGGCAGAAGGTTCCATCAAGATTCACAGAATCAAAGAGTGTCAGGGATCGGAAGGGGCCCTGAAAGATCATCCAGTCCAGTCCCCCTACCACAGCAGGAGCCCACAGATCCAGTCACACAGGAAGAGTCCAGGCAGGTTTGAAATGTCTCCAGAGGAGACTCCACAACCCCCTGGGCAGCCTGGGCCAGGGCTCACTCACCCACACAGGAAAAAGGTTTCACCTCCCGTTGAGGTGGAACTCCCCATGTTCCAGATATCCCCATTATTCCCCATTATTCCATAACCCCCTGCAGCTACAGAATGGGGGGTGAGTGGCTGGAGAGCAGCCTGGCAGAGAGGTGTCTGGCTGTTCTGCTTGACAACCAGCTGAACAGGAGCCAGCAAGGTGCCCAGGTGGCCCAAAAGGCCAGAGGCATCCTGGCTTGGATCAGCAATAGTGTGGCCAGCAGGACTAGGGACATCATTCTCACACTATACTGGGCACTGGGGGCACTTCTGGGCCCCTCACTTCAAGAAAGAGATTGAGGGGCTGGAGCAGGTCCAGAGGAACAACGAGGCTGGGGAAAGGACTGGAAGGGAAGACTGATGATCGGAGGCTGAGGGAGCTTGGGTGTTTAGCCTGGAGAAGACTCAGAGGGGATCTTTTCTCCTCTACTGCTCCCTGAAGGGAGGTTGTGGTCAGGTGGGGGTCAGTCTCTTCTCCCAAGCAACCAGTGCCAAGACCAGAGGGCAGGGCCTGAAGCTGCTGAGGAAGGGTTAGGTTGGATGTTAGGGAGCCCTCCCTCATAGAAAGGGGAATCAGAGCCTGGAATGGACTGCCCAGGGCAGTGGGGGAGTCCACATCCCCTGGAGGTGTTGAAGGACAGCCTGGCTGTGGCCCTGAGTGCCCTGGTCTGGCTGCTGGCGTGATGTTAGGTGCTGGGCTGGGCTGGATGAGCTCAGAGGGCTTTTCTAGCCTCAATCATTCTGGGTTTCCTTGTCTTATTACTGGTCACCAATGAAGAGACTGGCCCCTTCCTCTTGACACCCACCCCTCAGATATTTACAGACATTAAGATACCCTTCAGCCTTCTCTTCTCCAGACTAAAAGGAGACTAAAGCCTAAGATTACAGACTTAGACTTAATCACACAGTACTGAACCTGTCCTGTGAGCTCTCCCTTCCAGCAGCAGTGATCTGCTCCTTCAATAACAGAAATGGCAAAGTAGTAGAGTAGCAGGAGGTGAAAAGCCAGCAGTGAGACCAAAGAACAAAACTCTCTTGGGGTTGAGAGTCTCTAATTCATCCCCCACAGTGAAATAACGCAAAGCACACTCACATCAAGGTTGTCAATGTCAAGAATCCTAGAGTGGAACTGGAGACCCATGGCTTTGGCTTGCTGGATCGGGTGAGCGAGCTGACTGTAGGTCTAAATGAAGGAACAAACTCGTGTTAGATCTTCCAATTTGCTCTGTGACAAAGGGGGTTTTCTGCTCTAAAAAAGCAATACGAGTGAGGTTTGTACAAATATGCTGAACAGTGACATGCTGCAAGGTACCGAGCAGCTACATCAAGGGCTCTGGGCTTCCCACAACCAAACTCTCACTAAAAATCCCACCTGCCCTGGTCAGAACAGGAGCAGCACTACTCACACGAGAGCATGTTCACCAGGAGCCAAGGCCCTTACCCTTCGGATTTGACAACAGACAAGGAGCAGCAGCCTGGGAATGAAGCTCTTTTCCCAGTACCCAGCCAGACCCTGGAGGCAGACCAGCATTTCCTGGCTCCTTTCAGGCACAGGCACATATGCTCCATTATTTATGCATCAAGAACTGTTGTTGGGGATAGTGATTTGCTCCCTGCTGCCAGTGTTACCACTGTGTTCTTGGCAGGTATCGTGCAAACAGGAGGCTGCCCCTACCCACCTCACCCACCTCCCACTTTCTCCCCATCATCTCAATGCAAATATCCTACAGACCTTACTGGCCAAGTCCCTAGAGTGAAGCTGGAGTTACAGGGAGGGATTCTGAGGACAGCAGGCAGAGACAGCCCTGTGAACCACAAACTACACCCAAGCCAGAGGGCTGGCAGCAACCCACAGCTCAGAGGGTTTACCTGCCACTCCAATTGCTTTAGTGGTTTGTATTGCAACACTGGAGCTTAACACTTGCGGTACCACACTGTTCAAGAGCCTGGAACTTCTGGACTGACATTAATAGGGCTCTCATTTCCTCCCCTGGCTGATTTTGGGGATGATTCTTGACTTAGAAGCTTAACTGATAGCTACAACTACCTTAGAAGGGTTTACTTTTAGTCCCTTCACCTGCAGTGGATCTGCTACTTCTCTCCAGAGATCTGAGAGGAAACCCAGGCTGTTATTTCAAAGGGTGCTTGAACCAAAGAAACCCAAACCTTTCTCTGCTCCCAGACTGCTCCAAATCTTTCACAGGCTGCAGGACTATTGGAAAGATGTGAATCACAAAAAAATTCAACACAACAAACCGCTTCTTCCAGCGTGTGTGCTTCCAGCCCTCTGCTGGTGCTGACCAGTAAGAACTTCCAGCAAGATCTGTTGCTCTGCGCTGCCTACAACGGAGTGAGGACCAGAACAAGCACCCACCTATGCTGTCAGGAAAGGACCAGCCTTCCTGAAGCTAGGATGACAATAACAACAGCACTGAATCACAACCCATCGCTGCTCCAAGGAGTGCATCTGACACTCAAAATCTGTCCCAGCACTAAATCCAAATCCAGGTTTGAGCAATGAAGCAAAATCCTGCAGTGAGGTTGTTATCCAGGCTGCAATAGCAGAAAGAACTCCAGCCTGCCAGGACTGCTTGCTTAGACAGTCCCTGCAGTGGCTCCAGTGAAAAGGTGACTCGAAGCAGAAGTATCACTAGTTTGGGTTAGCCCAAGGATGTCTGCACCTTCTCACCTCGGATCTGGGGTACAGACTCTATGAAAGCCCATCCAAACCTAGAAGGGCAGTGCAGAACCAGAGCTGGTTAGACTAGCCTGAGCCTCTCTAAAGACTCTCCTCTCTCATAAGGAATCACAGACTGTGTTGGGTTGAAAGGGACCTCCAAAGGGCATCCAGTTCAACCCTCCTGCACCAAGCAGGGCCAGCACTCATCAGCCCAGGTTGCCCAGAGCCCCAGCCAGCCTGACCTTGAATGGCTCCAGGGATGGGGCCTCCACCCCCTCTCTGGGCAGCCTGGTCCAGGGATCCCCCACCTCAGATTCCAGACCTTTCTCCTCCTGTCCAGCCTCACTCTGCCCTTTTCCAGCTTCAAACCATGACCCCTCATCCTATCATTCCCTGCCCTTGGGAACAGCCTTCCCCAGCCTTCTGACAGCCCATCAGGGATTGGAAGGTCGCTATCAGGTCCCCCACAGAGCCTTCTCTCCAGCCTGAAGAACCCCATGTCCTCAGGGCAGAGGGGCTCCAGCCCTCTGAGCATTTTTCGTGGCCTCCTCTGGACCTGCTCCAACAGCTCCTTCTGGTGCTGGAGGTCCCAGAGCTGGATGCAGGACTCCAGGTGAGGTCTCACCAGGTAGAGGGGCAGAATCACCTATCTCTATCTGCTGGCAACACTTCACATAGCCCAAAGCCCAGCGCACACACTTGACAGTGTTAGTGTTTACTGATATGAAGATGTTACAGGGAGGGGGCTGGCAGTGAGTAAGGCACAAAACACCCACTTACAAGGCAGAACCACCTTTAGTAGCTCTACTCACCGCTTCGTAGCACCAGTCTTTGAGGATATCAAGCTCTCCAGACATCATAGCCTAAGAGAGGAAATAAAATCCAATATACATAAACGTGAATTCCACAGCAATAAACATTTTACAACACCCCCTGCACCAGAGAGTTAAACTCCGCAGCGGCAAACTAAATCCTACATGTTGTGAAACCCTAAACGATAGGAGCTTCAAAGAGGAACAGCTCCAAGAGCTTCAATAAACGCAGGTACTGAGTCAGCTGTACGTAAATCTTTCAACAATTAAGATTAAAATTATCTGAATTCAATGAAATTCAATAAATCTCATAAAAGCTCCCTCTCCAAGGGTCAAGAACCCATTTTTTTGCAGCTTGCTGGAAAAGCAAGAGCCACCACGTCGGGTCTGTCTTATCTCACTGTCAACATCCCAGAACTGCCGGACAACTCAGTCACACCAAGACAGCAGAGACAAAAACTAACTGGGCAGCAGGCTCTATCTGTGAGCATCAAACTGCCCTTTACTCATCCTACAATGTCACTTCACGACTAGAAGCATCGTCAGTATTTCTCCCCATGTATCAGCGTGGCTCAGTCTCAGATACGATCGCTCACTGCTCTGTTCTGTAGATGAGAAAATAACCCTCTGAGCTCTCCTGGTGTTTGTTTATCTCTTCAAGCTGCAGTTTTTCCAATCACCTACAAATCTCTCCAGCCAATTTCTGCCGCGCTTCCACTCTGTCTTTCCCGACAACACAATTAGAGCGCGAGGTCACATCCTTCATCGGTGCGATGCGCCGAGTGGGTTGATGCTTCTAGCCTCTAAAAATTATTAAGTCTCAGATATTTCCTCATCTACTGCCAGAAATATTTCCACTGAACCATTTGTCGTGACCCCAGTCTTCTTCCCAAGCAGCTATAGATCACTCTGAATCCAACAGCACACAGAACAGCCTTTCCTTTAGCAATATTTGATATCATCATTTTCCCAGCGCTGTTCATTCACCTTCTTCAGTTTGATGCATCTGATGCCATCACCCTTTCTCAGGGGATAAGATGCTGAGTTGTTTTTGAGGCCAGAAAAAATAAGTAATTGGCTACTAGAACTACAGGATGAAATCCAGTTTCAAACTGAATGGTTATGATCAGAGGGCTGGAGCACCTCCCTGATGAGAACAGGCTGAGAGAGTTGGGGTTGCTCAGCCTGGAGAGCAGGAGGCTCCCAGGTGACCTTTAAGCAGTTTTCCAATCTCTGAAAGGGGCTACAAGCAAGCTGGGGGAGGGCTTTTGAGACCCAGGTGGTAGTGAGAGAACAAGGGGAAGGGGTTACAGACTTGATGAGGGGAAATTGAGGTTGGGCATGAGGAAGTAATTCTTTCCTGTGAGGGGGCTGAGATGCTGCAACAGGTTGCCCAAGGATGTTGTGGCTGCCCCATCCCTGGCAGTGTTCAAGGCCAGGCTGGATGGGACCCTGAGTAACCTGCTCTAGGGAAGGTGCCCCTGCCTATGCAGGGGGGTTGGAACTAGATGATCTTTAAGGTTCCTTCCAACCCTGGCCATTCTAAACGGGATCCCTTCCAACCCAAACCATTCTATAATCCAACTTCCTTTTCCCAGGAAACATCAAATCACATTCTGTGTGGAGCCACGTGCCTGACAAGCAACTACTGTCTCAGCTTTTCATTTTAGCATCAAAAAATCAAGAGAAAAATCTTTTGGGTTATAGGAAAGGAAAGAAAAAGAGATAAAAATCTTCTGTAAAGGAAAAAAATCAACAGATCATGCTGCAGCTCGTTCTTACCTCCAAGACATTGGGGATGATGTCAAACTCGCACTGCTTTAAAAACCGATCTTTGTCAAAGGATGGATCCACTTTGAGTATCTCCGTCAAAACTTCCGACATTTCTGTCTTCGAGAACAATCCACCTAATAAAACAGCTCGGTGAGAACTGGGGGCACCACAACCATCGCCAGAAAACAGGAGGAACTCCTCTGGGTAACGCCAGGAGGAACAGTCACGACTGCAGGCTTTAGGTTATCCTAAAGTTATCCTACTCAAGCAAGCATCATGGCACTGCATTTCTGACCCAGTAGCTGCACGATACGGGGTAAGAGCCAGGCAAACACTCCAGAATCCCCAAGGTTAGAAACACATGGACCCCCAGGCAGTAATCGTTGCTGGAAGTGGAGTGGGAAGGCTCTCTCACAGGTAGAGAGGTGCACTCTCACAGCAAGGATGGCACATTACCTATTAAGTCGGTGACTTTGTCTGTGACAGCTCTGGAAGCTCGAATGAAGGCATTATCGCTTTCATCGTACTTCATTTTCATTTCAAAGAACCCTGAAAGGAGAGGAGAGGTGAGCCGCTGGTGTCCTTCTACTACATTCCTGCAGGAGGAAACAACAGGCAGTGGGGCTGCAGATCAAACCTGCCAGTTCTCTGCTAAAAGCTCTTTGATGATTAACAAATTGCAGCTTCGACAGTTACTTTGCTCCTCGACAGTTACTTTGCTCCTGGTCCTCCTGCCATGCTCCTCAGTAGCTGTCACTAGGAGAATGATGGTTTCTCTAACTTGAGCTGCCTGAAACTCCGTACCTTCTATGCAGCCAGAAAATACAGCCAGCCTTGACTTGTTTACACTCCCTGATCCAGTCAAGGGGTAGCAGGGTGTAAAACAAACACCATAAGGTTTAAGAGGGAGAGAATTAAGAACAGACCTTAAACCTCACCAGCTGTTAATAAAGTAGCAAGAATTCAGCGAGGATTCAGGTTGGGCTCTTCTCCCAGGCACCCAGTACCACGACGAGGGGGCAGGGCCTGAAGCTGCCAGGGGAGGGTTAGGTTGGATGTTAGGAAGCCCTTCCTCACAAAAAAGGTGATCAGAGCCTGGACTGGACTGCCCAGGGCAGTGGTGGAGTCCCCGTGTCTGGAGGTGTTGAAGGACAGCCTGGCTGTGGCCCTTAGTGCCCTGGTGTGGCCACTGGGGTGATGTTAGGTCGGGTGATGTTAGATCCTGGGCTGGGCTGGATGAGCTCAGAGAGCTTTTCCAGCCTCAATCATCCTGGGATTGCTTTTAAGCAGCTCTATGTACTCCTCATCCATGTTAAGAAAACAAGCCTGGTGTTTCACACAGCTACAGAACTTGCTGATGGGGAAGAAGAACTGCAAAGCTAAATCTCAAAGGCAGAAGAAAGGGAAAAGCAGAAGCCAAAGGAAAAATAAAAGAGTCATTTTAGTGAACAGGCCATTGTGGCAACAACAAAGGACTCAAGCAACCCATTATTTGCCTCTGGTCACCATCAGATGGACCAGAAGTGCAAAGGTCGCTGCAGGATAACAAGCCCTGCAGGGCAGCTTGTTCCCACCACAGCAATTAATGACTGGAACCCTGTCCTGAAGCTCACAGCTCCTTCCAAACACCACAGAACACACAGAGGAGAGACTGAGGGAGCTGAGCAGGGTTAATTTGGAGAAGAGGAGGCTGAGGGGGGACCTCACTGCCCTCTACAACTACCTCAAGGGAGGTTGTGGAGGGGTGGATGTTGGCATCTTCTCCTTGGTGACTGCTGACAGAAGCAGGGGCACTGCTCTGCAGTTGAGGCAGGGGAGGGTTAGATTGGATCTGAGGAAGAAATTCTTTGCAGACAGAGTGGTTGGGCACTGGCAGGGCCTTCCCAGGGAGGTGGTGGAGTCCCCATGCCTGGAAGTGTTGAAGAACCGTGTGGCCATGGTGCTTCACACCCTGCTCAAGTGGCAGCAGGGAGGGGGTTAGGTTGTGTTTGTCAGTCTCTCAGGGATTGAGGTTTTTTGTTGGGGTGGGGATGGCTGAACTTGGGGATCCAGAAGATCCTTTCCAACCAGGATTGTTCTGTGATTCTGTGACTCTCAGCATGGGTGGCCCATTGAAGGAGCTCTGAGGTGCAGTCACTGCACTGGCTGAACTGCACAACCAGTCCTGGAAGTACAAATCAAACCTAGCGAAGGCACCGAGCTGGTGCAGATGGACAAGAAGCAGTGGATACAGTATGTGAGGAGTTTTAGGAGCTATTAACATCCACAAAATGGGATGTAAAAATCTGTCCCTGCACATCTCCCAAGGAGCTTTTGTTTAGAAGAAGTCGAGAAGAAACACAAGTGAGAGAGAACTCTGTGCTGCACTTTTACAGTGTTTTCCTTAGCAAGTCACTCTCTGGCAGTGACTGCTTTGATTTATTGAAGTATTCTGCTCTCAGGCTTCTTTGTGCCTCAATTTCAGTGGCCAGACCAGCTCCAAGAGTCACTGCCCACTGCAGCAAATGTTTTGTAGTTTTAGGTTTTGCAATAAAAGTAGAAAGGAGGCCAAGTCCCACTGTCCCCAGAGTTCTAAGGAGCTCCCTCTAGCAGTGTCCAAGGCCAGGTTGGATGGGTCTCTGGGCAGCCTGGTCTGGTGAGAGGTCGTAGGGAGTTGGCACTGGGTGAGTTGTGAGCTCCCTTCCAACCTAAACCAGGCTGTGATCCTGTAATTTCTCCTTGTTCTAAGCTCAAGGTCAGGATGAAGAGCCCTCTCGCTGGTGACACGCATGCATGCCCTGGCCTCTTCTCTGTGCCAGGGGGACTGGACTAGAAAGGAATAATAGAAAAAGAGCAGAGCTCAGGTCTGTTCGGAGCTGGCAAAGGCAGGTTTTGGTGCCTACGGGGAGCACGGACTGATCAAACCTAATGCCTGACGGAGGGGAGGGGTCCAAACACAGATGGAGCAGCTTGGAAAAGCCACGATGCTGTCAGCTACGCTTCCTTCCCCTATAGACCACCTCCCAGCAACAGCTACAACAACAGAGAAAAGGGCTGTGAGCTGCATTATGTTGAGACTAGTTGCACAGATGGGCCTTAGATCCCAGTGAGAATCAGAGCAGGGAAAATCAGAAGAGCTACTGCTCGGGCTCTGGAACACTCACTGTTGAAGACCACGTTGTTGTCCTTGAAATCCTTCCACTGCTGATACCACTTGGAGTCTTTGTGCAGCACCATGCCCATGGCCTCCCTAAAACAAGGCAGAAGACAGAGACTGGTCAACAAGTGACTTAGAACTGGGAGGAGGAGAAACATCCCGATGGGGCTCACATGCAACAGGGTTATGGCACCACAGAATCCATAGGGAACTTGAGGCAGCAGAGAAAAGCAAAGGAGCTCAGAGTGAGTCCTGCCAAAGACAACCCAGTGGCAAAGTGAGAGAACCCAACTGAAGCTCCCATCAGGTGTTCCACACCAGAACACCAGGAATCCACTTTATTAAGTGCCCAGCTTCAAGATCAGAAGGTTCAGCATCATCAATTTGTGCTGGAGATTTGATCTCAGCCCCAGTCACACCTCAGCTTTTACCCATCCCTGGCCTGCAGTGAAGTGTTAAAGCTTTTCTCCAGCTTGTGCACAGAAATACCCCCCACTAGATCGCAGCCGATACCTACTCGTTCGCTTCAAATACTCGCTCCTCTTTAATCCTCTCTCCTGAGAATTCTGTTCTTTTTCGTAGTCGCTCCGGCCGTTTGTAAGGACCAGTCTGCCCTAAAACACTTTCATCTATTTCCTTCTTAACGGTTTCTACTCCCTGAAAGGAAAATATCCCTATTAGGTTGATTTAGTGTCTCCCCAGCCCTTTCCCAGGAACTGAAAATTGCTGCTGCTGAAGGGAAAAAAAAGTACAAGATGAAAAAAAAACACCTGAGCCCAGGGGCTCCTGTTCTTCCCCTCAGTCAGCAGCTGCTTCTTTGCTGATCGACAATCACCTACCAGCAGAAGGTAGGAAGAACCTTCTGCTTCAAAAATGAAGAGCCCACGAGAGCAAAAAGCTGGCAGGACTGACGGAACCTGAAGGAAAAACCCCAGGATGGGAAGAGCTACAGCCACAGTCAAACCCCAGAGCTGAGAAGGGTTAACATCCACACAGCTTAACTTGGGATAAATGGAGGGATAGGATGGCAGCCCTATCAGTCCCCTCCAGCGTGGAGAGGGTCCAGAGGAGCAATGAGGCTGGGGAAGGGACTGGAGGGAAAGGCTGATGAGGAGAGGCTGAGGGAGCTAGGGGTGTTCAGCCTGGAGAAGAGGAGACTCAGGGGGGACCTTCTCCCTCTCTACGACTCCCTGAAGGGAGGTTGCAATCAGGAGGGGGTTGGGCTCTTCTCCCAGGCAACCAGAGCCAGGATGAGAAGATGGGTCCTGAAGCTGCCAGGGGAGGGTTAGGATGGATGTTAGGAAGCCCTTCCTCACGGAAAGGGGATCAGAGCCTGGACTGGACTGCCTAGGGCAGTGGGGGAGTCTCCATGTCTGGAGGTGTTGGACAGCCTGGCTGTGGCCTTTAGTGCCCTGGTGTGGCTGACGGTGGGATGTTAGGTCCTGGGCTGGGCTGTATGAGCTCAGAGTGCTTTTGCAGCCTCCGTAATCCTGGGATTCTATAAAAGGATGAACAACCCTGTGACTGCGATTCCTTCCACCCCAAAAGCAGGGGAAAAAACCTCAGGCCACCAACAGCCCACTGAGAGGTCCAGAAAAATCCAAGTTCTAGGTCCAAGCTTAACCAGGGGGACTGAAAATGCTCAGAGGGGCTGGACACCCTCTGCTACCAGGACAGGCTGAAGGAGCTGGGGTTGTTCAGCCTGGAGAAGTCTCCAGGGGGAACCTGATAGGGACCTTCCAGCCCCTGAAGGAGTACAAGGCTGCAGAGGGGCAGTTTACAAAGGTCTGGAGTGACAGGATGAGGGGCAATGGTTTCACAGCAGAGAAGGGCAGATTGCAGTGGGCTGTTAGGAAGAAGTTCTTGAGCAGGAGGGGGGTTGAACACAGGAACAGGTTGCCCAGGGAGGTTGTTGAGGCCCCATCCCTGAAGATCTTCAAGGGGAAGGCTCAACCATGCTCTGGGCAACCTGATTTGGTTGAGGCTGTCCCTGCTCCCTGCAGGGGAGTTGGACTGGATGACCCTTTGGAAGTCCCTTCCAGCCCAGGCCAGTCTTCCCCAGAACAAAAAGAGGTCTCACTGTCTGTAGGATTCTAAGCTGAGAAAACAGCTTCAAACAGAGTGGGATTTGCCAGAGAAAAGATCTGAGGAGAATCAGGGCAGTGCAGCAACTGCTAAAGGAAACAACAGGAGATCCTGTCCCTCTGTGGTAAAGCTATGACAAGGACCTGACAAATTGGGCCTGATGGACACTGTCAGCCACCAGCTACTTTCTGCATTCAGATTCTGCCAAGAGGCAGCTGCATCCCATCGCAACCATTGCTGGGAATTTCCATCACACACTGAAATAGGGGCTGGGAGTAAAAGGCATCTCAGTGTTTCTCCTTCACCTTGCCTGCTCCCCTTTCACTACAGAACTTGTGAGTGATTTTAAACATCCAGGATAAGCAAACTGAAAGCTCCAAGGCTCAGTCTGTTCCTCCTGACTATAGAAAACCATCTGAGGGAGCTGACAGAGAAGAGAACAAGCCACAAGCACTTGTAGATATCACCCAGCTCCAGATTACAAATAAAACAGCTCCTAAACACAAGTGGGGAGCTCAACATGAGACAACTACTCCAGTCTCTAAGCATTTGGTTTTCTGATGCCATAGACTGAATGTTTTCCATTCTACACACACAGCAGAAAGCTATGAGAACTGCTCACAACCTGTAAGAGGGCTGTGGATCAGTTCAATCTGGCAGTGAATACAAATGTTTGTCCATTTATTGGGGAAACAATTCTTTAAGGCTCAAAAACTACTTTAGGGTGCAATAAAACCTTTGTCTGTCTCTAAGGTCCAGCCTAGCAACCTGCTGCAAGGAAGGGACAAAGAGTTCCTACATGAGGAGGCTGCTGGAGGCAGATAACAGGTTTCATTACCCAAAAAGAAAAAAACAAGGTGGATAATGTGATCTGCAGCTGCGGCTAGAAGTGACCTTTAGCAGATAAGAGTCTTATTAGAAACACAGAGAGTGGGAACAGACGTGACTGATGCCACCTCTGCCTGGACTGGAACCTCGTCTCCCAGCTGAGGCTTCGGGGGAGGCAGGAGAATGGCAAAGGAAAGAGCAGTCTTGAGACAGATTGCCAGGTGACTGGGAGATGCTCCTAGGCAGGGGGGTTGGAACTAGATCATCTTTAAGGTCCCTTGTAATCAAACTATTCTATGATTCTACGACTGGGTGCCATCAGAACACACAAGCGCTTCTGTATCTTCTAGCAAAGGAGAGCTTCAAGCAAACCAGTCTGTTCCCAAGAGCCCCACCAGTACCTGTCTACAGCAGACATCTGCTCCACCAGTACAGCAATCAGTTGCTCCACATCCAACACACTCCAGCAGAAGCAGCTACTCATCACTCAACACTTGCCTAGGGTTGTGGAGCAAATGCTAGACCCCCAAAACAGATCCCCTGTACCCAGCAGCTTATTCCCACAGCTTACAAGGTCTTGCTCCGAGTGTTTTGCATTTAATTTGATACCCAGCACAAACTCACACTGACAAGCTGCACCCACAGCACTGGGTGCAGGACTGACCTGAGAAAAGGCTTTGAACGCTGCTGTCTTGCCTAACTTCTCCCCTCCTTTCGTCATCGTCTCTGCAGACTGCTTGGCCGTCTTTGCTGCTTCTTCCACACCTTCTTTTATCTTGCGGCCAATATCGCTCTTACTCACCTCATCCAAGCTCTGCAACAAAACAAAACAGACTCAAGTGGTTCCAGGGGAGGGTGAGGTTGGACATCAAGAGAAATCTCTTCCCTGGCAGAGTGCTCAGGGGTTGGAACAGGGAGGAAGAGGAGTTGCCGTCCCTGCAGGGGTTCAACAAACAGGTGGCTGTGGGCCTAGGAAACAGGGTTTAGTGGGCAGGGTGGGGTTGGGGATGATGGTTGGACTGGGTGATATTTGAGGTCTCCTACAACCTTAATGATTCTGTGATAAAACAGGAAAGAAAAGCTCAAAGAAAAAGGTCAGGAGGTGTCCCTGCCCATGGCACGGATGCTGGAATAGATGATCCTACCTCATCTAGAGCATCCTGCTCTGGCAAGAGGGTTGGACTGGATGATCTTTTGAGGTCCCTTCCAACCCCTGACACTGTGTGATTCTGTGATGTCTAACCCAAACCATTCTATGATTCTATGACTTTATGATTTACAATGAAAAGTTAATTCAAAATAAATCTTTCTCTATGCTAAATCTCTGATAAAGAAGACACAACCAGACAATCAAACCCAAGGTGACGTCTGCCCTGCCCTGGTGAGACCCCATCTAGAATCTTGTGTCCGGTTCTGGGCCACTCAGTTCCAGAAGGACACAGAGCTCCTCAAGAGAGGCCAGCACAGAGCCACAAAGATGAAGGGAGGGGAGCATCTCCTTGATGAGGAAAAACTGAGGGAGCTGGGTGGCTTGAGCTGGGAAAAAAGGAGCCTGAGGGGTGACCCCATGAACATTGATCAACATGGAAAGGGCAGGTGTCAGGGGGAAGGAGTCAGGCTCTGCTCAGTGGCACCCAATGCTGGACAAGGGGTACCAGGTGTCAGCTGAAACAGAGGAGGTTCCACATCAAGATGAGAAGAAACTTCTTCCTGGTGAGGGTGCAGAGCCCTAGAAGGGGCTGCCCAGGGGGGTTGTGGAGTGTCCTTCTCTGGAGACGTTTAAAACCCACCTGGACTCTTCCTGTGCAACTGGATCTAGGGGCTCCTGCTGTGGCAGGAGGATTGGACTGGATGATCTTTCAAGGTCACTTCCAAACCCCAACGCTGTGATGCTGTGATGTGACACACAGGAGATTTAACCAGGACACTGTGGCTTGGCACTGTAGCACAGTCAGCACCTCTGTGCAGATTCTGGAGCTATCACCCATCCAACAGGGCTGCTACCCACAAATTTAAATAATGAAGTATTTTTCTAACAGCCAGGTGGTTCTGACTTCTTAGGAGAAGGTACTCTCTGCTATGCAACTCTGCCTACACAAGGAGGAAATGTTTTCCTCCAGAATCAATTGAACCAGGACTACAATGAATATCTGGATAAGACAGAAACAAGTGCTGTGATGCTGGCTTTAGAGATTCAGAGTATCAAGGGCCCTTGGAACAACCACCTTTCCCCAGGAGAGAAGAAAATGGGATCACTGGAAGGCAGACAACACACAACCTGAGAGCAGAGCTGTTTTTACCTCTTTCACAGTGCCAGTAATTTCCTCCAGTTTCTTTTTAATCACTTCAGAGGTCTTCACTGTTTCAGACTCAATGGTTTTCTGTAGGGAGAAAATGACACCAACCTGCTATACAGAGAGCAAAGCCCTAGCACCAGCTGAGCACAGAGCTCACCCCTTTAATACTGAAACTGAGGGTACAGAGCTACATCTGACAAGGGGGGAGGCAAGGGAAGGGGAAATAAACTAAAATACAGTAAAATAAAGTAAAATCAGTTTAAATTTAATTTAATGTGATTTTAATTTAAATCAGATAAAATAAAAATTAAAGTAAAATAAAATTAAAGTAAAACAAACCCCCTGCTCTAAGGCATCTATTTCCCAGTCAGTGCTTCCAGCCAACCAGAACCTCTCACAAAACCCTCTGAACCACACAGCTCATCAGCTGAAAGATTCCAATCTAGATTCAGCACAGCGATCACTGCTCAGACTCGGCAATGAGCTCAGCACAGGAATCCACAAGGAGCACTCACGTATTTCCTCCTGGCTTCTCGCAGAGCATCAGATTCTTCCAGCTTTTTAGCTTCATCGCGGAATTTTTTAATGCTCTCCTTCATCTCCTTGTTTTTGGCCAATTCCTGTTTGATGTTCTCCACAAATCCTGATATGAAGCCCTTTCTTCCTCCGGAGGCGTAGCATCTAGACTGAAGGAAACCATTACACGGAGTAGAACTCAGAGAGATGGGATGGTACCATGAGGCCAGCAGGCAGATTTGGCTTCAGCCAAGCGCTGGGTCACTTCTGTTGCAGCCAGATACCAACACCTTGAGCCACACAACTACAGAACCACTGAAAAAACACTTCTCCAGAGGAAATTTAACATCAGAAGTTGGTTCAGGCTTAAGTAAATATCTACACCAGGAGAGGGTTAGGTCAGATGTTAGGAAGCCTTCACAGAAAGGGGGATCAGAGCCTGGACTGGACTGCTCAGGGCAGTGGGGGAGTCCCTGTATCTGGAGGTGTTGAAGGACAGCCTGGCTGTGGCTCTTAGTGCCCTGGTGTGGCCGCTGGGGTGATGTTAGGTGCTGGGCTGGGCTGGATGAGCTCAGAGAGCTCTTCCATCCTCAATCACTCTGGGATTGTGTGAAGTTCCCATGCCTGATATCTGTCAATTGGACTCAAATACTACAAAATTCCTTGAGTTCTTCAGATAAACTTACAAAGTGGAAATCTTCAGCGTACAATTGGTGCCTCTCAGAATCACTCCCACCCCCAGGAGATCAGTACTCAAAGGGAAAACCATTTTTAGTCTCAAATAAAACAAAAAATCAGCCATAAACCAACCTGATGGGTGTCTAATCCGGGCCTGCTCAGCCCATACACTGTGCCCCTGTGCACTGCTGGACCCGGGTATCTTCTGGAAATGAGCCACATGCCACTGAGGAGACATTTCTGCAAGGAAACCATGACATCAGGTCAGCACACGATGCAAGAGGACAGGAGGCTTGCACGAGGAAAGAAATTAACACACTGCAAACAGACAGTATTCACTGGTCATAGGATCACTGCATCATCCCAGCTGGAAAGGACCTCCAGGATCATCAAGTCCAGCCCTCATCCCAACATCTCCACAATCCCTAGACCATGGCCTCAAGTGCTCTAGCTACTTCGTTTTTAAACCCTTCCAGGGATGGGAACTCCACCCCCTCCCTGGGCAGCCTGTTCCAGAGCCCAGACACTCTGTCAGGAAATAACTTCCTCAGATCCAATCTAACCCTCCCCTGAGGGCTTGAGGCCATTTCCCCTCGTCCTATCATTAGGGATTTGGGAAAAGAGACCAGCAGCAGGCTTGGTACGACCTCCTGTTAGGCAGCTGTAGAGAGCTATAAGGTCACCTCTCAGCCTTGTCTTTTCCAGACTAAAGAACCCCAGTTCCCTCAGCTGCTCCTCACAGGCTCTGTTCTCCACTCCCCTCCCCATCCCTGCTGCCCTTCTCTGCCCCCTCAATATCTCTCTGATACTGTGGGCCTCTGGGAACACAGCCCAACAGCTGACAGCAGAGACAGCAGAAGCTGTTTGCTAAGAGTCACCCATAGAAACTGGGGTGTGTTTGATCAGCACTGCATCCACTCAGACCTTCCTTTTGATAAACCCAAGAGGATCTGGGGCTATTGCTGACCACAACAGGGCAATACCCACAGCACAGTCACTCAGCAGTAGCTCCATGTTTCACAGAGCCCAGATCTTAGGAAAATGGTGATGTACTGCAAATCCCTCCTCGAGCTGAAACACCTGTCAGCAGTGAGAAGCAAAACAGTTTCTCTAGGAAAACTGGATCTAAACACAGAGGAGCAGAGGAACTGGCTGCATGTTGCACCAGGGGAGGGCAGACTGGATGTTGGGAAGAATCTCTTCCCCCAAACAGTTATCAAACACTGGTCCAGGCAGCCCAGAGCAGGGCTGGAGACCCGGTGTCTGGAGGGACTGAAGCACTGTGTAGAGCCGGTGCTTAGGTATAGGGTTTGGGGTGCCCTGGCGGTGCTGGGGCCAAGGCTGGAATTGAGGAGCTTAAAGGTCTCTTCTAACCACAGAGACTTCATGGATTCAGTGATAACTTTCTCCCCAGCTGTGGAGGAAACCCAGGAGCCCTGTGTTTGTATTTCATAGAATTATGGAACCCCAGACTGGCTGAAGTTGGAAGGGACCTCAGAGCTCATCTCCCCCAACCCCCTACCAGGGGTATGGTCACCTCTCAAGCAGACTTCACTGCCCAAGGCCTCATCCAACCCGGCCATTGACACCTCCACGGACGGGGCAGCCACAGCCTCTCTAGACAATCAATTCCAGAGTCTCTCCACCCTGGCACTGAAGAACTTCTTCCTCAGATCCAGTCTGAACCTCCTCTCCTTCAATTCCAAACCATCTCCCCTTGTCCTGTCGCTGGATCCCGTTGGGAAAGGTTTGTGAAACTCACTGAACTATTTGTGCTGCCTGAAGCCGCAGACGAACAACTTTTGCCCTGAGTTACAGAGCTGAGAAGCTGCACTGCCCGTCCTCCGGCAGAAGGATCACTGAGCTCTGCTGCTGCTCCTCGCTGAGATCCCAAGCTGCCAAGTCTTACACCGTGTGGCCGATCCCCGAGGCCATCACCGTCACCCTGTGCCGAGGGCAGCCCGTGCACAGGAGTGGGGTCTCCCGCCAAATGGTCCTGCAACACCGACCTAGCAACTCAGTCCCTGACTCCCAGGAAAAGCTACTTGGAGGGAGAGGGAAGAGAGGGAGGTGAGGGACGGAGAAGAGGGAGGAGATGGAGAAGGAGGGAGAAGGAACGAGATGAAGCAGCCACGGACGGACGGACGGATCTCTCTCCTTCCCGGGCAGCTCTGACCCTCCCAGCCCCTCCATTCTCGCTCCCGACTCCGAGACCCGCCGCTGCCTCCCGCCGCGCCCCCATCTCCTTCCCCACCCAGCGCTCACCCGGCCCCCGCCGGCTCCCGCCGCTGCCGCCATCTTCCCTGCGCGGCCCGTGACCTTCGCGTGGCGCCGCGCACTGACGTCATCGCTACGCGCCGCCACGTGGGAGCCCCGGGAACGGCAGCGGGAACGGAAACGGCACAGTGGGGAGAGATCCGGGATGGGTAACGGCCCCCAGACGCAGGGCTGGGGGTGGAGGGGTCGCAGCAACTTCCTGAACCCACGGAAATGTTAAAGCTCGGGTGAAGCGCAGCCGGATGTCATTCGGTTTGAGCTCCCGGTGTAACGGGCGGAGGCAAGAGGAGGGGCGGGGGGAGGGCAGGGACCGCTTTTTGTGGGGCGTTTTCTTGGCAGAGAAAGCGAAGAGCTTAGCCTGGAGAAAAGGAGGCTGGGGGAAAGCTGCTCGCTCTACACAAGTCTCTGGAGGGAGGAGGTTGGAGCCAGGGGGGGATCGGTGTCTTTTCCACAAGGGTTCCTCAGGCCTGGCCCAGGCTGCCCAGGGCAATGGGGGAGCCCCCATGCCTGGGGAGATGTGGGGTGAGGGACAGGGGTTAGCAGGGACCTGGTACTGCCGGGATAGCGGTTGGACTTGATGAACTTATAAGTCACTTCCATCCTGAATGATCCCATGACTCTACAAACCTCAGTGGTCTGATGGGTACAGAATGTTCCTGAAGGTTACAGGAAGGTGGCTGAATGCTAAAAAAGGTTAAAAAGCTAAAATCAAGCTGCACTCTTGGTTTTTCCACGATAAAGTAGCTCTAAGAAAAATCAAACCCCTCATCAAAGCTTTGCTAGGTGCCACAGAGCACAGACTCCACGTTGTGACCTGTTGGACAAAATTTAGCTTAATTACAACTGCTGACACTTCAAACCAGGTTGTGATGGGACAACAGTCTGGCTGAGATAGCAGGGCCTGAAGCTGCCAGAGGAGGGTTAGGTTAGATGTTAGGAAGCCCTTCCTCACGGAAAGGGGGATCAGAGCCTGGAACGGACTGCCCAGGGCAGTGGGGGAGACCCCACCCCTGGAGGACACCCTGGCTATGGTTCTTAATGCCCTGGTATGGCCGCTGGGGTGATGTTAGGTCCTGGGCTGGACTAGATGAGCTCAGAGAGCTTTTGCAGCCTCAGTCATCCTGGGATTCTGTAAAAGAATGAATGTTTCTGTGATTGATTCATTCTGCCCCAAAAGCAGGGGAAAAAAGCCTCAGGACACCAACAGCTCACTGAGAAGTCTAGAAAATCCAGGTTCTAGGCCCAGGCTTAAACAGGACTGAAAATGATCAGGGGGCTGGAACACCTCTGCTAGCAGGACAGGCTGAGTGAGGTAAGGTTGTTCAGCCCAGGGAAGGCTTCCCTTGACNAGGAGACCTGATAGTGACCTTCCAGCTCCTGAAGGAGTACAGAGGGGCTGTTTACAAAGGCCTGGAGTGACAGGATGAGGGGCAGTGGCTTAACAGTAGAGAAGACTGCAATGGGCTATTAGGAAGAAGTTGTTGGGCAGGATGGGGGTTGAACACTGGAACAGGTTGCCCAGGGAGGGAGTTGAGGGCCTCACCCTTGGAGATCTTCAAGGGGAGGCTGGACAAGGCTCTGAGCACCCTGATCTGGTTGAGGCTGTCCCTGCTCCCTGCAGGCGGGTTGGACTGGAAGGCCTTTGAAGTTCCTTCCAACCTGGGCCAGTCTCAAGTGCGTGACTGTTTTCCCCAAAACAAAAAGGGATCTCACTTTCTGTAGGAAATAGCCTCAATAGTGCTGTAATTTTTGTGTGACAGTGGCTGCTGGTGGACTTTTGGAGCAGTGGTCCTCACCCATTATCAGGGTAACAGTGAGATTGTCAACAAGAAGCCTGTGCTGCTGCAATAAGGGCACAAAATCCCATCCTTGGCATAAAGCTTCAGTTCTCTAGTCACAGGGATTCCCACTCCTACCACTCTGTGCTGTTAGAACCAGTTCTGGAGGAGGAGAAGGTGAAATATCCAACTTTCTGCCTTCCACCACATCAGCCATTGACCTCTGACTAGAACCAACAGATCTCTCTGCACAACCCTCACACCAGCAAAAATAAAGAGTAAAATAAGGTCCTTAAATCCACACTCAGGTCAGGCCTTCAGAATGATGCTGACACAACTGAAGGTAGAGAAGATTTTATTTTTTCAATCAGCATTGCCACTGGAGAGAAAGAAAAACAAGAATAAAACTGAAGCTACCAGCCTTTTGCTACGAGTGGTCACTGATAAGAGGTCTCTGTGCCCCGATGATGTTCCACCACATCATTTCAGCGCCCCAGCTGCTACTGACCACTAGAAGCCAAGAGCTAAGATGAAGGATTCATTCTGGACACTTCACAACATGAATGTCAAGTTCTGATATGGAAAAGTAACACAAAGCAATATGCTGGACCAACACAGGGATAACGTGGAGAGCTGCTAGGTGTGGGTGTGTATGGGGAAGGGTCACTGCTGGAACAGCAGGGCCTCAAGAACTAACATTGCTTGGCAAGGACTGCAAGAGAACAGAAAGACCTGGCAGACAAGGAAAAACTTGGTGGAAAAAGAATCCTCAGGCCCTGGCACAGACCGCCCACGAAGCGGGTTGAACTGCCATCTCTGGCTGCATTTCACAGTTGTGATGATCTGGAGCTCAGGGAAAGGGTTTAGGGGGATGGCCTTGGGTTAATGGTTGGACTCTATGATGTCAGAGGTCTTTTCCAACCTAAATGATTCAGTAAGCCTGTGAAGTAACAGCTGCGTAAGAACTGGTTCAGATCAAATCTCAATTAGCAAACAACAACTGTTAAAAGTAAGGTGAAGAAGACTACAGTCTTCATCACACAAGACCACCAGCACCCCCTGAAGACCTCAACTGAAGGCAGGTACCTATGATAATGAGTTCTTGGGAAAGGACTGACTGTAAAACACTGACAGCAGCTGTAAGGTAATCCTGAGCATCGCTGGTGGGTGTAACTCTGATGAAGACATCCCTGTGCATCCTGCACTGACAGAGTAACTATAAGCTCTAGTCACTCCTGTTAGTGAGACTTTCACTGAGTGGGGCAGCTTACAGGTGCTGTTTTGTTTTCCACAAGCGAAGAGGAAGGGTGCTGCCAGTAACAGATGCTGCGAGTGAAATCTTTAAGTTGCATTTATTATCAAAGTCGGACTGTTTACATCAGTCAGGTCAACAAGATGCCACAACTACAAAAAAAAGATTGTGCACGTTGCCACTTTCGATGCAAAAAACCAGTAAAATGGAAATCCATTTCGTTAAAAAAAGGAATTAAAATTACTCCAGAAAGCAACTGAATTGGGGTTTTTGTAGGAGTTTTCTTTTTGGGTTGGGTTTGGGGTTTTTTTGTGTTTAAACACCTTTACATCCAGTCAAATTAAAATGGTTAAACAAAAAAAAAAATACAAATTCAAAAAAAAAAAACCAAAAAAAGGGTGGGAATCAGTGTTAAAAATGCAACTACTTAAGCGTTTCTATCGATTCGCACGTCGATCTCCCTGCCGCGGAGCTGGATCCCGTTCATCATGCGGCAGGCTCGCTCCGCTACCTCTGGTGACTCGAATCTAACCACGCCACACCCTTTGGACTTCCCATTCTCCATCTTGATGTCAGCGTACAGCACGTGGCCTGGGCGAGGGGGGGGAAAAGGGTCTGTTGAAGCTTGCAGGTACCACGTAACACCCTATGAAACCCCGCCCCAGGAGAATAAACCAGTAGACGGTACCACTGCCGGGAGATGTAAAGCTGCAGGACTACTTGAAATCAGGTCACAGTTGTAAATAAGTGCTCTCGCCTGAGCAGGGAGTTAATTCCAACTGGTTCTCTTGGGCAGCAGCAGTAGCAGGAGTAAGTGGAGCAGGACACAAGCTAACAAGCCCTGTCTGACCTGTCAGCACACACTTTGCACCATCACTACTGAGGCTGGGACTCGGTTGCCGTCAGCCAAGCAGCACAAGATACTGGGGAGCAAAGCCTGGGCACAGCCACTGCTGCCATGAAAAATCTCAAGAGTTGAGAAATTTTTCCAGTTATTTTTAAGGACAGGCTTTTTTCCCAGCTAAGAACCTGTGCAGGTGCCTTTCACTTATCAGGACTTCCTCATTTCTTTCTGTGAAGTACCAGTGCCCACCAACATGATTAATACAGCCCCAGAGATGGAGAAGAGCACAGCTACTCCAGCACAACAGGGCTAACTGGGTTATCAACTGGTCAGGCATTGATTTTCAACTCTTGTCCAGCCAGGATGGTCAAACCCCTCACAGCACTTGTCACCATTAAGAGTTTCACTAAGGCTGAGTGAAATTTTAGGGATGATGCAAGTGCTGGGAACACAGAGAGCCAGGTCCTGGTGTTTAATTCATATTCAAATCTCCAGGTAATTCACTGTCAGCACTAAAGGAACTTACCGCACTCATTAAATTTATCTTTCAGCATTTTCCATGTGAAATCAAAAGGCAACTGTAAAAAGAGAAGAGGAGACAGTTACTGGGCATCTGTGGAATCACCTGCAAACCCTGCCAGTTCTTCAAAAGTTTTCCATCCTGGAACGTCCACCGTTCAGCAGCTTCACTCACAGACACCTAGAGTTCCTCACCCATGAGGCTGCACCTCACACAGGCTTCCCTAACCTCACCCTTGGCAGCATCCGCTGTCAGACATTCTGACTCAAATCAGCCGAGTGCACAAGAGATCAACAACCCGTCAGCACCGATTACGCTCCCGAGCTGCAAAGGAGAGGTAGGAAGAAGGCTACTCACATTTCTCACAAATATCTGACAGGCTTTTCTGGCCACCCCAGCTGCAGGTCCTCCAGTTCCTCCAAGGGAGCCTGCAAAATTGCCTGCAAAGTTTCCACGTTCCATGTCCATCGTTCTTTCAAAATTGCTTCCCATCGCCAGTCCCATGCGGTCTATGCCTGCTCCCATGCCCTGCCCCATAGCAGGGCCCATCCTCTCCATGTTAGTGGCTCCAATGCGCTCCAAGCCCATTCTCTCCATGCCAGGAGCACCCATACGATCTATTCCTATTCTTTCCATCGGAGCGGCACCTATGCGATCCAAGCCAGCTGGCATCCTCTCTATCACCTGGCCCATTCCGGTTCCCATTCCGGCAGGGACCATACGCTCCATTCCTATTCCCATCCTATCCATGCCAGAGCCCATACGTTCTACGCCTGACCCCATCCTGTCCATATTGGTGCCGACGCGGTCGATGGCAGCTCCCATCCTCTCGATACCAAAGCCTATACCAGAGCCCATCCTATCTATGCCAGACCCCATCCTCTCAATAGCTGGGCCCATCCTCTCAATGTTTGGAGCGATGTGATCAATACCCAGAGGGGCCATTCGGTCTATTCCTGAGCCCATTCTCTCCACGTTGGAGCTCATGCGATCCAAAACAAGACCCATCCTGTCTATGTCTGAGCCTACTCTCTCCATTCCATGCCCCATCCCTGAGGGTATTCTTTCTATTCCTGAGCCCATACGATCAATGCCAGGTGCCATCCTCTCAATCCCAGGAATGCTGGCATTTCCACCACCTGGAACACAACACACAGATCATCAGTAATCAGACAGGGACAGAAGAAAAACAACGCTAGCACACGCTCGCACGGCTGCAACGCCGCGAGCTTTAGCATCATCCGTTTGCTGCACAATCTGAAGCAGAAGGTTTCTTTCAGAGTCCCGAACCAGGCTACACGTGATTTAGGGGAACCGTCATCTCCACAGACCACAGACTACAGCTGGGCTGGAGAAAAGCCGATCCCTTCACTAAGGAGCTTAACTTCTGCACGCGCAGAGGAAGCCTTCCAACAGCAACAACAGAGCTGGCTCTGAAGGCATTCACAAACCCAGCAGACGATGAGGTGGCAGCAGCAGTATTTTCCATACAACCTTAGCCGATAGCTGTCCTGCCCCTACCCTGGCCATTACACAGCGAGAGCAGTAATTCAGCAACTGAAATTACAGTCCAGACAGCTTGGAAGAGGAATGAAATCACGTCCTCCTCACCACACAACTCCGAGACTGCTGCTGCCCAGCCACGGAGAGCCTCTGACAAGCACAGCTCAGCCAAACCCGAGAACCCCCTCATCGCCACAACTCCAGGATAAAGCAAATTCCAAACAAGAACCACAGCAGGATGATCACTGTGAAGTCACACAGCAGGCCTGGTCTCTTCACGTGGAAAGAGGTACAAAGGGTTTCTGTATCGGATATATACAATGTTGAGAGTGAGCTGTCCCGACTCTGCTACAGGGCCCCTGGGTTCCTGCAGCAGCAGGATCGACCCCTCCCCTCAGAGCTTAGACCATTCTGCTGTTGAAAGAAGGATCGTCGCTCATCTACAGAATTAAGTTTAGCCCAGCAGCAGGGTAAAAATACTGTTGTTTCCTATATGAGGAGGAAAAAGCCTCGAATAAAGCACAAACAATTTATCTGCTTGTATTTAATTAAGAGAGACAAGGTGCATGACCCAGATATTAGGGGTCATGGTTTGAAGCTGGAAAAGGGCAGAGCGAGGCTGGACAGGAGGAAAATGTTCTTGAATCTGAGGGTGGGGGATCCCTGGAACAGGTTGCCCAGAGAGGGTGTGAAGGCCCCATTTCCTTGAGCCATTCAGGGTCAGGCTGGATGGGGCTCTGGGCAACATGGTCTGGTGAGTGATAGCCCTGCGTGTTGTAGGGGCATTATTCTACATGACCTTCTGAGATCCCTTCCAATCCTGTGATTCCAAGATGAGCCTGCAGTCAAGAAACCTGAAACAACCACATTCATGAACAGGACTCATCCTGCTGCAGCATTCTGAGCTTCAGCAGCACCTCAGATAACCCAGACCACGGCTGGGTTACACATCTGTACCTGTGCAAGTTTGGTTTGGTTTTTAATGGAGAACCAACAGCAATCAATGCTCAGTATTTCTTTAGCTAAAAGCCAGTTGTGCTGGAACAGGCTGCCCAGGGAAGGGGTTGAGTCCCCATCCCTGGAGATGTTTAAAGACTGCTGAGATCTGGTCTGGTGGTGGACTTGGTAAGAGTTAGGTTACTGATTGGACTTGATGATCTCAAGGGTGTTTTCCAAGCTGAGTGACTCTGTGATTCTATGATTCTCTACTGTTTGTGTTTAGAGTCCCTCAGAAAAGGACTGATCCTGTGCAGGCAGAGCCAACTCCTGGTTATCAAACGCTGGACATTAAGCAAATAAAACTCTGTAAATTGGGGAACTGGGGGGAGGCTGTCCCACTCTGAGCTATTTGGGTTCAGCTTTGTTCCAGATTCTGCACTTCGGAGTCTTTCGTCACTGTGATGGTCCAGTATTTCCAGAGAGTCACTGGGCAGCTGAATGTTACACAAGCAGCAACAGAGCTGGAATTTGTTTTTACTGAAGAAAAGTTTAGTTACCAGCAGCTCTTCAAAAAAGGAACAACTGGCAAGTTGACAGTCTCTTTTCTTTCCCCTTAAGCCTTCCAGCCCAACATTGCTCAGCCATCCCAAAATGCCTCTCTCTAAACTATGATTTCATGCTATATATACTTTTTCTTTAGAAAAAAGCAGGGAGTTATCATAACTGAGTTGCTGCTTTGAGTTTTTTGAAGGCTATGCCTGCTTTGTTGCCTTAAATTTAAGATTATGGGTATTTTTATCATTAAAATGTAATTTAAGTTCTATCAGCAGTAGCAGCAACCCAAGGAAGCAGCTGAATGGAGCTGTGCTCACACAAAGAGATGTTCCGCTAAAAATGTTTGTGTTCTGACTCTTACCATGGCACAGACACAACAGCCCTGCACTACCCTCGCTCAGTTTAAGGACTATTTGATACCAGGTTGTTTGCTAAACTCTTGGTCTTCCTCTTCCCATCAGGACTCAGAAGGAAAGACCACCTGGTTTTAGTGCTGCATGAGCTGCACAGGAGTTCTCCTCAGTACCTAACGTGAGTTTCTACCAGATCCCTGAAACATCTGTGAGGAAGAGAAGAAAATAAAGGTTTCACCATATTCTTCCTCCCTACTGTGTTTCAGTGCAGGAGTAGGTCACATCGAATTCAGAACCTTTTTCATAGTCACATGGACATTTAGCAGGTTCTGAAACAGTGTAAATGTCACAAAGTTCCTGTCACTCCTGAAATTCCACTACTCAGCCCCACTCATGGACTCACCTGCCTCTCCAGAGTCTGATCAAAACCAAACTATTTCAACAAATATTTATAAAAATAGTTTGGTTTGTTATGACTCCTGATTTTTACCTACAGCTGAGGGCTGAAGAGCAGACAGTACTTCCCTTAGTGCACTTACCTATTCCTCTCTGCAAAGTCTCTCCATAACTACGAGACATCCCCGTTTGATTCCTTCCAAACTCTCTCTCAAATCCTCGACCCATGGCACGATCCATCTCTGAAAAAGATGAAGTTTGAGGTGTTCCAAGGGGTCTGAACTCCTACGAGAACATTTTAACATGGGAACAGAGCTTTAAAAGTTTAATAGGAGAGTTGTTTATTATAGAATCGTTTAGGTTGGAAAAAGACCTTTAGGGCCAACCAGTCCAACCATGAACCCAACTGTCCCAGGGCCACTGCTAAACCCTGGCCCTGAGTTCCGTGTCTCCATGACTGTTAAACACAGCCAAGGATGGTGACTGAATCTGCTCTTCTAGGCAGCCTGTGCTGAGGCCTGAGGGCACTTCCCATAATCGAGTTTTTTCCTCATGTCCAACCTAACTTTCCCTGGTGCAACCTGAGGCCATTTCCTCCTGTCCTATCACTCTACTCTCCTGATCATTTTATTGTCTCTTCTTGAAACATAAACATGACAAAAAACCCAGGACTCAGTTTAACACAACAAACACATGAGGCATTTTCTGGCTGGTGAAGACAGACATTTCTCTCTTTCTAAACCAGTCCTTTAAGACAGGTTCAATAAATCCCTTGCTTTCTGCAGCTCGCAGGCCACAAGTGATTCAAGAACTCCATTTCAGCCCCCAACTTGACTTTTTTCCAGTAAAAGCAAGAAGAGACTGATCAGTCTAGAGAGTCTGTCCACTCGCACAGAACACAAGTGAGGAGTTAGACACACAAGTCCAGTGCCTACCACTCATTCGGCCCATGTTCATCCCTGCTGGGAAGCGACCGATGTTCTCCATGGCACCAAAAGGCCCCTCCATTCCTAAAAGAAAAGTGTGTTCAGGGATTTTTTAGCAAGTGATTCAACTACACTGTGCCCCCCACAAACCACCATCACAGAACATTTCCACAGGCACTGAGACAACTCTGCAGCACAGACTCATGACATTTGGTGAAGAATTTGGACCAACCCAGATTAAGGGTGGTTTTGATAAATCACAGAACACAAACATTGGTCACAGTTTATCTGAGGTCTTAACCCTTCCCCACACCCCTCCAGCAGTTTTATTAACACTCGAAAAGGAACAAGTTAGTAGTGAATTGATGACTGTTTTGAAGGACACAAAGGTCTGCTGGCCACAGAGAGAAAAGTTCATGTGATTTTTCAGAAAGCCCAAGCTATAGACACATCAAAAAACACAACTTACCTCCCATTTTATTCATTCCAAAGCCCATGCCTTCCATTCCCATTCCTCAAAATAAAAGAGAAAGCTTTATGTAGCAGACATAACTCTACACAAGTTCAGCCACAGACTGGCTGTAGAAACAAAAGAGACCATACGACACATCCGCTGCCTGGATTGAAGAGCTTACACATGGGGTAACTGAGTAGATCGCGACATTCCTTCTCAGGAAAAAAAATAAAGCAGCAAAGGGGAAAAACCCACAGGCATTTATGAATTGAAAGCTGAATGTGTGCTACTTTTTAGGTGGCTCTTTCAAACTTGTGCTATTTTCAAATGGATCCTAAACAAAGATTTGCAAGCCCACTAGTTAAGTGTTCCAAGTGATAGATGGTTTTTCAAGGTTTAATGTATCTTTGCAGTGTCTGCTGCTTGTGCTCAAGAGTCAGAAAATGAGAGCTGTGCCTTGACCACAGTGGAATAAAAAAATCCAAAATAAAAATGGAGCAGTCGGTTAAATTCAATTTCCATCATCAAGCTCATTTACAAAAACTCATTTGGCTTTAACACTCCTAAAACACTTCAACTTGTTGTTGTGTAGGTAAAACAAAAGCTAGCTACCTTCTACACAGCTTAAAGCTCTCATGAAACAAAAGCATAGGAGTAATCTTCTTACCTCCAGGTCCCATGTTGCCCATTCCCATGCCTTTGTTTATATGATTTGCATCAATAGGTTGACCTCCAGGTCCTAATCCCATGCCAATACCACCAAGACCATCTGAAGAAAATATTCAGATATCAAAAAAGCCTTCTTTCCATAGTTTGACAAAACAGCAAGTTTTATTCTTAAGTATTTGACTTCCATTCTCAAAAAAAAGCTTGCTGTGTCCCCGCTTCGGGGAGGGGTGTGTACTTAAAGCATGAATGTGTAGAGTAAATCCAGATGAGATGTGTTTTGAAATATGCTAAAAACTCTCTCAAATATTTTAAATCTCTTTTTTTTTTTTCTCCTTGTAATCCATTTTTGATCTTATGCTGAGAAAAGTTGTTTGGTTGGTTTTAAGCTGACTCCTGAAAAATAACTGGCTAGAACACTGCTTGTTTTGAGTGACTCCTCAGATGTAAGGAGAACAGAGTGGGCAATTTAGGATAGAGATCTTTTCTAACCTTTGCACTGTATCACACTCAATTGACAAATGGCTTCTTTCCACCTTTGCCAAGGTTCTTCTCTTGTAGGTTAAGAATTTAACCACAAGAGTTCAACCTATCGTTATGATTAGCCACCTATAGAATTCAGAGCACACAGCCAGCCTCTTCTCTGAGCAAAACAAAAAGTAGATCATTCCCAGGCATCGTTTTGACTCTTCCTGTACCCAAATGAATTCAGGATTCCCCAGTCCAAAGAAAGAAGAAAAAGCCCTCATGTTTTCCTTTAGCCAGGAAGAAAAGAGTTCTCTGCTTGCACACCAAACAGCAGCTTAATGGCAGTCTCTGCCTGTGAGGAGAGGACTCCCTCATTTACAGCTCAGCAGAATAAACACAGCAAGCGTCGAATCTTGTTTTAAAACAACTCAAGATACCCCATCCCTGGCCCAGTAAAGGCCAAGAAACAGGCTTCCACTGTATAAAACTCAACAAATAGCAAACAAAGATAATTAAATTGGAACCCAGTGACCTCCTCCTAACAAGATAAACCATTACAGAAGGCGATGGCAGCAATGCAAATCAGGACTGATGCTGCTGCTGAGAAGGCTTTGCCTGAGGCACACAGAACTGAACTAATTAAGGGATTAAGGGATTGATATTCATTAAAATTGTGCAAGTTAAGCACTCAATAGACTGGTTTAGATCCCAGCAACTGAATTAACAGCACTACTTTACAAGTGTGGCTGGTATTTAAACAGCCCATATTCTCCTCCTCTAGCTCTTCCCTTCCAGTCTAAACTCCTCTTGCTCAATACCTTCCACATCTCATCAGTGGATGGTTGAGGTTGGAAGGGACTGCTGGAGGCCATGTGCTCACACCCTGGGGACTCACACAGGATCACCCAGTACCACTTAACCAGGCCCACAGCCACAGCCTTGAGGAGCAACAAGGAAAGGGACTCCCCAGGCTCTCTAGGCAACCTGAAGATTCCTTAAGAGGGAATCTCCTGTGTTTCAGCTCATGGTTACTGTCTCTTGCCCCACTACTGGGCACCACTAAAGAAAGCATGGCTCCCCCTTCTTTGTATCTTCCCTTCAGGTATTTAATTCATGTATTTAAATAGAAGTTTCTGTTTAGAAAATTGAAGACCTGGAAGATTCTCAAGTCCTCAATTCAGCCTTCTCAAATAAAGAAAGATAATTAGATACCCAGAATAGCATCACATCAAAGGAGGCAGCATTCTTCCCTACTGTCTGATTAAATACATCTCCATTCAACCCCACTATTAACTGTACTTTTACAATTTGACATCTTTAAATTGCAACCGAGAGGTCTGGAAGCCTTGAAAATGTGAATGGGATGCTGTTTTAAAACAAGCTTCTCGCTTTGAGCTGAAAGAAGTATCAAAAAAAACAAAACAGAAGACAAGACTGAGCAGCTCTTCTTTACTACATTCCTCTCTGGTATCAATTCGGACCGTCTGGATCCCAATGCAATGTTTGAACCAGAGTCTTCCCGGGGTTGGGATCGGGCCCCAGTTACTGAACAGCAAGATAAAAACCATGAACATGTTCAGTCACGGAGGAGAGACTTACGAGGAAGTTGTTGGGGTCGCTCTGGTGGGAAGAAGTCTCCTTTGGGAAAGGCTCGTTCGTCCTAAAACACAATCAAATACAGGAAAGTTTGTGAGAAAAGGAGGAAAGGATTCTTTGCCTTTTATTTTTGGTTTTAATTAAAACGCAAAACTGAACATAAAGCAACCTTCACTCTATTTATGATCACCTTTTCACAAAGTAATCAAGATTAACCTTTCCCAACAGCATGAGCTGACCTCGCTAGGATTTAGGCAAGTCACTCACCCCAAGACAATTTCCCCACTGCGTATTTCAATCTCCCTTGAAAACACACAGCAGCAAAGATCAGGGGCACAATTATCAGTTTCAAAAGCAGTTAAGAACTGGAACTTACTTACCATTTTTACATGCATCGGTCTGTCGAACAGCAGCTGCCCGTTAAACATCGCTGTTGTCCCATTAAGGATCATCGTTCAAGCACTAGAATCACACCAAGTCTTAACGTTCTACGTGCTGATACAGAATACAGTCAGCAAACTGCCCCTCCCCGGGCCACTGCTGACACTGTCATTCAGAGGATCAAAAATCCTTCTGCCTTCTCCTCCAAAGCTAAAGAGCTTTGAAATCTAAATAACTAAATATTCAAAGAATGGCCTTTCAACATGAAAATGTATTTTATTACTCTAATTCAGTTCAGAGTCACTCAAAAGGTGACTCCAAGCTGGGTGTTCACAGGCTTCAATGGGAACTCCAGCTATTTAAAGCAGCAGAAAACACACAAAAGCTCTCAATGCTTCCACATCACCATATATCCACATCTTTAACTACACAATGAGGGGGAATCTCATGAGGTTTGCAGAATTTTGCTTCCAAATGGCTTAAATTCTTAGGTCCACAGAGGAACAGAATATAGCCCCACTCACAAGAGTGCGGGGCCTCCCAAGAGGGAGACATCTGGGAGGGGAGGAAGGTTAATACTTTCATCCTTTCCATGCTAAGGCCACTAGGTAAGACACTGCACACAGCAAGATTTGGACTTATTTGTTGTTTGAGTTTTGTATCAAAGCACTGCTTGCACAGCAGAAGGACACAGGGAGCAGAGGAACACACTAGTGAAGCCACTTTACACTGTAAATGGGTTAGCTGCTCCAGCTCCACCACAGAAACCTAAAGACAAATCTCTCAGAAGTTCCAGTTCGATACCAACTACAGCCCAGAAAGACAAATTCGTCAGTTGGGCTGGAGACACACAGACCCACATGGGAAGAAGAACCCACTTTGTTAATGATTCTTTCAGTTATTTTGAGATGAACTTTTGTCTCCCTTTTCATTTCCCATCCACTGCAACATTTTGAGGAGACTCAGGAGCCCTTTTCCCTCTCTCAACTCCCTGAAGGGAGGTTATCATCAGGTGGGAGTCAGGCTCTTCTCCCAGGCAACTAGCACCAGGAAGAGAGGGCAGGGCCTGAAGCTGCCAGGAGAGGCATAGGTTGGATGTTAGGAATCCTTTTGCCTCAGAAAGGGGGATCAGAGCCTAAAATGGACTGCCCAGGACAGTGGGGGAGTCCCCACCGCTGGAGGTGTTGAAGGACAGCACGGCTGTGGCCCTTAATGCCTTGGTGTGGCCACTGGAGTGATGTCAGGTGCTGGGCTGGATGAGCTCAGAGGGCTTTTCCAGCCTGAATCATTCTGAGATTTTCTTTTCTGTTGCAACACAGCAACATCCTCACTTGTAATACTACAATCTCCATTTCCATCCTGCATTATTTACCCATCTATTCACCTCCTCTTTACCATCACAACTCTTCAAGGATACATATGGCCTGAACAGCCTCTATTGCTTGCTCAAAAGTGACAGTGCCAATGCCACGACTTTTGCCATCCTTATCTTCCAGGATGTCTGCCCGAACTACAACACCAGCCATGCCGAAGACTTCTTTCAGCTTCTTCCACCCAACCTTGTAATCCAGCTGGAAGGTGACATTGGAAGCATGAGAAAGATTTCCATCAGAAGGCTTTAGTGTTCTTACTTTTTCTTCCATGATCTTTAGATATTTAGAAACGAAGAGTCTTCACAGCAACAGGATAAACTTTAAATGACAAAGCGAGCTACAGAGCTTAATGCAACCTTCTTGTCTTTGTTCAGTTATCAGACACTGCACCACAAAGGATAGATCTTGATTTACAACTTCATTAGCAGCAAGTCTCAACACGACTGGTTAGAGTAAGCTACTGCTCACTTTTACTGGAACAGAGCTCAAAAGTCTAACTAAGGCTTTTGTTGTAATTTATTAGATCTGACTAGCTAAGACTCAGATATTCCACTCATGGATTGCACACAACACTTACATTTGCCACAAAGACAGTGCTCCCAAGTCTCCCTGCCTGGAGGGCATGAATAATCTCGTTGGGGATGTTGGGATTGTTCAGGATACTGGGTGGAATGTTGATCATACCAGGGCCACCCGGGCCAGGCCCAATACCCATTCCACCAGAGGATGCCATGACCTTCTGCATTGCTCTGCGGGCGTGTTCACCGTCGGGATCCTGCAATAACAAACACCAGACTCAGCTCCCTCAGTGCTCCCCCAACCACAGGGGGATTAGAGGCATGACTCAATCAAAAGGGCTCTCTTTATACAGGGCTATCTCCTCCCAATAAATCTCCAGCCAACTATTTCACGTCCACTATGCCAGCACCCTTCAAGCTAGCATGTGACTCCTACTCATGCATTTCCCCCCGAGTTTCAAAGTGTTTCTTATTCAATTCCAACACTAAACCTCACAATTAAATAAAGTTTAAAAAGAAGACTAGTTTGGGCAACACTCTCCACCTCCCCCCACTGGCTTTCTAACCCAAAAATCCTGCTAATAAATCCCCTCATGACTACATCATCTCATGATTTTAGGACATGCCAGAGAACACGAGCATAGGATGAAGAATTCAAGGAAGGAAATAATTTCATTTACATTAAAAGTGTAATGTAAGCATTTTACATTAAAAGTGTAATGTAGGCGCTTTTGCAATAGGTGAGCTCAGGTTGGACACGTCACACCATATTCAGCGAGCAAAATGCACCAGCATTGCAAGACTGCTGAAGAAAGCAAATGTCAAATGGAATTAATTTTGCAGAAATAGAGATGCTTTCAAAATACAAAAGTGATTAGAGTTAATTTGCATCTCAATCCAAATGTTAAGACTAAAGCAACAGCACGTTTGGAAACCAGAACGGATTGCTTTCACACCGTTGCTTCAGCTACAGAAAAACCACAGCAGTCTGAGGTGGAGAACACATTAAAGTGAAGAGTTGTTTTGATATAAATTAAGTAGAATATTGTTTCACACCAGGTGAGCTCTGACAGAAAGCCAGGAGTGGTTTTATCCACACAGGGATGAAAAGAGCTTTACCCATTCTGCCACAGAGTCTTTATGACACCACCTGAAAGGCCTTCATGTACCAGATAGCCAACACACAGAGTCAGGTACCAGGCAGGCAGCAAAACCAATGCTGATGTCATTCACAGTACCTGGAGCATTGGGATGGGTAAGTGCCTAACTCCAGTAAAGAGTCTCCACTGATTTTAAGGATCATTTCTGTTCTGTATCATACAGGCTGAATGTTCAAGTATGACAAGTTCCTGAAGAGTAGGGCAAATTCCTACCACCTCTTCTCATGGACTGATACCAGGGGGCAGCTTGACCTCCAGCACTAATCATGTATCATTAACAGGAAGGCAGACCCAGATGTAGCCCCACTGACAAGAGTGTGGAGCCTCACAAGGGGCCATCAGAAGTCAGTGCGCTTCTAGGTATGACTATGTTTTTCTAACCTTCCATTTCACCTCTTCTTTCCTTTAAGAATAGTGAAAGGTCAACAGTGTCAGAAGAGGGGGACCCGCAGAAGCAGGCTGCTGCCTCCTGAACTCATCACTGTAATTACAGAATCTGCCTGATCTGAGAAGTGCCGTTGTTTGCTGTCTCCATCCTTCTTCCCAAATATTCTGGACACAGGTTACACCAAGGGCAGACCTTGAGCACACATTCTCTATCTCATGCAGATGTCTCTCCCCCTTCTTTAATCGGGCAGGGCATGACTGAACATGAAGCACACTTAGCCAAGAACACAGCTCACACAGCCTAAGGCCAAGGGTCAGTGCTAACACTGCAGTAAGTCGCTGTTACTTTCTACTCAAATGACCTTTCAATGCAGCTACAGGTTCCAAACTCCTGGGATAAAACTTTTAACTATTAGTCAGTGGTTAAGAATTAACTGTTGGTATAGTTGAGCATGTCACAGTGGATGATGACAGCAGAGCTATTAAAAAGTAGTTACAACTTTGAAGTCTTTCAGAAACCAGCTTATTCAGTGGAATTGTCTATAGAATTCATGATGATACAGAACAAAAAGGGAAGGCAGTCAAGAGAAGGTAATACTTGAGCAGGTTTCTTCAAGTCATTAAAGAAGATATAACCTGCAGATAAAGCCAAGCTCATGCTCTGTCCAAGACCTGCACTGCTACCACCAGCAGCCATCCTTAACATTACAATCCCAGACTCGTTTAGGCTGGAAGCTCACCCAGTGCCAACCCCCTGCCATAGGCAGTGACACCTCTCACCAGATCAGGCTGCCCAGAGCTCCAACCAACCTGACTTTGGACACTGCAAGGGACAGAACCTCCCTGGGCAACCTGTTACAGGGCCTCAAAACCCTTACAGGGATGGTATTTCTGCCTCAGATCTCACGTAAATCTCTCCTCTTTTAACTTGAACCCAGCCTCCCTATCCTAGCACCAGACTCCCTTGTAAAAGGTCTCTTTCTCTCTCTAATGCCACTTGAGAATGAACATTATTACCAAAACTAAGTTCAGCACAGGCTACTCCTATCTCACCCAAGTCCTGCCTGTTGGGAACTACTATCTGCAAATGAGTCAGCCGTAAATTGTGATCAAAAAACTACCCCTTCACCTTCAAAGTCAACATACTGAAATAACAGATGCACGTCTTACTTCTTTCACTTTCAATGGTCTTCCACCAAGACTATGCTTGTTCAAAACCTCTGCAGCCTTTTTCATGCTTTCTTCCATCTTGAATTCCACAACACTGTGGGGACACAAGACATCTAAGAACATTTCTTATTTTTTTAAGAGTTTCCTCATTTCTTGCTATAAATTCATAAGGGAACTTACGCGCATCCCTGACGAGGTGATTTCACAGGCGAGTAACAGGAAGGAGAGGAGGGAAGAGAAAAGAAACCAAGTGAGTAAAAGCACAAAACACACCAAAACAACTTGCTTGATTTTTCTTTTTCAAGTCAAATCACAGCAGTTAGCCCTAACAGCAAAAATAAACGTAACTTTATCCAATAAAACCTTCAGTGTTCAATTCCGTAAGATATAACCTCTTATGCACTAACAGGATTAAACTGTAGCTTCTCGAGTTGTAACAAACAGAACTAGAGTCCCGATTCTCCAAGAAAAAGATACCACACGCTTCATGTGACCTGCTCTTCTCTGTCATACAGCAAAACCTCTACCATGTTCTCTCACCCTAAATCCATATCCTTCGGTACAGCTAAGTATGCTCCTAATTTTCCACTCTGAAAGATTCTGTCACTGGACTAAAGGACTCCAGCACCTCTGAAGGCAATATACAGTTACATTTAGGACCGGACTTTCCTTTGCTGGCACAGGAGGTGTAGATACAGAACCTGCTTTTTGCACACTGGCCTTACAAATTCAGCAAACCACTACAGTGACGTTTTCCGAAGCACGAGGATTACTCTAGTATTCCAGACCACTCTATATGCTGCTAGGGTCATTCAAACAGCCAACGCCAACTGAGCACACTAGAAGACCACCCTAACACTGCTGTGAGGCCCCATCCCACCTCCTCCCCACCCCAGAAACGGCTTTTAACCATCCTACATTGCAGCCACTAAGCATAGACACTCTCTGCCTTCCTGACTTGGTTTCGTTCCACGCCACCATACACAGTTACATGTCATGTAGAAAATCCACAGAAGAAATCTCTCAAACACTTACCCTTGACTTTCCTTCAGCGTCCATTAAGAGCTCCACGTATGTTACCTCACCAACTACAAATCAGATTCCAGACGACACATATACCAAGGGAGAAAAGCCAAGAAAACAATGGGAATTTAGAACAATCAACAACCGTGTATGGAGCCTCTGCCTTATAAGAAAGCCTAGAAACACTCCAAGTTCTCTAGACCGCAAAACTGAACAATTACAGGTATGCAGTAAAGTCTTCAAAGTTCAACATGTTCTTGGTTTTCCTCCACTTCAAAAAACAGCTATATCCACAATATCGGTTTCCTTGATCTTTAGTACCTACTCATTACTTGAGGCAATCCAAATCCATGAGGAAGTCTACAAGAAGCTTCCTTTGCTTGACACACTACACAATCTTGTCTCCACGGTCAGAACTTGAGCAGTTGTTTGTTCTTCCCTGGATTTAAAGTTCCAAAAAGGGTGTCAGACTGAACCAAGAGATCTCTCACTGCCTACTATTTATTTCAGCAGTTTAAAATACAATTTTTTGAGCTCAAACAGGTAGTATTAAACAGTCTGCCACGTTTGTTCTCACAACGAAAGTGTCTACAGCAAAATGCAAAATGTGCTGGAAAGCTTCATCTGCACCTTTCCTCACAAGATCAGGATTGCCTTACAACCACATAACCGTATCATGTATCTCCAGAATACAACTACCAAAATGGCTGCTGCCTTTGAAGCAACTGGCATACAGAAGGATCATGGAAAAACAGGCTCTGATTTTAGAAGTCCAAGGTTTTAAGTCTAAGACAGGAAGACTCCACGGTATGTGGTTGGGAAACCACAAGCCAGGATGTGTGCCAGCACCGTGCCCTGAGTCAATCTATCTCTTCAAAAGAGACAGTATGAGGAGGTGTCCAGCCCAACCTTCCACAGGACCAGTTGTTCATAAAACACCTTGTGTCATTATTCTGACAAGTCCTTCTTAAAGCTGGAAGGAAAGGAATGCTTAATGAAATTACTACTTGTTTCGAAATCTCCATTTTTTTTCTTTAAAAAAAAAATACTTCAGTAGCATCAGCATTCCAACCACTGAACAGTTAGCTGGACAGACTAAATATCTCTGCTGTGTTCCATGAGGATAATGTCTGAGACTGGAGAGGCTCACAAACCAGTTCCTTTGTAAGGGACAGGGCAGATCAGAGCATCTGATTAGAATCCATAACTCTGTTTATATAGACTTCTTCGTGTAAGAGCCGTGCAGTCAGTCCAAGCAACCAGCATTACCAAGTTGTTCTGAAGCCATCCCTCAAGAGCAGCAGCCAGTCCAACCAAACTTTGATTAGCACTGCAAGTGATCTGACAACAAATCACCAGGTTACCTACAGTACAAACATCACTCCATGTCACCAAGGCCACAAGTTACCGGGCTGACATCTGTGACTTTACTCCTCTAGCGCTCCTCAGCACCAGGACTGAGGGCTCTCCTCTCCCAACCACTAACTGAATTCAGCAACATCTTCCTTCAAATCCACACAAACACTTCTGAAGAAGCTGCCAAGCCTGAACATAAAACACATGAAATATGACTGAACTCTTATAACAGATTTCTGACCTCTGAACCATAGGATTTCTGGGATTCTCTCAGCAGCAGCTGCTGTCCCAGTATGCGCCCAGCTTCCACCTTTAGAGACACCCGTATTAAAAGCTAGATATACATCTGGCAGGAGCTGCTCTCCTTCAAAAGACATCTGAGCTTCCTGAAGAGCCAAATTTTAAAAATGCAGAGGGAGGGGAATAACAATTTGTGTAAGAGCCAAATATGAGAGGCACTAAGTCCAGAGCACAGAACTGCAACAAATATGTTTTTCTTTCCCCCCCCTACTCAAGATCGTGAAAAGTGATTTAATGCTACACCTCTTCCAGGAGACTACTGTTTGAGGCTGGTAAAGGAAACTTTTAAGAACCTGTGCTGGTTCATATATTATTTGGGTTTTCTAGATCTCAAATCACTGTGTCAGACCATCAGGCAGCGTGATCAAGCAGCAACAGCAGCCCAAGGCAGCATACAACAGTGCACAGGCAATTAACCATGGAAGAGCATCAAGAGCAGGTACCCAACCTGCTTCACAAGCATGATCCAAGATGGTTTTCCTCCTGCTAGAGAACAACTGGTTTTTTATCAGCCCCAAGACATTTCATTCAAGACTTGCTTAAGGAACTCAGGTTTGTCACTGGACCAGGCTCCAGAAGGAAAAACAATTTGCAGAAAACACCAGCTTTGCTTAAATCTTTAAGACTTGGCAGAGACTATTGGTTTGGTTTTTTAAACCTCATACTTGAGAAATTCAGAAACTTAAGTGTCTCGTAAAACAAGAGGCTGAAGTAGGAATCACTGCAATCACTAAGACAAACCAAAGCATCTCCAGTGATTCTTATCATTACAGTCTGGCTTTTCTTCCCCACCTCAAACCTCCCAAAGGTTTGCACAGAAAATTAAGCTGTTTGAGCCATGTTGGTCTGTCAGAACTCAGCCCTTCTCCTACAACTGTTCAGGAAGCTCAGACAAGCGCATCCACGTGGTGACATGAATGACATGACGCACAGCTCGGCTGCACTCACCTTGCCCTAAAGCCGTGTCTGGGAAGTAACTGCATAACAAGCTCAGACACAGACGTCAACTCCAAAGATTCTAAAGCTGAGCATTTAGAATTTAATTGGTAGAGACAAACTGGGCAGCTCTGAAAGGCGTGAAAGTACAGAGGCGCAAGTCTCAGCAAAAGGAGGAGCACAGCAACTGAAAAAGGAGTAAATGCTTTTTATTACAGCTATTTCTTTGTCCTAGAAAGTCAAAAGTAAGTATTTAGAGAAGGAAAACTCTCCAGACATTGCCAAAACCCTACAAATGCCCCATCACCTTCTGAAGATAAGAACTACAAGCGATATGACTATTCAAGAGGATCCTGCCATCAAAGGCCGATACCTCCAATGCAAGGCAGTTCAGAACTGGTCACAGCTCCTCTCTCTTTTACAGTTTAAAGTTCAAGACAGGCAACCCAACTAATTACACAGGGTGCTTGGGCATGGGAGAGAGATTAAAGATACTTTTAACTAAAGCTTTCAACATGTATAAAGAGGAAAAGAAAAATATTCTTCCCATAGTAGAGACAGAAGAGTTTACAAGCTTTTCTTTCACAGCAGGGGAAGGGAAATATCCCTCTTCCATGAGAGAACCCAGGGTTAAAAAAATAAATAGGTAATTTGGGCTCTTTAAGACCCCAAGAAGGAAAAGGATGAGAAAGCTTCTCACAGCCAATCAGGAAGGACAATACCTCCTAGAAAAGACGGGCAAGGCCAAGGAAAACAGCAAGTCATTAGCACATCTACCAAAGTAAGGGGGAGCAGTGCTGCCACGTGGCTTATTAACCCTTTCGGCTTTGCCCACCCACAATGTCAGTCTGCAGGCACACAGACAGTCTGTGACAGACTGTTGGGCAACAAAATCCAGGGACTCTCCAGTAACATCTGCCTGCAGATACTGGGCTAAAAGCTCTTAGGAAAGAGTACAATCACATCAGAGATGCCTTCAGGAGGTCGCAAAGTTCCAAAAATTTATGAAGGAAGAAAGCAGCACATGAAGTTTTTAGTAGCCGCTGCTCTTCACAGAGCGTTTGGTTACTACTTTTCCCCCCACCTGCTTACACAGGCAGGGTGTAATAGGAAGAGGAATGCAAGCCTGCTCCCCACCACAGCTCTGCTTTATATCACTGTGGGCACAACCAGGCTAACACAAACCATCCCTAGGGTGTCGTGGAGTCTTTGAACTTGACACTGCACTGACTGCAACTGCTCCTGGCTTTGCAACAGAGAAGAGCTAAACTGTTTCTTCACTTTACAACTTTCTGCTGGTAGTTTAGGTTACCTTCCTACTCTGGTCAGGAAAATGGTTTAAAACACACAATTCCGTATCTTGTAAAGGAATCAATACATATCTCCAATTCTTTCTATCACCTCACTGCTGCCAGCTCCACACAGAAAACTGCTGTCCTCCCTAAGCCAGAGCCACATGTTGAGGACAGACTGAAACAGCTCTCAAACATTCAATTGTGCTTACATTTAGACTCCTCTTACATTGCTGAAGACCCACTGCCTTGCTCTTCTGAAAACATTCACCAATTGCCACTTATAAATCGCTGATTACATCCATTTGGTAGAACCTTGGCTTTTTCAGCCAATACAAGGGAGTTCCAAACAAGAACACTTTTTAAAGTCATTAGTAACTGCACCCTACTGCACACCTGTAATTGTTTCACCAAGAAATACACTGAAATGACTGAACCAAGGCAGTTCTCATGAGAGAGATGCACCTTTAGAAGCCTGAGGTACACAGCTGAAGGAACCAGGTTGCAGAAATATGAGCAGACCTCGAAGCTCATGTCTCCTAACCCATACTTACTGACGCAAGCCAGCCGATGGAGGTAAACTCCTCCTACGTTCAGCAACCTGCTGCTACCAGCTTAAGTCTTTCCTGACTGCCAAGAGATGGAGCAGTCATGAAACGCCTATAGTTAACCCTCTGTATACAGATACAGTTCCACAGGCTCCCAAAACCTTGAACGTTTGGCCTGTAATTCTTACACTTACAAACCAAGAATTCTAACATATAAATTTTGCCACGGTCACATTCCTGGTTCTTGGAACTACTATGCCTTGTATCAAGAAGTACCGATTGAGGGAGTACAAGCACAGCCACAAGAGCACCAATTTGGTAGAAATCAAGGGACTAATTAGAATGAATCACAACTACACAGCCAATCTAAACTGCTGGATTTTAACGAGCAGTCCCAAAAACCAAGAACAATGCTTCTCAAGGTTTAGCTAACAAGCCCTGCAGACAGAAGGGAGAGGTTTCAAATGTTCCCCTAGGAGTATCTGCTGGAACGAGCAGCTGAACAGCAAAGCAGGAAACAATCTCACACCGGACTTTTCCATCCACGTGAACTGGAGAGAAACCACAAGACACTTGGAACGGAATTCAACACAGTACTTAAAATTAAGACATCTACACATACAGATACGCCTAGGAACCAGTGGATCTTGGGTAGCAAAGTGAAAGCAGAGTTTCAGACAAGGGACTGTTCCTAATTAGGGCCTGTTAAAGCAGTCAGTCTGTAAGTCTTCATACTACAGAAAGCCATTCCTGAATCTCAAGCACCAACATTTCACAGCCTCTAATTATGGAAGTTTCCCAGGGCTGACAATCCCGAAGTTCGTGACGCAGACTCAGTTCCATTTTACCTCCAAAGACAAACATTTTAAAACCCTTCGGAAATGTGTTTTCTCACACCTTATAAACACATTACCTACCCTTCCTTACCTAGTTCAAACACAAGTGAACACTGATCACGATTTTACAAAACATTCAGGACTCACAAGATGTATTTTAGAAGTGACCCACACGAGTAACCCAAGGGTTGGATTAGTGAGTCTTTAACTGGTTTTGAGACATTTTAATGATGGAGAAGCAAAGTGTTTTCTTGCTACTCCACTGCATTTCCAAGATGACTGGTAAAGCTGAGCATCAGCTTAAAGAAATAACTCTACGTTTAGTCTTGTTGCCACCTGAGAGCAGTCAGCTCAAATTCTTCATCCTCTCCAAGAGATGAAGGTGCTACAGTCAACAAACTAAGGCCAGTTCCCATTCATATGGGACAGATCAACAGACCTGGGGAAGGGGGAAGCACCCGGAACGCGAGTTCCAAAGCCTTAACTGAGTTGCAGTCCATGCTAAAGCACAAACCTGATTTTTCTTTTTAATTGCAGGTCACCCTTAAATACATTTTACTGCTATCAAGCAGCAGTACGGATCTTCATCTAAGCACAGATCACTACAAAGTCTGGGGACACAGTTATGCACACAGCAGATCAGCAGGAAATGACTACGTCTATTACTCAAAGGACATTACAATGCTTCAGCAAGTTTTGTGGCGTGTCAAGGCTAAAATCTGATAAAAGCCTAAGAAAAGTGTTCATTAAAACCTCCGATGAAGCACTATTAGCTACACACCACATGCCTATAAAGGAACTCTCTACCTGGAAGGCTGCCAAGGAGCAGATGTTGTACAACACCCAAAAAAAAAAACCAACTTCCAGAAGACCTTTCGCAGAACTGACTTCACTAAGTGCACCCAGAACTGCAACTCTTATGCTCACACACAAAAAGTCAGCCACAAGTAAGATGAGAAGACATCACTTGGCCACCTGAGTTGTACATTACCTTTCTCTTTGACCAGGTCTTTCAGAGACTGCCACTTCACATCAAATGGAATATTTGTAATAAAAGCTCGGTATCTCTTAGCAGGATTAGCATAGGGCTCAAAGCGGTTTCCTCCTCTTTTGACACTTTTCTCTTTTCTTTTTTCATTTTGGCTTGGTCGTTCACCTTCACTGCAAGCAAAGAAAGATAATCACACACATTAACTACTCTGGCATCGTATCACTCCACCTCCTGGAACAGAAGCAGTTACATCCTGGAAGCTGAACCAAATCTTGCAAAGTTCCACCCACTCACTGCACAATCCCGAACCAGTGCAACAGCCAGTGGTAACAAAGATTTCCTAACAGCAGACACCTTGTGTCATGAAAAGCCTGCTATTTCCTCACAAATTTATCATCCAATGTCACTAAGGTTTCCAATTTCATAAGCTGAATCACCTTAATACCGACCAAGCCTCACCCTAACTCCTCATGTTGCTCCAGAGCAGACATTCACCCTATTTTCTCCTTAGCAGATGATACTAAACACCTTTAATTCAAACAATGCACTCACACATAGTAGGTCACAGGCTGGACTTTATGATCTTACAAGTCTTTTCCAGCCTCACTAATTCTGTGATTTGCAGTGGCACAACACAGAAGTCTTTTAACACAACAACCTTGTATCTAACTAAACACTCAGGTCACCAACTCTTACCTAACAACTCTTCTTTTTCCTCCTCTAATTAATGGTTTGTGGACAACACAAATCCAAAGCCTCTGCAAATTCCAAATTTACTGAATATTCCCTATAACAATTTCAGAACACCAGCTCTAACAGGTCAAATATTTAAATATTTGGAACATTCAATTCACCAGGAGGGGAACTTTTTTGGCTTTCACAAACTTCTTTAAAGCTTCTTAAGTTTAAAAAAAACCAAGAACCAATATCGATTCAAAATAGGACAACCCTTCCAACACGTGAACTTCAGTTTGGCTGAAGAAATAGCACAAAATTTCATCCTTGTGTTGAAAGCTACACCCAGGTTTTTGTGGTTATTCCTCAAACTGGAAGTATTTACACTCCCCCTGGGTTGAGCTGCTGTGTAACCTGCTTTAGAGCAATGTGGTACAGTGCAGACATTTTTCAATCCTGAATTTAAGGCTCTCAAATCAGCTTCAAGTCACCTCAAGCACTGCCATACCCACAAAAAATTCCACCAAGCCACAGCACCTGCCATTAAAGACACCACATGAGTCTGAAACACATTCCCAGTCAGGTCAAAAGAAATGCCAAAGAAACTGCTTCAGCTGCAGAGGTTTGGTTTGGGTTTTTTTCTCCCCTGCAGGTTCCAGACATCACCTCTGTGTGTTTCACATCCCAAGAGGACAAGAACAGCCAGGCCCAAGTCAATGGAGATGGCTGGGAAGATGTGGTCACCACATATGAGAATAACTAAGCGTTTCAAGCTTCGTGTAAAGGTATTCTAGACACCAGGAAGGAACGAGCCTCATGTCACCTCCAAACAACGCCATGCCTGTGACTATCCCAAAGTTGGAAGGGCAAGAAGGCACTCCCACTGTAGTCTTGTTCATCCCAGTAAGGAACCACACTGAGGAACTGGGATGTATTTATACCAAGGCTGACACAAGATCTACCCAATACACTCCACCAGAATAATTATTCGCAGAAGATATTTTATCTTCGACTTTTCTCCTCAGGTTAGAGCTGAAATACTTCATCAAGACTACAGAAATTTCTCCCCCGTGTGATACACATAGAAAAGGAACAGGAAGTGAAGCTCTTATTTCCTCCAAATTAATGGCCCATTAAACACTCTTCTGCAAGACCCAATGACTGTACCAGAGAACACTTAAGATTCTAGAACCAGCACAGGCCGATGCCTACTTCCCCCAGACCCCTACAACAGGACACTGAAAATACACTCCCATAAAGGCTGGGGTTATCAACCAAGGCATCCACGTCTTAGTTTTGCCTCATCAAGATTGATATTAAACCAAGATAAAAATTAAATTATGATTAGAAGTTCCAAAAATAGCAGACCAGGGATAAAAAAACATCAGAACAAAGCAATTACTTTACTTCAATTTACAGGAATATATAATTTCCTCATACAGAACAAATTCCTGATCATGTATCACTGCAGCAACAGTCGCCAAACAAGAGGTCTATAAGCCATGAATATCATCCATGTACCCCGCAGGAGGAGAGAAGATGGGAAGATACTTCCCTAGCCTATGGTGAACACAAGTCACAGTGGCACTGGGTTCGCCACTGCCTCTGCTCCTCAACAGAGATTCTTGTTTCTGTCTGGCAGGAAGAACTCAGTGTATTTTTTCATAGAATCACCCTGGTTGGAAAGGGCTTCCAAGATCACCAAGTCTTTTCAACCCCTAGACCACGGCCTCAAGTGCTCTAGCTACTTGGTTTTTAAACCCCTCCAGGAATGGTGACTCCACCCGGGCAACCTGTTTCAGTGCCCAACTACTCTCTCAGTGAAGAGCTTCTTCCTAAGATTCAATCTAAACCTCCCCGAAGCAACTTGAGGCCACTCAGTTGCCAAAAGCTCAGTTTAAGTATTTTGGGTTGGAAAAATAAATAGCTATGGATGTTCTTCCCAAAACCGTTACGCTTGAACAGCTGACTGCGTTCCTGTCATGTGCAACACAATCCACAAACTCAGGCAGCAGAGGCAAATGAGTGGTTTTCAAACAGAGGCACGCTGCCACCTCCTCACTGTTCCCATATTATCTCCAATTAATTAACTACAGCCCATCACGCTGCTCTCAGTTATTCAGATCTGTCAGGTCTGGGTCAGATAGGCAATACAGCCAGGGTGTGACAGCCCGCAGGCCCTGCGGTGGTGTGACTGACACAGCTACAACACACCTAGGCAATGGCAGATAAAGAAACCTGACCTCGAGTCTGAAACGTTACTCACTGAACATCAAGTTCAAAATGATGACTCTTATCTCCTCAGCATTTAAGGCCCAAGGCAAAACTTCACTGAAAAAGATACCTTCAACTCCCCAGATTCAGAATTTGAAAATGCTTTGCTAACTGTGAAGTTTCCAAATGAAATTAACGTTAACACAGGGAAGAGACAAAGAGTTCAAGGGTTTTCTGCTCAACATCCCAGCATTCACAGACCTAGAACTGTAACCCCATCAGATCATCTTTGATTTCTGTAATGTTCTTACACAGTGCCTGGCATCACCTTCAGTCTCTCGCTCTGGAAGCATTTGTCTCTGCTGTTCTCAACCCACTCCACAGACAAATCATCAAGCACCAAACAGAACACACTGCTAAGAGCTGACTGTGGAGAAGCCCTTAGCTACCACACCCTGCCATTAACAGAACATAAAGTATTTTACTTAAAAGTTTAAAATCACCCCACAGGCACAGCCTGTACCTCCAGGGGAGGCTTTAAACTATCCACTAAGGGCCAGCACAAACATCTAAGCAAGACAAGCATATATCTCTCTTCTGATAGTCCAGTTCTTTCACCCGGTTCACTTACACCCAGATTCCAGATTCACACCCAGAGCCAAGCTATTCCTTTAGTACAAGTTTGTGTAACACTGGGAGCTCAGTGCTCACCCAGAGCTCCCCGAATTGTGAAAGCATTCAGTCGTTTATACAATCCGAATTAGCATAACGAACATCTTCATTATTTATCAAGTTTCCAACTGGTGATTACAACTTCAGTCCTAGAGCTAAGTGGCTACGTAACTCCGCGCTTCAAATTAAAGTGGCAACACAGCAACTTTCTACTCTGCACGTGCAGAAGAGAGGGCTTTCACTCGGCTCAGGGGCTATCTGACCTGCGGCTCCGATTTTTAGCACTGTAATGAGGACAGCTCAACTAGGGAACACAGCCCTTGAGTTATTTCATTGACAGCCTGTTGATTAAGATCTTCGTGTATTAACTGCCAGGGTGCCCCAGCTTGTAGAAGACCAACCCTTCCTTCTGCTGTTTACAAAGGATTAAGTGTCTTAAAACGGTCCAGTTCCACATATAGGAGAAACGCCTCAAACTACAACATCCCTAATGTAGAATCATAAATTGGTTTGGGTTAAAAAGGGCCTGAAAAATCACCTAGTTCTCACCCCTTACCATGGGCAGCGACACCTCTCACCAGACCATGTTGCCCAGAGCCCCATTCATCCTGGCCCTGAGCACTTCCAGGAATGGAGCAGCCATAACCTCTCCGCTATTAATTTACGTTCCAATAATCGACCTACAACAGGACTATCTCCATTAGCAGCCCCAGCTCCAGCCCGGACTGCGGCCCCGACCATCCCGTCTGGGCCCATCCCAGGCGCGCACAGGCCTCACGCGGCCCAATAGGCCAAATCGCTAGAGCAGTCCCCACCGCCTCCTTTTACCTCTTGGGAGGCGCATCCCCAGCACCACCCGCACCGTTAGGCGCTGGCGGAGCCGCCGGAGTCGGCGCGGCTGCCGCCGGTTCCTCCATTTTGCCGCCGGCGCTTTCCGTGGCCGCCGCTACCGCCGCCGTGGCCGCCATTTTCCTTGCGCTGCGCCTTTGTGTGAGGAGGACGCGGCGGGGGAAAGAGGGGGAGGACGCGACAGCGCATGCGCGGGAGGCGGAGGGGGCGCGGGAGCGCGCAGGCGCTCTGTGGCGACCTCTTTGCTGTCGGCGCATGCGCAGAGCTGCGTTCCCGCTTCCCGCGCTGAGGCCTATGGGTTGGTTGGAGGGCTGGAACCTTTCTGCGCTGGGGATGGGGTGAGGGAGTTGTGGCTGTTCAGCTGGAGAGGAGAAGGCTCCACGGGGACAGCAGGGAGGTTTCCAGTGTCAAAGTGTTCCAGAACAGCTGGAGAGGGGATTTTTATAGAGACTCTAGTGCTAGGACAGAGGGTGGGTTCAAGCTAAAAGAAGAGAGATTGACGTGAANGTCTGAAAGTGCTCCAGAACAGCTGGAGAGGGGATTTTTATAGACACTCTAGTGCTAGGACAAAGAGGGTGGGTTCAAGCTAAAAGAAGAGAGATTGACGTGAAATCTGAAGCAGAAATCCCTCCCTGTGATGGTGCTGAGGCCCTGGAACAGGTTGCCCAGGGAGGCTGTGACTGCTCCATCCCTGGCAGTGTCCAAGGCCAGGTTGGATGGGGCTGTGGGCACCCTAGTCTGGTGAGAGGTGTCGCTGCCCATGGCAGGGGCTTGGCACTGGGTGAGCTCTGAGGTCCCTTCCAATCTTAGATCTTGGGAAGATATTCTTCACTGTAAGGGTTGTGAGACTCCGGCCTAGGTTGCCCAGAAAGGTCGGAGAAACTCCATCCTTGGAACCAGTCAAGATCAGCTTGGACCTTGGGACTCTTAGCAAGCAGCTCTGATTGACTATGTCCCTGCACACTGCAGACTGTTGAACTAGATGAACTTTAAGGTCACTTTCAACCAGACTATGAACCCAGTTTAACGATGGTGATCTCAGCTGAGCCCCTGAGCTACCTCTAGGTGCCCTCAGATACCCTTGCAGAGGAAGTAACCCACGACCTTTCCAAAACAAGAGCCCTGCAGGAAATTTTCCTAGCTGGTGGCTCATGCTTTTTACAAAATACGGTATGAACTGTAACCCCTGATTGCACCAGCAGCTACAAACTCAAAACAATAAACTGTTAACAAAAGACTCTGGATTCTCAGTTTTCCTCAAGAAACACCAGTGCAGGAGTAAAGCGGTTTCCCCATCGTGTGGCAACACTGCGGGAAGTCCCTCACTAAGGCCCTCGACCCCGGAAGCAGAAAGCTACCGGATCAGGGGCAGCCCGTTTCTTTTTCTCCATGCCGGGAATTGATCGCAGGGCCTAGGTCGGAGCCGGCGGAACCTTGAGCGTGATCGCCGCGCACCGCCGGCCTCTTTAGCGGTGGCACAGCTGCGCAGAGCGGCGCTCGGTGACGGACAGCACAAACAGCCAATAGAAAACGAGATCCCCGCCTTCCGGTGCTTCCTCACACCAATGACCTGTGGAGGGGGCGGGGTTTTTTCCCGGAAGTGGCGAGTGGGTCTCGGCGCAGTTGTTGAGGGGTGTCGGTGGTTGGGGGAGACCGCAGCGATGTCGGAGCGGAAAGTGTTGAACGTGAGTTGGGAGGGGGGGGGGCGGAGGGTCTATGGGGCGGGGGATTCTGACGGGGGTCCTTTGAGGGGG
>VZRI01004033.1:60843-73743 GCA_013397515.1 Upupa epops | reverse complement strand
TGGGGTCTGTGGCAGCGCAGCCGGGGATGGGACACACATGGACATGCAGCTAAAATCATGGAGAGGGGGCTGTGGAAGTGTTACAGGAGCCAGGAGCAGCAGGGATGGGGAGCAGGGGGACCACAGGCCAGTGTGGGGTTGGGGCTCAGCTCCTGGCCATGTAGATACGGTGGTAGCCAAAAGGGGTCAGAGCCTGGCCAAGGCTGAGGAAGGGAGGAAGAGGCCACTTCTCTAGTGAGGAAATAACGGAGATGATGAGAGATTGGGGTGAGTGCTGCCTGGCCCTATCCTGCCCCCCCAGGATAAGGAAGATGCAGGAAGGTTGGGGCTGAGGGGTTGCAGGAGAGGGGGTGGGATGGATGTCTGATGCCATTTCCCTCCCAGATCTGGTGGCAGAGGGACACGGTGCCCCCCACAGAAGGAGAGTGGCTGTGGGGCAGGGGGATGCAGGAAAGGCACGTGAGGGTCAGCCCAGCTCCCACCCCACAGCCATGGGGAAAGCAAGTGCAGAACCTTCGAGAGAGATGAGCCACAACCTGCCCCCCATCCCAAATGATCCCCCTGCAATCCCAAGTCATCCCCCAGCTCTGATGGACTCGGTGGATTTGGAGCAGGAAAAGCCTGACGTCCAGGCTAAAACTGGCTTAAAACACTTGAAATCAAAGGGAGCAGCCACCCCTGTGGGAACTGAGCTCAGAGGGGAGGGGGCAGAGGGGTGGGAGCAGGCAGGGACACCCCTGCTCTGTCCCTCAGGGGTGGGGAGGGATGTCAGAACCCCAGGCAGGGCTCAGCACCCGCACCGCAGGGCTGGCTTAGTGTTTGATGGATCTCGTAGTGTTGCTGGGCCATGGGATCCCTCCCCTGAGCTCCCCAGAAGAGCTGAGGTCCTGTGAGGGTGCTGGGCTGTAGGGACANGGGGGAGTGTGGGGGGGGTCTGGCAGGGGGCGCAAAGTACCGAAGTTCAAGCACCAGAAGGACAAATAAAAGAAAAATAACCCAATTGAGGAGGAGTTGGAGGGGCCTTTCGACCCTTCTGGCTTGTTCCCTGGTGGCAAAGTTGCCCCGAGGTGCCGCAGAGGTGCTGCCGGAGTCAGGATGGAGGTGGAGATGGAATGAAGGGTCATCCCCGCACGGGCGCAGAGGGGACGGGAGCGATGCCGTTTCACTGAGGTAGCGGAACCAGCACTTCCACGTAGTTGAGGGGGAAGAAGCCCGACTGGCCGTTGATCATGCCCTCGTACCAGTTTTCATCGATCTGGTTGGTCAGGGTGATGATGTCGCTTTCCTTGAAGCCCAACTCGCCGTCGTTTTCGGGTTCGAAGTCATAGAGAGCCTTGCAGCAGGGCTGGTCCAGGGGCGCTGTGGGGAGAGGCAGCGGGGTGGGGAGAGGTGAGCTGGATGCCCCTGCACAGCCCTTTCCTCAACCCCCCCTCAGCTCTGCAGTGCCGGGGGGTTCCCACTGCTGACCAAATCCAGGCACCGCGTGGGATCGCTGGCTCTGGGACAAGAGGTTTCACAACCCAGCTGGGAGAAGAGTCCTCTTCCCTTTGTCCCAGCAATAGTAAAGGATTAACTGGGAGGAAACTCCTTGCTGGGTTTTAGTTGACTGGTTCTGCTGGAACCAGGTCTTTCAGGAGCTTCTCACTAAGCAGACCCTGTGCTGACCTGCTCCTGCCTCAACTTCCCCTGCTCTAAGCTAAACCCCAGCCTAGAGCAGATAGGAAAAGCCTTCTTGTTCGTCCAGAGGCGGAGGAAGCTTCTGTGTGGTTAATGATGCTGTCAGACACCAGTACGTGGGGTACGAGGTCTCCAGGGGGGTGACCCTAAGCCTGAGGGACTGCACCTGCCTCCCCAGGCCACAGCAGTCAGCAGCTCAGTGCTACAAGTGAAACCCCCCACAAATGGGAAGAAACCCCCAAGTCCCTGCCCTGACTCAGCCCCACGAGACCTTCTGACTGCAAAGGGGGTCATTTCTGCAGCACAGAAAGCTGCTACTTGTTCTGCCCATGCAGAGATGGTTTGGGACGGCAGATGCTCAGCTCTGCAGCTCTATGGATCCTCCTGAAAGGGACTGAGCTCACACAGAGCACTGGGGTCTGTAGTGCCCTCCCCATTCCCCTCCGTCTGTGCTAAAGCTCCTCCAGCCAGGGCAGGGGAAGCAGCACAAACGGCACCAGCACTCCTGGTCCTGCTGCTGAACATCTGCAGTGAGAACAGGGCTGGCTGGCTTCAGGATTCAGCAAACACCGAAAGCAGCAGCCAAGCAGGTTCACGGTTTGGAGAGAACTTCCCAAAACACCAGGCTGGTCCCACCACCACAGCACTTCCCTGCACCAGCTCCTCGAGTCCTCCTGCTCCCTCACTGCATCACCACAAGCTTTCCCCACCACGATGCCTCCAAGCCACAGACCTCAGCCTGGCCCTTGGGACCCCAATAGGTCCCTTCAGCAGGAACACAGATCCCACGGACCCCACTATCACCCCAAAAGCCACTCAAGGCTTCTCACTGCCCATAAACCCAGTGCACCGAGGCTCTACCTGCTCCCCCCAAGCCTTTCAGCAGCAGGGTACAAGGGAGCAGCACAAGTCGGGGACATCCAGACTGGGGTCTGGTCACCAGGACAGGGTCATCCTCGAGATGTTTGATACCTTTGTGGGTTGCAACCCCCCCAGGGGATCAAAGCCCCCGGGCTCTGGGGTGGTGAATACCAACACAACGTGGCCACTTTAGTTTGGGGTTCAGCTCAAGGCTCAGCTCATCAGCACCAAAGTGTCAGCGGCTCCAAGCAGCAGCATCACGGAAGGAGGAGCAGGAGGGATGGGGAGGGCTGGACACACAGACATGCAGTGCGGAGGAAGGGAAAGAGGGAGGGAGGGAGGAAACTCACGGATACTCCTGACGGAGGCCCGGGACGGCTTGTCGGATCGGAAAGAGGAGGAAGCTGCTTCCAAACAAAAAGAGACATGCTTAAACCAACGGGAACCAGCGAGGGGGAAAGGCAGGGCCCACAGGGAGGATCTGTTAGGAGAAACAGGGGGTGGCCCACATGCTGCGTTAGAAACCCGCCTGCCTCTCCAGGATGAGGGAGGGATGAATGAGACGGGATGGAAGGCGGGGAGGGAGCGAGAGATGCTTCGTTCTTCCTGCCTGCCACTGCTTGGCACTGAGTGGGCAGTGCCTGGGCTGGAGACCCCGCTGGGACATCCCTATAGCCAAAGGCTGCTGGGCTCCAAGAGAAAAGACCCCGAGTTTAGAGGCACTGCTGACATTTTTCAAAGCCACCAGCTTGTTCAGGCACTTTCCAGCATCACAGGAAGTTCATTTCCAGGCAGAGTAGTTTCCTTCCATCCCCAGAGGCTGCTCCAGGGGACCTGCACGTGGTCTCACACACATGGGACAACTTTACCTGAGACTTTGGGGGTGGGGTTGCAAGAGAAGCCCCCGTTAGATTGGTCGGTGTCTCCGAAGTCGTACGTCTCCCGGGGTTTGGGCTTGTATTCCCGCTTGGGACGTGAGGAGGCCTCCCTCATTCTGGAAGAAGGAAAAGAAACGTGGATGAAGTGACATTTGAAACGGAGTGTGGTGACATTAAGGTGGCATTTAAACCCCTCGGTAGCTACACGGAGGAGAAAACTGGTTTGTAGCCAAGAATCTGCCCAAGGGACTGTGCTGGGGTGCTCTGAAGATGGGTCTTGCCCAGCAACTGGGGACTCAGTCCTTCAGCAGGGAGCTGTCTCAGGCAATGCAGGCCAGCAGAGGACACTCGTGCTGCAGTTCGAGAGCTCCCACTTGGCAGGATCCTTCCAACTCTTAATTCAAACCAGACACAGGATCCACTCAGCAGTTTTTTCTGTGAGGAAAGAGCAGCGGGGCAGCTCGGCCAAATGGCCCTGAGAAGCAAGAGAGGCTGCCCTGGCTCTGCTCAGGCAGCCCTGGCTCTGCTCAGGCCACCCTGGCTCTTTCCAAGCCACCCTGTGCCAGGGCTGAAGAAAACATCCTTGACTCCACAGGGAAGCCCCAGATGCACGGAAGCCTCTTCTGCCTCACCCAGGGTTTGGGCTGCTGTTCGCTCAGGTCAGACACAGCAGAAGGAAGAAGGAGGGTGCAAGTCCCAGCAACCAGTATTTCAACAGCACCTCTGTGCTTCTTGGCACCCTGGCAGCGACCGCACATTCCCCGGGGCTGCTGCCGAGGTCAAGCACTCGAGGAGGAGCTGGAAGAGAGGCAAGACCAGGCAGCTCCACGGCTCCTCCTGCTCCTGCATGCCAGGCACCCATCGGCCTTTCACCTGCTCTCAGGGCTCATGGTGGCAGGGCTCGACTGGCAGTGCCGCTGCTGCTGTGCTGGGGTCTGCAAGGAGAGACCCCGCAGACAGAAGGGAGAGCAGGGCTTGCTGGAACACAGGGAGCTCACGGGTTGTGGTCTTTGAGGGGATCTAGGTGCTCTTCCACCAGCCACCATGCTGTGTTCACTCTTACGCTCTTCAGAGCAACTGGGAGCCCTTGACGTGGACCTTCCTGGACCACAACCATGGCCCTGGTACCCTCCTTAATCACGGTTCAAGCTAGAAACACAGACTGCAGCCCAGTGCACCAGCCCATGCAGGGTGAGACGCAGGTCCAGCTCCAACAGTGGTTCTAACTGGCTCCTGGATCTGGCCAAGTACTCCTTGGGGGTACTCCCACACCTGACCCCCACAGTGCAAGGAGCTGTGAGCCCTGGCACGAAGAGGATCCCACTCCTCTTCTGCCCTTGCTGCCAAATTCACATCCCAGTCCAGCCCTGCTGCCCAAGAGGTCTGGACTGGAGCTCCAGCAATTGCAAGAAGCAGGTTTAACACCAGGGGACAGGTTTAGGGGGACGGTTGGGTAGATGAGGACCACAGGGACAACTCGTGGCTGGGGAGCACCTAGAGCACCCTAGGACTCACCTGCGCTTGAGTTTTTCTGCAAGCTCGTCCAGGATCTGCACGGCCTGCCTGTGGTAGTCCAGCTGGGCATCCACCAGGGCTGAGAGCTGGCTCACCTGCTCGATCTGCAGAAATCACATGAAAGTGGGATGAATGGTTCTCCCCAGCTGGCTCCTGCAGCCCACAGTGGGGCTGAGACCAGCCTGGATGAAAGACAACACCCCCGGGGAGGTGAGTGAAGAGGTTTGGGGGTTTCAAACACCAGAAGCCAAGCACTGGCCCAAGTACTGGGCACCTCCCACCACTCTCTGGGCTTGATGAGCTGTTCAAATCCTTCCTGAGCGAGCGGCATCACCCACTCAAACTCTGTTCCACCCGCACAGGAAGAAGAGACACGTGCAGCACAAGCCACAGCCTCTCCTCTAGCCAGGATGGATCAAGAATGGGGGCTACGGAGTGGACAAACCACGTGCTGGGTGCTCAGATCTGGGTTTTCAGGGAGCAAAACCACCTTGGCAAACAGAGTGGAAATCAGTGTCTATCCTGTGTCCCTCAGAGATCCCACCCTTGTGTCCACAGGAACTGGGCTGGAGGAGCTGGTGCTCCCCCCATGCACTCACATCGGTTTCTAGGAGGTTGTGCATACTGATCTCTGCTACTTCCTTGGACTCTTCAAATTTCTCCATGGCCTGTCGAAGCTCCTCATCGGGGATTTTGCCCTGTCGTTTCTTCTTGTAGTCAAAGTCCAAGCGTCTGCCTTCCAGCTTCTTGAGATGGTGCTGGGAAGAGGATGGTTAGGAACAGTCAAGAAGTTCAGAGGGGACCTTCTCCCTCTCTCCAATTCCCTGAAGGGAAGTTGTAGTCAGGTGGGGGTCAGGCTCTTCTCCCAGGCAACCAGCACCAGAGGGCAGGGCCTGAAGCTGCCAGGGGAGGGTTAGGTTGGATGTTAGGAAGTCTTTCCTCATGGAAAAAGGGATCAGAGCCTAGACTGGACTGCCCAGGGCACTGGGGGAGTCACTGCGTCTGGAGGTGTTGAAGGACAGCCTGGCTGTGGCCCTTAGTACCCTGGTGTGGCCACGGGGGTGATGTTAGGTGCTGAGCCGGGCTGGATGAGCTCAGAGGGCTTTGCCAGCCTCAATCATTCTGGTATTCTGTGAAAAGAGGGCAATGCTGCAGACCCGGAGCAGTCCAAGCTCTCCTTTGGGAAGGCAGCTCTGGTTACAGGCCAAGTTCATTCGGCTCAGAAACCTGATCTGTGAGCTCACTCCTGTGGCTCCCACCTTTGTTCTGACTCCAGCCAAGCTCTGGGATGCTGGAGAGCAGCAGGGCAGGGCTGCTGTGGGGTCACAGGGAGGGGTGGACCATCCAAACTGAGATCACTGCTGTGGCTGTAGGGGCTTCTTAGTGAGGAGCAAGCCTCTGCAAAGCACTGTGGTAATGGGATTTCACCCCCTTCCAGCCAAGAGCTGGAAGAAAACACTGCAGGGAGCAGTCACCTGGGTCTGTTCCCCACACGAGATGAAGGGTTGACCTGCTTCTTCCAGCTCCCTGGGAGTGATGGGGATATCTGGGTATTGGGATGCAGGTTCTGGGCACGACAGCCCCCGGCTGCTTAGGACAGGGCTGTTGAAATCAGCACTGGGGCAGCCTAGAACTGGAGTAGAACCAGAGTACTGATTCTGTACTGAAACAGTAGCTGGTGGTTATTTTATCTGGGGCACCACTGCCAGTGAAAACCCACTCCAGAGAGCTGCCTTAGAAATGATGGGCTGAGACAGATCCTATTACAAAGCCTGGCTGTGCTCTGCATCAACTTATCTCTGCAGCAGCACACAGAAGCCACTGAGCTCCGTCTCTCCCCAGTGAGGCAGCAAAGGCCTCTTGAAGATGCTGCTTGAGAAACCTAGGGTGAAGTTTGCTCAGAACTTGAGGGTTGTGTTGTAAGATCCAGGCTGCCGACAGAACAGAGCCAGGTGTAAAGAACTAGGGTGAAGTGCAATGCCAGGCAGCCCAAGCAGAGTGTGGCTGGCACTTCCAGCACAAAGAACAAAACCCAGTGAGCCCAGGAGGCACACTGGGCTGTCCCACGGTGTCTGGGTGGGAATGAACCTTAAAGATCATCTAGTTCCAAGCCCCCTGCCATGGGCAGGGACACCTCCCGCTGGACCACATTGTTCAAGGCCCCATCCAACCTGGCCTCAAACACTCTTGGGGAGGAGAAATGTCCCCCTTAACACTGGGCAAAGGAAGAGCCACTCAAACCTGCCACCAGTCTTATCAGCTGCTCAGGAGCAGCAGTGGCGGTGCTGAGCAGGGAAGGAATCCTAGTGAATGTAAGGAAGGAGTCGTAGTGAATGTGGAGAGAGAATCCTAGTGACCTGGGGAGAGAATCCTAGTGAATGTGGGGAGGGAATCCTAGTGAATATGGAGAGAGAATCCTAGTGATCTGGGGAGAGAATCCTAGTGATCTGGGGAGAGAATCCTAGTGAACGTGGAGAGAGAATCCTAGTGATCTGGGGAGAGAATCCTAGTGATCTGGGGAGAGAATCCTAGTGACCTGGGGAGAGAAAGCACAGGCAGTGCAGGGGAACTGACCTGACACTANGTCGTAGTGAATGTGGAGAGAGAATCCTAGTGATCTGGGGAGAGAATCTTAGTGAATGTGGGGAGGGAATCCTAGTGAATATGGAGAGAGAATCCTAGTGATCTGGGAGAGAATCCTAGTGATCTGGGGAGAGAATCCTAGTGATCTGGGGAGAGAATCCTAGTGACCTGGGGAGAGAAAGCACAGGCAGTGCAGGGGAACTGACCTGACACTATGTGAATCCTGGGTTGTCCCACCACGACAGACCAAGCACCAATAGCCAGAAGAGGCCAGGGAGGGTGTTTACCTGGATCTCTTTCAGGTCTTTGTCACACAGGTTCTGGAGGGGATCAATAAAATTTTGTTTGACTTCGATATCCAACGAGTCCTTCACTTCAGCCAACCGCTTCATAGATTCGCCAGCATCGAGAAGCGCATCGCCTGCGAGAGAGAACAGGAAGGGATCAGAGAGGGAGAAGGGGCCAGGCGGTTAAACAGAGCCCAGCTCAGCAGTGGCTGCATGCAGAGCCACTCTGCCAGGACTCCCAGTGTGTGTGTGTGAGCCCAGTCCAACACCCCAGTGTTTCTAGCTGGAGCAGATCTCCAAGTCCTCTGGCACGGGGTGAGTGTGAAAGCGGGCAAGCGCCTGTTGGTACTTCACTCACACACTTCATGCTTCCCCTCTGAAAAACAGGAACAAGCTCTACCAGCTGCACAGAGGAAGGAAAAGGTAATAATATTTCTTAAAGTAGTATTTTTAAACCCCCTGAGCTGCTGAGCCACTAACTGGCCTTGCAGAGCTTTAACCTTGGCCACAGCTGGCAAGAGAAGCCAAGGGCACAGGGGCAAGCTGGGTCCCATCCAGCCTAGCCATCCCTTTATCCAGACGATTTTAAGCCTGGAGTGTTCTGACCAACTTTTCAAGTTCAGCCAGATGCTGGCAGCCAACTGCAGCCTTTATTCAGTTCAGCCACAAACCTCAGCCGAGCCAACCTTCTCCCTCCTCCTCCTCCTCCCTGCTGAATTAGAGAGCTCAGCACTGCTTTATTGAAACCTATTTCGTTTCATGCTTTGCTTCGGCTCCTGCCACCATGACGGGGAAGCCAGACGGGTCTGCAGTAAAGCTTGTTTAGTCTTGGCTTTTTATTCCACTGGAAACCATTTCTAGATCAAATTATTCCTGCGCAGCTCTGGCAAACCAACCGTTTCAGCTCGACATTAGCACAGGAGAATAGAGTGGAATTCCAAGAGTGGAAGAGAGGGTGAAGTGAAAACAGCCCTCTGCCCCCCAGCTGGGACAATATAAATAGAGGAGAGGAGTTATTTCAGTTGTGGTAGCTGCAGATGAGCCGCCCGGGGAGGGATGCGGTGCTAATGCAGGAATCATCAAGCAAAGTGCTCCTTTCAAGAGAAGCTCATCAGGGGAAGCAGCTTTGCTGTGTGCTTCTAAAAACTTCCTTCCCCCCTCACTCTTTGTGCCTGGTCTGGTTCCTGGGAGCCAAGAGAGATACCAGCTCCCAAGTGGCCACTCTGGAAACTCCTTCGTCACTCCTGCGGAGTAGCCAGAGGTTCTGCAGTTCCCCCAAGCAAGGAGGCTCCTCTCCTCCCTGCGCTGGAAGCCATCGGCCAGCTGTACCCTCCTTGTGCTGGAAGCCATCGGCCAGCTGTAGCCTGCATCAACCCTGTCACGTGCACAGACTGCTGTATTGTCACTGATGTCACCAAGAGGTTTCACCCCCTCCTCTCCCCGCGGGTCACCCATGGTGATGAGAAATGGCCACGCAACAGCGATTCCTTGGTCACAGCCTCCTCATAGAGGAGCTTTAGCTGCACCGTAGAAGCCTGAATCTCACTCCATCAAGTTTCCACATCAACACTGCTCAGATTAGAAGCAAAGAAGCTTTTTCCCCCCCCAACTCCCCCCCTGCAAATTTCTGGCACTGTTTAATAAAGAACGAAGAGGTGGCTTTGCATGCGATGCCACGGGATCCAGGCCACTTAGCCTCTGCTTGCCCCGGGTGCAAGGAAGCTCTGGAACGTCTTTGCAGAGCTCCCAGCAGCCAAGGATCACACACACACACACACAGCCCTCCCACAATTCAGACGAACAGCTTGGGAATTTGGCAGCATCTCATCCACACAGCTCCCCGTGGGAGCTGGGCCCCAGGGGGGGCACTCACCGAAGTTGGAATCCTCGCCCAGCTCCTTGCCGTATCGGATCATACTCTCCCCCAGCAGCCCTTCTGACTGCGGGTAGCCGGGGTTCTTCACCTGCCCGCGGATCTTGGACATGGTGTTGAGCATGGACAGCTTGGCTCTGGAAGCTGCATGGGGAAACAGTCGCGTTTGTGACTAACTGGGACTTGCCAGCAGCCGCTGGCCACCGCCAACGGGGTTTGGTTTATTTTCCCCTCAAGCGACACCCAAAGCCAAGAAGCCCCATTGTCTTCGTGGACTAGAAAAGTTCACTACGAAAAGAGAAGGTTCTTTTCCAAGACTGCAAACAAAAATAGTTCCCTGCAGCTCGCCAGGGAAGGGCCAGAGGAGGTTCCCCAGCTCTCCCATAGCCCTGGAGTGCTCTCTGAACCAGCTAGCTGGGAACACTCGGCTCCGGAGATGATGCCTCAACGCTAGCCGCCCCTTTCCAGCCCAGAGATGCCACTCTTTGTGGCCATCCCATGAAAAACAGGTCCCCTCCAGGGCCTCTCAGGATCTGAAGAGAAAGATGTGTGTGTTCTTTCATCACTGAACAGCAGCAACAACAGGATGCTCAGGGAGGGGGTTGAGTCGCCAGCCCCAGTTGTGGAGATCTGGAGGTCAGGGCCAGGGTTTAGCAGAGGGCTGGGATTGGGACAGCTGGGGTCATGGTTGGACCTGATGATCCCAAAGGTCTTTTCCAACCTAAATGATGCTGTGATTCCATGACCTTATGGACCAGAGACACAGCTCAGGGCACGAGAGGGATCTGGATCTTTGCCTGGTCTCACATGGGCTGGTGACCAACACCTCACAGCCCAGAAGGTTCTCTCTGAGCCCTCCCTGTCCCCTCTGGATAACCAGAGGGCAGGGGGAAGGGGTCAGGCACTCACCTGGGTTGGGCTGGAGGTACTCAATCGTCCTGGTCAGCACTTCTGTAACTGCCTTGCTGGTCAGGTCCACTTTCTGTAGGAAAAGCCAGGCAGCAGCAGTGAAGATCAAGCTCAGGCCCTCAGCAAGGTGACAGGGGAGTTAAATGGGGGGATGATGGTGAGACCTCTATTGTTCCATCCTCACCTTTTCCATTTCTTTGAAGTCATCGTCAAGCTTGGTCCCTTCAGCCCCTCCAACCTTCTCGCTGACCAGCTGTGGAAAAAAGAACAAGGCAGGAGGAATCAGCCCCTGGGACAGAAAAGGAAGAGGGGTGGGTGGTCCAGAAAGAGACAGGAGGTGGTAAGAACAGCCTAAAGCACTACAAACAGCCGCTCCACTACGAATCCAGGCATCTCCTGACAGCTCAGACAGGATATTCCTCACCCAACAGAAGGGAGGCAGCTCCTTCCATCACAGCACACAGCTCCAACTCCAACGCTCGCTGGAAAAAGCAAGCGGCAGAATTGTCTCTCGACTCCATTTTGAGCCAAGGTTCGGCTTCACACACAGCAAAACACAAATAAACAGGGAAGGAACTCGCTCTGTTCACAGCAACCGGCACAACAACAGGGTCTGGGGAGAGCAGAGACCTCCTAAAGCCCTAAAGTGTTGCTCCTGGGAGTAATGCTGGAAGAGCTCCGGATCCACGGCACTGGGGTTGGAATTCTTTGTAAGAAGAGGATAAAGGGATGTGCAGAGGCTACAGAAGGCTTCTCACATCCTTTATCAAAGTGATTCTGACACTAGTTCTGAAAGGAGAGACAAAGGGATACGTGAGACAAGCTGCAAAGACAGGGTTGCTCCAGGCTTGTTGCGTGCAGGGCTTGTCAGTGTCTCCTCCATGTCGCTTGGTCTAAGAAAAGACCTCTGCTCCCTAAACATCTCCATCCTGCCTGAGCTGAGAGGCCACAGAATGCCAGACTGGACTGGGTTGGAACTCAGAGCTCACCCAGTGCCCACCCCCTGCCATGGGCAGCGACACCTCTCTCCAGACCAGGCTGCCCACAGCCCCATCCAAGCTGGCTTTGGACACTGCCAGGGATGGAGCAGCCACAGCCTCCCTGGGCAACCTGTTCCAGGGCCTCAGCACCCTCACAGGGAGGGATTTCTGCTTCAGATCTCATCTCAATCTCCTCTCTTTTAGCTTGAGACAAGCCCCCTTGTCCTAGCACTCAAAAACAGCCCTTCCCAGCTTTCCTGGAGCCTCTTCAGGTGCTGGAAGCTGCTCTAAGGTCTATATGGAGCCTCCACTTCTCCAGGTTGAACAGCCCCAACTCCCTCAGCCTGACCCACAGCAGAGAGGCTCCATCTCTTTCATCATCCTCATGGCCTCTCTGGCCTCGTCCAACAGTTCCACATCCTTCTTGTACTGGGGACTCCAGAAGTGGACATGGGATTCTAGGTGGGGTCTCACAAGAGCAGAGGGTTAGCTACATCCACTTGCACTCCTTCCCTGCAGCCCAAACCCTTCCCAGTCCCACCCTGGTGGCTGGCAGGACGTGGGGACACAGCACATACAGACAGTCCAGAACTAGAGAGGATCCTGCCTCGGACTGGACAGCAAATTACCTACAGAGACATCAAACGCGGCACAGGGAAGCGGCGCTGGCTCCCCGGCGCTCGACGCCTGCCGCAGGGCACTGCCAGGATCCCTCGTGTTTGTAGTGAAAACTCCCCGTTCTGGATGAACAATGCGGGTTTGTTTACTCCAACATCAAATACTTGATTTTATCAAATCTTTCTTCCTCTGGAACGCTCCTGCTCCCATGGGGATTTCAAATGGTTCCTTAAGTTTTTCTGAGGAAGAGCGAGGAGAGGAAGAAAAAAGCCTTTAGGTATTGAAACAGCTTGAAAAGCTCTCTGAGGGGGGCTGGAATGAGATGATCCCTAAGATCGACTTGGATGAGGGATTGGGAGGCACTGTCAGCAAGCTTGCTGATGACACCAAGCTTGGTGGTGTCACTGACCCCCCAGCAGACTGGGCTGCCATTCAGTGAGAGCTGGACTGGCTGGAGAGCTGGGCAGAGAGGAATGGAGTGAGGGACAGCAAGGGTCAGGGGAGAGTCTGCATCTGGGCAACAACAACCCCAGGGACCAGGAGAGGGTGGGAACTGACCTGTTGGAGAGCAGGGGAGGAGAAAGGGACCTGGACAGCATCTTGGGGGGGATCAGAAGGGGGTCCTTAGCAGATTGAGAGAGATTCTTCTCCCCCTGTACTCTGCACTGGTGAGACCGCATCTGGAGTACTGTGTCCAGTTCTGGGCCCCTCAGTTCAGG
>VZRI01004033.1:40679-60713 GCA_013397515.1 Upupa epops | reverse complement strand
CAGACCCGCCTGGCTGTGTTCCTGTGTGACTTGGTCTGGGTGATCCTGCTGTGGCAGGGGGATTGGACTGGATAATCTTTTGAGGTCCCTTCTGATCCCTAAGGATTCTATGATCCCTTCCAACCTAACGTGTTCTGATCCATCCTACGATACCCCACTGGCCGTTTTTACTGCTCCAACATGAGCTCAGCCCCTCCAAATCATGTGATGTGCAAAGCACCCCTTTTTCTTACAACGAAGAACCAGATTCGGGGTGTTTCAGTCTTTTTTAGCTCTCTGGGGCCTCAGCAGAGGACAGAGGGGGGGATGCTGTTCACCCTTCATGCTAGAGGAAAGGAAAAGGCTGTTGCTCTCCTGGTTCCCCCAGCTCAGCTCTGAATTCAGTTCACCTGCTTAACCCACACATCAGGTCTTAATGGGTCTACAGGACCAGGACAGCCTGACCCTGCCCCCTGCCAGGCTGTAACTAGCCAGCTCAGGGGTTTTAGCCTCCCAGGAGCAGCTGGGCAGCCTATCCATCTGAGAGAGAGTTCTTGCTAATTTTTGGATGCCTGCTCCGTGCCCAGGGTGCCCTGTGGCAAGCTGGCCCTGAGCTGGGGAGGTGCCCATTCCTCTCCAGACACACCAGGTCTAGAATAAAAAAAACCCACCCCATGAAGAAATTGCTCTGCTTGCCAGGACAAGCTTCACGGAGCAGAGCAGAGCGGAGCAGAGCAGAGCAGAGCAGAGCTCACTTCCAGCTGCCATAAACGCAGCCCCAGTGAAAAGAAAGGGGCACAGACTGCTTTCACAAGGGTCACCCCTCTGGAAGCCTCTATCACTGGTTAATACACCTGGGGAAGGTGTAATGATCCCAAATCATTCCAGTCCCACTCTTCCCCACCCAATCACCCACGGATTTGCAGCCCTGAAAGCTGCTGACAAGGGCTCTGGCAGGGAGCTGCGCTGCAAAGGGGGCTGCGTGCCATGGCCCAGGCATCGATCACCACAGAGATTCTGGAGGCTTTACACCCTCTCAGAGACTTAAAAGAGGGGGAAAATCCCCCAACCCTACACTTTGCAGCCTAATTTAATCCCCTTTTGACATCCAAGAAATGCTACTGCTGCCCTGCTGCGAAGGAATAAGATTTGGGTTGTCCCAGTGCTGGCTCTAATTAAACTGGGAGGCTTCATCATGGGAAGAAAGAAGGAGGGATTGAGCCATCCAACCCTATCCCTGTGCTCCCAAATCTGTCAGACAGGGACACAAACTCACGCAGAACCCCCCCAACCCTGGCACTAACTGAGACACGAGCCAGGAGAAGCCCTTGCTGGCTCCTTGTTTAACCTAGAGCTCTGCCGACTGGGAGCCAAGTTTCCGAGAGCCACATCGTGCGGCTCCTTGTGCTGCCTGCAAAGAGCCTGCGAGGGCTGGCAAGGAGCAGCTGCCTTTCTCAGGGAGGAATTAAGTTCAGCAGGAAACTCGTCCTTTACTTGTGGGATGGGAGAGGGATGAAGCATCCAACGTGCTGCCTGCAGTGTCCAGCTCAGCCCAAGTGAAGCAGAATGCCAGACTGGATTGGGTTGGAGCTCAGAGCTCACCCAGTGCCAACCCCCTGCCATGGGCAGCAACACCTCTCACCAGACCAGGCTGCCCACAGCCCCATCCACGCTGGCTTTGGACACTGCCAGGGATGGAGCAGCCACAGCCTCCCTGGGCAACCTGTTCCAGGATCTCAGCACCCTCACAGGGAGGGATCTCATCTCAATCTCCCCTCTTTTAGCTGGAACCCAGCTCCCTTCTTCTACCACCAGAGTCACCTGTAAATGTCCCTCTCCAGCTTTCCTCCAGCCCTTTCAGCTATTGGAAGCTGCTAGAGGGTCCCCCAGAGCCAAAGATGGCCAGTGAGATGCTGGCAGGGCACATTCCAGCACAGTTCCCTCCAGGGAGGGGTTCAGGGTTTTTTTTTGAGGATGTGGTGACAGTTCTTCCGCTTCATTTATTTCCTGAGCAGCCACAAGAAGACTCGGGAGTCTTCCCTCAGCTGGGGACCAAACCTCTGGTGAATGCAGCAGTCACAATATTCACAAACCCAGGCAGGGTCTGGCGAGGCAAACCACGAACCAAATCCAGTGGCCCAGATACCCTCTTTGCAGGCTTCTGCTGCAGAGCATCGCTGGGATGATGAGCTCAGCAGGAAAGATGAGACCAAGCCTGCACTCTCTGGTTTCTCTCATCTCCCCACTCTGCCAGGACGGGGCACACAGAGGGTTGAATCTGAAGGAAGCCCTGGTGCAGCTCAGAGAGAGCAAAGCAGCCCTCAGTTCCACCAGGACAGTCAAAGCTTCACAGAACAAATATTAGCACAGGGCTGTCGAGTCGGGCGTCACGGCCCGACGAGAGTAAAAACTGCTTTGAAACGGGGCAGTCAGTTCCCTGGAATCTCAACCTAGCCAGGGCATGGGGTGGGGGAAGAGGTGCTGGGGCAGCTGGTGCACCCAAACACCAACAGAGCAGCCAGGAATCCCATCCTTGTTTAATTACAAGGCTCCTGGCAGCTCAAATGAGCCCTAGATAGCTCCAACCTGAGATCAGAGAGTAGGGAGGTGATTTAATTCAGGGCAGGTGCTGGGGTGTGGCAGCTCCCACCCTAGCAAGCATCACCCAGGAGGTGGGATCCATCCTGAACGATCACACACAGCCACCTCCTGGCACTGATGAGCTGCTCCCCACCACGTTCTGCAGCATCATTTTACGGGAGCGTGGACTCACGGGGGCTTTCCGTGGGTTTCCTTCGCAGGGGCGTGGGAACGTGAACAATCCCGACTTCCCCTCACTGTTCCGAAGGCACCGGAGGGCTGCGCGTGGTGGAAGATCCTTCGGAAATGAAAGAGCTATTGTTTAACCCAACTGCTGCGGCGGGAGGTTGGCTACGGGGAGAGGCAGGAATGGTATGTGTACACAGCGCGGGGAGAAAGAGTCATGGAGAGGGGCCTCTTTCTCTCTCTTTTATAGCTGGGAGTAGGAGACAAACAAGGCAGGGCTGAGCTGCTGCTCCCAGCTTGCCACATGGAATCCACACAGCCCTCCTCAAAACCTACCAGTCCCTCCTCTAGGCTGCTCTGCTCCAGGGTAGCTTGTAGGAAATGAGGGGATGATAAATAAGGGCAGCATAGAGCAGCTCCCAGTACTTCCAGGGGCTCTGGCAAAGCTGGAGAGGGACTTTTTACAAGGGACTGTAGTGCTAGGACAAGGGGGCTGGGTTCCAGCTAAAAGAGAGGAGATTGAGATGAGATCTGAGGCAGAAGTCCCTCCATCCCTGGCAGTGTCCAAGGCCAGGTTGGATGGGGCTCTGGGTACCCTGAGAGAGGTGAGAGGTGTCGCTGCCCATGGCAGGGGGTTGGCATTGGATGAACTCTGAGCTCCCTTCCAACCCAACTCAGTCTGGGATTCTAGGCAATAAAGAAATCAGTGCCCATCCCTTGCTCTACCACACTGGGTACCCTCACATGAACCAGACAGATGGGCGAAGCAGGTATCAGTGTGATCACACCAAGACCCACAGGCCTGGAGAAGGAACCTCAAAATCCTGCTCCTACCCCAACATCACAACTCCCTCACTGCTGGCAGCACCATCATCCCCATTCCTGCCAGGAAGCCTAGCCTGTGCCCATGGTGCCAATGTGTTTGGCCTGGCTGTGCCAGGAGAAATCCAGTAGCACTGGAGATTGGGAGAGGTTTTGGGAGCAGCCGTTGAGGAGCTGGGAGCTCTGTGAGGAGCTGAACAGTCCCAATAGCACACTGGGACAGGCTGTTTGACGCTACGGCCTGGCTGCATCGCTCCCAGAGGCTGCTGATGGTGAAAGGTTGAAAAACACAGAAACAGGAGATTTTTGTGGAGTGTCATCAGTCCAATTAATCACAAACAGAGCAGCCACCGTCAGCCAAAGCTCCCTCAGCAAAGAAGCACCTGCAAGGCACCTCAAAACCTGGAGAAGGCTGATTTGCAGCATCTCTCACCCTGCAGGTCCTCGTTTGCCAGAGCTGCAGAAGCAGGAGCTGAAAATTGGGGTCATTTTCTGCTACGAAGCAGCTGTGCCCCAGGATTTTGCATACCTGATGGTGATATCCTGCCCTTTAGCCTCTGGATAATGTAAAATGGGAAATTATCCCAAATTCTCTCAGCCTCAAACAAATGAAACACGCCCAGAGAATCAAAACATCTTGTTTGAAAAACCTGCTTTCTTGTTCCACAGCAAACAGCCCTATTTATATCACAGCAAACATGCTCCAGCCTCACGTTCAAAGCAGCTGCCTGCAGTAGAGTGAAAGCCTTACCCCTCCAAATGCTGGCGTATCAAAGCCTTCCTCTTCCTCCTCCCCACCCTCTGCCTCCCAAGAGAGAGTTCCCCTGGAGAGATTAAAAAACCCCACAACCCCACAGACAAGCAGAACGAAGAGCAGCTCTGCCCCAACGCCCTTCTCCAGGAAAGAGCCAACTCCAGGGGAAAAACCTGCTTCCCAAAATCACTAGGGAAGGTGTTGGAAATGTTCTGAACCAGCCCTGACATTGAATCATAGAATCATGGAACAGTTTCAGTTGGAAGAGACCTCTGAGATCACTGAATCCAACATTTCCCCAGCCCTATCAGCACCACTAAACCCTCTCCCCCACCACAACAGCTACCCTTCTCTTCAACACCTCCAGGGATGGGGACTCAACCCCCTCCTGGGCAGCTGTTCCAGTGCCTGACAGCTCTTTCAGGAAAGAAATCCTTCCTGACATCCAACCTGACCCTTTCCTGGTGCAGCTTCAGGCCATTTCCTCTCTCTTATCGCTGGCTGCTAGGGAGAACAGACCAACCCCTGCCTCTCTACACTCCTTTCAAGGAGCTGCCAAGCAGTAAGGTCTCCCTTCCATCTCCTCTTCCCCAGGCTGAACAGCCCCAGCTCCCTCAGCCGTTCCTCACACAACACCTGTTCCAAACCCTTTACCAGCTTGGTAGCCGCCTCTGTCCCCTCTCCAGCCCTTCAGAGTCTCTCCTGCAGAGAGGAGCTCAGCACTGGACACAGGACTCAAGGTGTGGCCTCACCAAAGCTGAGCAGAGGGAAACAAAGGACACTGTTGGCACAGAGAGAGACTTCCCAAGAGATTCTGGTGCTAGGAGAAGGGACTGGGTTCAAGAAAGTGGGGAGACTGAGATGGGATCTGAGGCAGAAATCCCTCCCTGTGAGGGGGCTGAGGCCCTGGAACAGGTTGCCCAGGGAGGCTGTGGAGCTCCCTTCCAACCCAACCCAGTCTGTGACTCTATGAACACAACAGCCTGGACCAGCCAGGCAGAAGCAGCAGCGTTAACTGGGATGGCAGGTGCCCAGTGTCAGCTGTACCCAGTGGTTTGTGTCTGTGGGGCACTCTGTAAAACCTCAACAAATCCCCTGTCCCTGCTCCAGCCCGGCGAGGCTGGCATTAAGAGTAATTTTCAGTCATCTCCACCAGGAGCTTTATCATCCCGGTGAAAGAGGCAGCTGGGCAGCTGCAGCTTGGTGGAGCCAACGTGACAGCTTCCTCAGTCGCTGCGTGCGGAGCTCAGCTTCGGAACAGATGGGTAGTAAATGGTTTAGTCACTCAGCTGCAGTCAGAGGGGTTTGGCAGTCAGAAAGCCCCCAAACATCCCTCCTTGGAGCAGATACTGGTTCTACCCAGGAGCGCAGCACCCTGCAAACACCCAAGGGAGCTCCCTGAGCTCCCCACACGGCTCCTTGCAGAACCAGCTCTTACTGGGAGGTGCCTCAAGGCCAACAGCCATCCCCCGCAGATGTCTGAGCCCTGATGTGCTGCCTGTCCTCACTGGCACAGAGTGTCTCATCAGAAGCTAATTGTCACCTTCCCAGCGCAATTCTTGGGTACAAGGAGAGACTGGAAGGGACTGATGCAACAGCAGGCACCAGCTGGGATCCAGAACACATGAACATCGTGCAGAGGCCTCACCACTAAGAGAACTGGGAATTGGGTAGAGACAACTGGCCAGTGCCTGGGGAGCTGATGGAAACCCACCAAGAGCTTTAAAACCACCACAGCCTTTTTCTCCTCAGCCACCCTGCAGGTCTGTCTGCACACGGTAGCTTTGTAGATCTGACTGTTCTCCCTGCTCTGAGGCTTTGAAGCTATTTTGGGTGGGTTTTTTTCAATTACAAATAGAAAGGATCCCTCCTTATGGAAGGAGAGGCAGCAGAACCCCAGCTGAAGGAGAGATCACCAACGCCCACGGCAATGCAGGCGTTAACCCAGGCAACTTCTGACCTACTTTAAAGAGAAGAAAACAGATCTAAGGGTTTATTGTGCAGAACAGGGGATGAACAATCACCACAGGCTTCAGAGCGAAGAGAAAAGCAGGTTCCTGAGCAAAATTCATGCTCCAGACAGTGGGATCACAGACACCCAACAGCTCCAGGTCCTAACAAGGCTGAGCTCGTTCCACCCTCTGGACTGCCTCATCTCAAAGCTACCACTCTGAGGAGAGAAGACTGACAGGAGCAGCATGAGAGGAAGCGATTTGCCTGCTGTCGAGAGCAGGTTGGCTAAAAACAGAAGGTGGATGTGACTCGGCAGGCTCTGTCTCACCATTCTCACATCCCCATTGGGCAGCGGGGAAAACTGGAGAAAGGGAAACGGCAGCTGAGGCTCTTGTCCTCCTGCAGCTCTGAGTAAGATCCTGCTGCGGGCTTCTCACGCCAGTCCTCCCATTGCTCTGACCGGTATTGGGGCACCTGACTGCTCCACCAGCCACCTTAGTTGTCTGGACTCCTTCCTAAAAAGCTCACGGGAGCATTTTCACTCTGCTACACCCTGCAGTCTTCTCCTGACTTTTCCTTCCCTTATTTTCCCAGTTCCCTTCATTCATGAGAACCTGGAGAGACTACACCCGGAATACTGGATCCAGTATTGGGCTCCTCAGTTCAAGAGAGACAGAGAACTACTGCAGAGTCCAGTGGAGGGTTACGAGGATGATGAAGGGACTTGAGCATCTCCCTGTGAAGAAATGCTGAGAGAACTGTGGCTGTTTAGTCTGGAGGAGGCTGAGAGGGGATCTCATTAATGTCTGTAAATATCTGAGGGGTGGGGGTCAAGAGGAAGGGACCAGTCTCTTCTCGGTGGTGCCCAGTAACAGGATGAGGAATGATGGGGTAAACTGGAACACAGGAAGTTCCACCTGAACAGAAGAAACTTCTTTACTGTGAGGGTAACAGAGCCCTGACTCAGGCTGCCCACACAAGCTGTGGAGTCTCCCACTCCACAGAGATCCCAAACCCCGCAGGATGGTCCTGTGTGACCTGGCCTAGGGGACCCTGCTCTGGCAGGGGGATTGGACTAGATGATCTCTAGAGGTCCCTTCCAACCCCTAATGTTCTGTGAGGAGAACCAGCCCCATCTGAGCCTGACCACTGAGCACCAGCAACGCCCAGGCAAAGCTGCACCAGTCTAGATATAGACAGAGCTTCTCACCCCCTCCCATCTGGATGGGGATCCAACACAGGACACGCTGCCTTGATTTGGAGTGTAAAGGTCATCCCAGAACAATGCAGAGCTCCTTCTCTCCCTGCCTGACAAGGCAGAAAACCTTCCAAGTGACCTCGGGTCATCACCTTATCATATAGAACCAGCACGGAAAGAGCTGTTACGCATGAGGGCAGGAGGTCCCTGAGCCAGCTCCCCTCTTGATGCAATCAAACAGCTCATCTCCTGCCAGCCAGCAACGAAGGCAGCACAGAGCAAAAAACACAGCCACTTCAGCAGCAGCCAGCAGGTCCTGCTGGCAGAACTGGGGCTGGCCAAGGGCACGGGCTCCCACTGCAATGTAGCCACTGTGGGGCTGCTGAAATGACCCAACGCTGCCCAAGGCGCTGAGGAGAGAGGATTTCAGCTCTCACCGTGAGGAGACACTGGAAATGTTCTTGCTGGGGTAGAAGGAGGCACCTCCCAACAGTCATTTGCATCCTAAATATTTTCTCCTATTATTAGTTGCTGCTCTGGAGTAAATGAGATGTAATTTCTGTTTAGCTGGGGAAAATGAATTAAACATAATTGGGTCAAGTTCAGAGGGAAAGAAAACAACAGCACAGAGGGGAAAAGCAGCAGCTCTTCGCTCTCCCCCCAGCAGTGCCCTTGTCCTCACCCAACCACAGCGACTGCAGCAATTGGGAGGAAGTTCAGTAAAGCTAGGGGAAACGTGGACTCTCTGCCTCGCATCCAGATTTCCTGCCCAACCTCCCCACGTCCTATCTGGGACGGGCTTTCAGTGAATCACTGCCTGACTTTCGCAAAGCTGCTGAGCCATCGCTCCTCAGCAGCTCCACCCGGCCTCTGCAGACCCAGGGGAAAAGAAGAGCGGAGCGGCCCCTCGCATCGGAGCTGCTTGGTCGATGGGATAGAGAAGCATAAAGCACTGCAAGTGCCTCTTAGATAACTGCAGTCCTTGTTCTTCCCCTGCTGCAAAGCTGCAGAGAGGTCTGGACAGGCTGGGTCGCTGGGCAGAGGCCAATGGGATGAGGTTGAACAGGGCCAAGGACAGAGTCCTGCACTTTGGCCACAAGAACCTCCTGCAGCTACAGACTGGGGGATGAGTGGCTGGAGAGCAGCCTGGCAGAGAGGGACTGGGTGACAACCGGCTGAACAGGAGCCAAGCAGGCTGCCCAGGTAGCCAGGAAAGCAAAAGGCATCCTGGCTTGGATCAGCAACAGCGTGGCCAGGAATAGGGATGTCATTCTCCTCCTGTACTGGGCACTAGGGAGGCTACTACTCAACTACTACAGGCAGTGCTGGGCCCCTCACTTGTAGAAAGAGATGGAGGGGCTGGAGCAGGTCCTGAGAAGCAACGAGGCTGGGGAAGGGGCTGGAGGGAAAGGCTGATGGGGAGAGAATGAGGGAGCTGGGGGTGTTCAGCCTGGAGGAGACTCAAGGGGGACCCTCTCTCTCTCTCCATCTCCCTGAAGGGAGGTTGCAGTCAGGTGGGGGTCAGGCTCTTCTCCCAGGTACCCAGCACCAGGATGAGAGGGCAGGGCCTGAAGCTGCCAGGGGAGGGTTAGGTTGGATGTTAGGAAGCCCTTCCTCATGGAAAAAGGGGATCAGAGCCTGGACTGGACTGCCCAGGGCAGTGGGGGAGTCCCTGGGTCTGGAGGTGTTGAAGGACAGCCTGGCTGTGGCCCTGAGTGCCCTGGTGTGGCTGATGGAGTGATGTTAGGTCCTGGGCTGGGTTGGATGAGCTCAGAGGGCTCTTCCAGCCTCAATCGTTTTGTGAATCTATTCTGGTTTTATCCCCAGCCCTGCTAGAATGGAAGGATCAGGCTTCATCAACCCAGAGAAGATGATGACTGGGAAGAAGGCCCTATGGTGGGGACAGATGGAAAATGAAGCAGAGGGCAAAATCTGGAGCAGCAGATGTTGGTGTGGCTGTTCTCATGGTAAAGCTGCTCCTAACTGCATTGGGTGAGTTCACAGAATCCCAGACTGGTTTGGGTGTGAAGGGAGCTCAGAGCTCACCCAGACCCAAACTCCTATCATGGGCAGTGACACCTCTCTCCAGACCAGGCTGCCCAGAGCCCCATCCAACCTGGCCTTGGACACTGCCAGGGATGGAGCAGCCACAGCCTCCCTGAGTAACCTGTTTCAGGGTCTCAACCCCCTCAGAGGGAGCAATTTCTGCCTCAGATCTCATCTCAATCTCCCCTCTTTTAGCTTGAACCTTCTCCAACAGTTCCAGGTCCTGCTTGTATTGGAGACTCCAGAACTGAATGCAGGACTCTAGGTGAGGTGTCAGGAGCAGAGCAGGGAGAATCCCCTCTTGTCCTACTGGTGACACTTCTGTTGGTCCAGCCCAGGACACAGTGTGCCTTCTTGGCTGGATCACACACTGCCAGCTCACGCTGAGCTTCTCATCCACCAGCAACTCCAAGTCCTTCTCCTTAGGGCAGCTCTCAGTAATTTGGGGGATTGCAAAGACAGAGGGAATCTGCTCCAAGAGCTGTGAGGGATTTGTTATCACATGTAAACCTTTCCAAAATGAGCATCAGCAAGTGCTAGCGACGTGTGGCAAGATCAAGTGCGTTCAGCATCAACTTGTGTGGGCTGGAAGCTCCACAGAGCTACCTGGATGTGGGGAATCCCTTTGCAGAGCTCTTGGAGGAACAGGACTTTAATCCGGTCCAGTTCCCATTGCCAGGTTGCTCCCAGCACTTTCTTTACTCCTTTCTACTCTCCTTTTCCTTAGGATGCTGTGCCCTGCCCCGATAGCCACGAGGCTTTTCCTACTATTCAAAGGAACAAGGAAAGAGGGTGTTTATAGTGTTCTGGAGCCTTTCTCTCCCTCTTTGATGTTTGTGTACACTGGGATATCACTGGGGCTGTCCTGAAGGTTTTGCTTGGCTGATGCTGTGGCTGTGAAACGTGTTTTGTGTGTGGCACTCTCTGTCCTCTCCGAGCCAGGAAGAAGGTTTTTCACACACCCCCCTGCCATTGATAGAGTTTTCCTCCTGCCTGAGCTCAGCATCTTCTTTGTTCTCCTCCTGCCTGCAAACCCAGGAACTCACCCCTCAACCCAGCTCTTCTCTGACCTGACAGACACCATCAGCCCTCCAGAGCCCAGCGGGGCCATGACTCAACTCTTTATGTAGTTGCTCTGTGTGTCTATTCAACCTGACTTGGACTCATCACGCTGCAAATCCAGAGGTCCATCTACCTCCTTCCCAGTTCCACCACAGCCTGCAGGCTCTATTGTTAATAATTTAATTCTCTGGGTGATGCCAGACAGTGTCACTCACCCCAGTGAGGGTTTTTTTCAGCAGTCTTGGTTTCTGCAGGGAGCAGAAATGCCATCTGGTGCCTTTTTCACTCTGTTCCGTAGATGTGCTTTCCCCAGAGTCATCCACATATCCTGAACCCTCCTGCTCCATCCTTTTCCTTTTCCCCCCATTCCTATGTGCGAAATCCCTAGAAGCAGCAGATGGGGCCAGTTCTCCTGCCTGAAGGATGGGACTGCTACCTCCTCTGGCTCGATTTGTCATTGAATCCCTGAATGATTGAGGCTGGCAAAGCCCTTTGAGCTCATCCAGCCCAGCCCAGCCCCCAACATCACCCCAGCGGCCACACCAGGGCACTCAGGGCCACAGCCAGGCTGTCCTTCAACACCTCCAGACCCAGGGACTCCCCCACTGCCCTGGGCAGTCCAGTCCAGGCTCTGATCCCTCTTTCTGGGAGAAAGGGCTTCCTAATATCCAACCTAACCTTCACCTGGCAGCTTCAGGCTCTGCCCTCTTGCCCTGGTGCTGGCTGCCTGGGAGAAGAGCCTGACCCCCACCTGACTGCAACCTCCCTTCAGGGAGCTGGAAGGAGGGAGAGGGTCCCCCCTGAGTCTCCTCCAGGCTTAACACCCCCAGCTCCCTCATTGTCTCCCCATCAGTCTTTCCCTCCAGTCCCTGCTCCAGCCTGGTTGCTCCTCTGGTCCCTCTGCTCCTAGAAAGCCACAGCAGATCTGGTTAAGGAAGCACTCAATAAATGATCAGATCTGGATCAACGAGCAGATATCAGACTGGTTTGGAAGCTCTGGGATGAATTATGAAGCAGTTTTTCATTTTGAAAAAGCCCTTTAAAGCTTTAATCATGCAAATTCGATCTGCTGTCTGATAGACAGGATCTCATTACAGAGATGCATTTCATTCCTCTTTTTTTTGTGCTTTTCTGCTTAAAATAAATCTAATTAGTGACAATATCAGGGCCTTTATTAATAGCCAGCTATTAGGAAATAGGAAGAATCTCAAATTCCCAGTGGTTTCACAAGGAAAGAAGCAGCCTAGTTCTATTAACAAGGTATTGGCAAAGCTAATTAATCACCTAGGTGGTTTCCCTTGGAAGCAAGAGCAGTCCAGACTCTCTCTTGATGGACTCTCCATCTGCTTATTCCACCAGCTTGGGCCAGACACAGCCCTTTCCTGTCAACAGGAACCTGTTCCTGATGGCTTACAACAGGGACAGGGGGGCTGAGGGGAAGAGGAAAGCTTCAGAACAAGAACTCTGTATTGGTTTTCTAATCACAGAAACAGGCCAGGAGGGGCTGGGAGTTCTGCTAAGGTAGGGCAGCTGATGAAAAGAGAAGCTTTGAGATGTTGGGGGGGGTTTCCCCACCTGCTTCAGCTCTGCATCGAGATTCATCTGCTCCCTGGAGAAGGCTGGAACACAGCCATGGACTTGGATGGTCCTGAGGGAAGGCTGGGACACAGCCATGGACTCGGATGTTCCTGGGGGAAAGCTGGGACACAGTCACAGCAGTGGAGGAGCACACAGAGCAGGAGGGAGTGGATTTGCAGGACGGAACAGACCAGCAGGAGAAATCCTCCTCCCCCCCCTCCCCAGCAGGAGCGACCTCCCACTCACTCTAGCTCCAGCCCCGGACTTCACAGCTCAAGCTGATGATTTAATCAGCACAATTAAAACGATGGGAAGGACCACGAGCGCAGCCCTCTGCAACGCAGGAGCGTTATGAAACAGCCTCAGCGTCGAGCTGCATCACTGAGTTTCCATGTGAATGAGCTCAGCTGGCATCACAACCCCCAGACCTTCTGCATTACAGATTCGTTTTATTTCTGGCCTTTTTAGTGTCAGGGTTGGGAACAGCTCAAACCAGCAGCCTTCTGCAGCAACATCCAGGTGGGCTGCAGCTAGGTCAGGTCTCTTAAGGACCCCACTGCATACAAATCCCCTCCCTGAGGGGCAGGTTCTGATTTTTGTGGGGCTATTTCTGCACTCTCGAGCAGGAGAAGCTGCCCTGCTTTCAGCATCAGCTGCCATCCCACTGGTTTTACCAGCCAGAGCTTGGACGGGGCTGTGAGCCCTGGCAAAAGGCACCAGGATCCGTGGGGATGAGAGAAAGAAGGAACGAAAACAAATACAGATCGTGCTAAAAGAAATGAATCGGCATTTACACAGCAGCCTGCCTGATCTCATCCCTAGTTTGCTCTTTCCCAGGAGGAAAGTACTGGCAGGGAGAAGGGGGAGGAAGGATTTCCTTCCACCGCATCCAGGAACCATCCCCCTTGGCACCATCCATTCTCAATAGTTCCCCCATAACCTGTGAAAACTCAGTCAGAGAAATAAATCAGTAGTGACAAAGAGCCCCGAGGCAGATGGGCAGCATCCCCACGCCAAGCTCGATGACGCTGAGGAATCAGAGCTCCTACTGCTGCACAATCCCCCTATCTCCCCTCCCCAGCCCTGAGTCACGTATCCTTCCTGCATCCCAGATTCCTCCAGTGGGGTAACACATTCCCTGTGTGACAGCAGCAAACAGAGCAGGGTACAGAGCGCTGGAGCTTCCCCACCTCTGTTTGCTGTCTTTGCCTTCCAAGAATCGCAGCTTTCAATACTCTAAGAGCCCAAAGGCTGTGAAAACAATCTCACAAGGGAGAAAGAATAGAAGCCAAGTTAAAGTTCTGGATGCAGAGACATGAGCAATCCCCTGCCTGCAACTCCAGGCAGCTCAGCAACACTGAGAAAAGCTGGAACCTGCTCTGGTATGGAGCTGCTCAGCTCCCACAATGATTAACCAGCCAAATCATGGTGCTGTGCCAGGAGTTTCAGGCAAGAAAAGCAGAGGGAGTTAACACGAAAATATCCTGCACGCAGACGTTTTAGCTAGACGTGACAGCAGGCACCTCCGTCAGCATCAGCCAGGCAAGAGGAGGGATGCGCCGGAGCCTGAGCTTCCCCAAGAGTTTGCTGATGTGTCCTCCTTCCCTTCGCCACCTGCACTACTGGATCTGCAAAGGCATCACCATAACAGCCAGCTCCAGTGCTACCAAACAGCTGGAAGCTGTGGGGTGTCAGGTGGGGACATTCAGGGTGATTGAATCAACTCCCTCCTGCACAGAGTGCAGCTGGGAGTCTGAACAGGAGGGACATCATGCTGTTCCCGAACAAATCTGGCTTTGCTGCAGCCTCAGGAGCAGATTAATAATGACAGACAAACTGTGCAGGCTGTGGGGGGACTCTGGCTCCGGTTAATATTAATAGAGCAAACACCAGGTGCTGGGGGAGGAAACAGGAGGCTGGCAGGAATCAGCAAGATCTCAACTCCTCAGTCCAAACTCCCACTTAGAGATAAGGAACTTAGAGCCCGATGCTGCCAAATACCTCCCCACTCTGCCCTAGGAGTTACCCACTCACCGTGCCATCATGGTACCCAGTTCTCATCCTGCCTTCATCACCTCTGTGTTGGAAAAGCCCAGGAGCAATCTGCTCCCAGCATCTCCTCCTGCTCCCCAGAACCCTGGGTCACCCTGACTCACCTGTTAGTGGCCAGAACAGGTGAAAAAGAACAAGTGAGCCCAAACCAGCCCCTCAAACACCCCTCAGTGCTGGGGTGAAGTGTCAGCCCCACTAGGACTGGTGGTTGAAGATCTAATGGCTCTAGAAGTTCTACAGGTCTAGAAAACCCTAGAGAGAGAGAAGAAATTGTGGATGCTCAGGGTAGGGAGAGCATAGCCCAGGTTGGACAGAGAAGTAGGAGAAACCCCATCCCCAGCACCACACTAGGTCAGGTTGCACTCTGTGGCTCTGAGCAACCTGCTCTGGTTGGGGATGGCCCACTCACTGCAGGGGATGGGACTGGAGGAGCTTGGAAGGCCCCAACACAAACCAGTCTGATGTCTCTGCTGCTGCAGTAACAGCCCAGTCAGCAGTGGGAGCATAGTCTTCTGCTCTCTGGCAACACAGATCCTGTCCAGCTCCCTGGATCCTTTCCAGCTCCCTGGATCTTCTCCAGCCCCACAGATCCTCTCCAGCCTGACACCATCCATGCTTTAAACTCCAGCAGCAGTGAGCTGGAGTGAGAAAACTCAGACAAACTGGGGTGTTTCAGTGTCTACCAGAGCTAGAGCTGGAGGGTCAGCCCAAATCATTTGCACCAAGACTGGGCACTGCCAGACAAGCTCTGGTCAGGAAAAGGGGCCTCTTGGGTTCAGTTTTCCATGTGGAAGGTTAACCCACACATGGTGCTTCCCGTTCCTCTTCCAGCAGGAACGCCTGTGCTGTACAGCACATCTATGATGTCCAGAGAAACTCCCTGGCCAGCAATCCCAGAGCCAGGGCAGCCAGTGGGAAGGCATCTCATGGCTACAAGAGAAAGGCCCCAGGGAGCCTGATGATGGAATCATGGAATCATTAAAGTGGAAAGAGACTTTTAAGATCAAGTTCAACCATAAAGTCCAGCTTAGAAGGACTGACTCCAATTTAAAGGTAGCTGGGAAAGGGAGGAGAAACCCCACACTAGAAACCACAGTGCAAAGCTACCAGAGGAAGAACCTCAGCCAAAGAGAAACAAAGGGAATCCCAATCCCAAGCAGATGCCCTCATGTCGCAGCACCTAAGTGCTGAGCTGTGGGGGAAGGAAGCTCTTAGAGCTCATTAACTGCTAAGTGAATGCTGCTGATGCACAGAGCTCGGGATTGCAGTGCCCTCCTGGGCTGAAGTGGCTGTTGGAAGCTACGGAAACATCCCAGGCCCGGCAGAAAGCAAATGGTAGCTATTCATGGTCAAAAATATCTTTGATAGCCTTGAGAGCAGCCCTCAAACTCAGGACAGAGTGAACACATCAAGGACTGGCTCGTTTTAATTAGCACTTGCCTCTCCCCCTTGCAGAAAACAGCTTTTGTACTTGGTGTGTGGAGGAGGAGTGGCTTGGGCCAGGGTTACCAGGCTCAGGAGGGCATGAGGCAGCAGTTCCTGTGCCCACGCAGGCCTAGCAAGGCTTAGCTTGGACTGCAGGAGCTTTGGGGGTTAAGGCTGCTTGGGATGAATGCAGTGCCCAGGTCTGAACAGAGACAGCGAAGCCATCCTGCTGGCCTGAGCCAAACCACCAGCACAGAAAAACCCACCATGTGTCCCCAGAGGGTCCTGAAATTCTATTCAACACCTTTACTGATGACCTGGATGAGGGGTTCAAGTCTCTCCTTAGTAAATTAATGGGTGACACCAAGCTGGGGCGGGGGGAGTATCGATCTGCTGGAGGGGAGGAGGATGCTGCAGAGAGATCTCGACAGGCTGGGTCAATGGGCAGAGACCAATGGGATGAGGGCCATGGGCAGGGTCCTGCACTTTGGCCACAAGAACCCCCTGCAGCTACAGACTGGGGGATGAGTGGCTGGAGAACAGCCTGGCAGAGAGGGACCTGGCAGTACTGAGTGACCACCGGTTGAACAGGAGACATCAGGATGCCCTGATGGCATGAAAGATCAATGGCATCCTGGCTTGGATCAGCAATAGTGTGTTCAGCAGCACTAGGGACATCATTCTCCCCCTGTCCTGGGCACTGGGGAAGTCTCTCCTTGAGTACTGGAGGCAGTTCTAGGTCCCTCACATCAAGAAACAGCCTCAGGAGGGGCTGGGGCAGGTCCAGAGGAGCAACAAAGCTGGGGAAGGGACTGGAGGGAAAGGCTGATGGGGAGAGAATGAGGGAGCTAGGGGTGTTNTGGAGGGAAAGGCTGGTGGGGAGAGAATGAGGGAGCTGGGGGTGTTGAGCCTAGAGGAGACTAAGAGGGGACTTTCTCCCTCTTTACAACTCCCTGAAGAGGTTGCAGTCAGCACCAGGGCAAGACGGCAGGGCCTGAAGCTGCCAGGGGAGGGTTAGGTTGGATATTAGGAAGCCCTTCCTCACAGAAAGGGTGTTCAGAGCCTGGACTAGATTGCTCAGGGCAGTGGGGGAGTCCCCATCCCTGGAGGTGCTGAAGGACAGCCTGGCTGTGGCCCTTAGAGCCCTGGTATGGCGCTGGGGTGATGTTGGGTCCTGGGCTGGGTGAGCTCACAGGGCTTTGTCAGCCTCAGTCATTCTGGGATCCTGTAAATGACATTGCTGACATGCTCAGCCTTGCTGGGCCTTGCTCACCTCCGGAGCCACCACTCCTGGGAGCGGGGCAGCCTATCTGCACTGCCCACACTGAAACCACATAGTGAAAAAGGCCACAGCTACAGGATGGGCACAGCACTGCCTGGATTAGAGCTGTCCCCAGAGGGAGGGGACATGTTTACCAGCCCCATATCATAACAGCATGGCTCCACCCTTGGGCTTGTCCCTTCAAACCATGGGTGATAAACCTGCCGCTGCCAGGCAGGGCTGCAGCTCGTCAAGCAAGCAGTGAGAAACTCACTTGCACTCAGTGAGCACCAGATTTGCCCAGAAACGGGACAGACAGGTCCCCTGCTTTGTGCCACCTACCCCATCCAGTGTTTCACAGGGAGTTTTGCAGGCTTTTAGGACTTTTTAGGTCTCTTTAGGAGATAAATCCATCTGTACAAACCAGCAAACAGTGTGAATGAAGCTGTTTCTACCCTGCAAGGCTCCTACACATCCCTGAGTGGTTCCTGACAGATGAAGGCTGGGCAGTACCTGGGACCAGATGGTCTTGGACCTGCTAGGACATCCCACCCCAGTGCTGGAGCTCAGAGCTGCTGCTGTTTGTTGTTTGTCCTCCTTCCTTTTTGCAGAGATGTTTTCTCCAGCTTTTTTTTCTTCAATAAAAGGAACATTTTGCTGTGAACTAGCAAAACCTGTTCTGGATGCACACATGGAGCTGCTCACCATCTGCAGCATTTGCCAGCATGACTTGCTTGGGTTTTTTTTCTTGCAGGATCCTATCTCGGCGTGTGGGCGCCCGGCTGCCTCACCCAGGGAGACGTGGGCTCGCAGCAATCAGCTGGCACAAGCCCATGAGTCAAATCCTGCTCCTTCAGAGGCCTGGATCAGTCCCCTGGTTGTGCAGAGAGGACAAGGGAGATCCCAAACCTGCTGCTCCAGTGGTGCCGAGGTCCTTGCAGACCTTGGTCGTGGCTTCGTTTTCCTTCAATTAACAACAGACGTGGAAGGAAACATTCTAGGGAAGATCTTCCACATGTTTGGTTTTGGCAGGGTCTAACGGCTTCAAGGGAGGCAAAAGCTAAGTAATTCTCCTCTCCTTCAGCCAAGGGGCGGCTGAGGAGCAGGACTGGTGGAGAAAAAGAAGATGGAAAAATGGCTACACTAGAACCAGTTACTCCTACTTAAAGCATCTCTAGAGCACAGATACCCGTGTCCTTGTACCCTGGGGTGCTGCAAAGGGGGTGGCAGCACCTCCAAAAGAGGATCATGTCCCTCTCATCCCTGCAGGGTGAATCTCTTCACCAGTGTCAGCAGAAACCTCACACCAACCCCAACTTTCTTTGGATTAAACCAGCTCCAAGAACCCTGCGGCAACAAGAGCCACAAGAGAACTCACAATGCGACGTTGCAATCACCAATACATCCCGTTCCCAGCTTTAAACTGGGGGCCACCAAGTCTGTGCCCTCTGCAAGTTACTTTGCCCCCACCACAGACAGCTGCACTGGGTTTTTCTATAAGCAGCTAAAACGGTTCTTTTTAAGCCCCCAAAACCCCACCTATAACTGATAAACCCAATACCAAAGTCCATGGGGGATGGCTTACAATACCCTCCCCTCCCAAGAAAAGCCTCCTCAGGTGTCTGTACAGGATGTTTTGGGCTACAGGAACACACTGAGCCTGAGTCATCGATGAGCTTTCAACTCCAATTACCCTGTGACAGCACCAGAGCACCTCCACACCAGCAAAATCCTCTGACACCGACTTGTCAGCCCAACTTTCCTCCAAGGAAATTTGAAAATAACTAAAATAAACCCCTCGATGACGCAGAGGGTCTGTGAGGAAGCAGGCTGGGAACCAACTGAAGGGATCTCCTCTCCTGCTCTGCAAAGCAGCCTGGACTTTTGTAAACATGGCCAAGAAAGGAGGTGACGCACGGAGCCAAGAAGCCGGGGTTGAGCTCAAAGGAGGTTTAAACTTTGGGTCTGGAAAACAGTATCTGGTGTAAAATTCATCTCCAATCTACAACAGTGGTGGAAAAGCAGCGACTGAGGGAAGCAGAGGAGTAGCTGGGATTCCCGACTGCCAAAAATACATCGAAAAGAATTTTCAGACAGTTCATTCCAGCAGCATTCCCAAGCAGGAGAAATCTGCTTGGGGAGATCAGGAACAGCCACCCCTCATGCAGAGGGGGTGGGAGAAGGTGTCTGGGAACCCTGTTGGAAGCTGATTCCCACTTTTGGGGTGAAAACCCACAGTGAGGAGCGTCAGCAGCTTCACTTGAAGCCCAAGCAAACCTCTCCCCCCTTCCCGTTTGCTGTTGGAGCTATCCGCTATGGGATCGGGAATTGCCTTGGCCATCAATCACGCATCTCACCAGGTTTTTCCGATGTTTCCCGGCTGTTTCCGTGTGGATCGGGGTTCCCTTGCCAGGACCCAAATCCTACTGCCAGCTGCTCACCGGGAGCATCCCGAGGTCAGGCTGCAGCTGCCATCCGGTTACCGGGGCCGGTGACTCCCAGCTGCTGACCTCCCGGGGTTTTCTCCTCAAACCTTTCTCTGCTTCAAGGGACTTCAGGACTGTCTGAGTGTTTCATCGCCATCACCGGGGCTGGAACGGCCTCTCCCCGGTATCTGGTAGCCACAGTGGCCTGTAGCACACGAACCCCGGTACTCTCCGGTGCCTCCACCGGGGTCCCCCCAAAAGGTCCGGGGGTGGGATGAACTCTGGAACCCTCGCAGACCGCCCTCATAGCGACACGGGCCCCAGCCTCACCCGACACGTCACTCCGAACCCCAGGGAGAGGAAAGAACCGGCCGCCGACCGAGAGACCGAGGACGAGGGGCCCGAGCTGCAGCCCCGGCCGTTGGCGAGCGGCCACCGAGCACTGGTAGCGGGTAACGGCGGGACCCCACTGAGCTCAGACAGCAGAGACAGAAGGAAAGGATCGCACCAGCTACCGGTACCGGAGCGGGACGCCGGGTCTCGGTGCCTCACCTGCCTGGCCTTGTAGAACTGTTTCTTCAGCCCCGCCACCGACATGCTGCTGCCGCCTGCGCCGGTACCGAGGAGACGTACTGCAAAGGGCGGGGTGGAGGGGTAGGGGGGAGCGGCGGGACGCGCTGGGCACTAACGAGCCCGGCCCGGCCCGGCCCCG
>VZRI01004033.1:27930-40492 GCA_013397515.1 Upupa epops | reverse complement strand
CCCCGCCGCTGCCGCCGCCGCTGCTGCTGCCGCTGCTTCCGCCGCCAGGAAGCTCCGCCCCCTACCGGCACCAACGAGAGGAGCGCGAGGGTCCGGCCGGAGCGGCGCCCCGCCCGCCACGTAGTGCCCCCACGCCCCCTGTCGGCGGGGAGGCGTTCCTGCACGTGAGGCTGAGCAGCAGCGGCAAAGGGGGGTGGTGCTGGGGAGACGGGACTCTGCTACTCTAGTCCCGCCTCGTTCTGTAAGCTGTGTGCCTGTGGACAGGCCGCATGGCCTCCCCAGATTCACTGGGGAGAGATCCCACAGCACGGGGGGCTGACAGGCTCCTATCATTACGGAATCACAGAGTGATTGAGGCTGGCAAAGCCCTCTGAGCTCATCCAGCCCAGCACCTAACATCACCCAGCGGCCACACCAGGGCACTAAGGGCCACAGCCAGGCTGTCATTCAACACCTCCAGACACGGGGACTCCCCCACTGCCCTGGGCAGTCCAGTCCAGGCTCTGATACCCCTTTCCAAGGGGAAAGGTTTCCTAACATGCAACCTAACCCTCCCCTGGTAGCTTCAGGCCCTGCCCTTTCATCCTGATGCTGGTTGCCTGGGAGAAGAGCCTGACCCTCACCTTATTACAACGTTGCTTCAGGGAATTGGAGTGAGGGTGAAGGTCCTTCCTGAGTCTCCTCTTCTCCAGGCAGAACACCCCCAGCTCCCTCAGCCTCTCATCAGACTTTCCATCCAGTGCCTTCCCCAGCTTCGCTGCTCCTGTTGACCCACTCCAGCCCCTCACTGCTACTCTTGACGTGAGTGGTCCAGAACCGCTTCCAGTATTGGAAGAGAGGCCTCACCAGTGCACAGTACAGGCACGCTGAGAAGCCCAGCGTCGCCTGAGGTAGGGCTGTAGGTAGGTGACAGCGTGTGGGGCACAGGATCAGCTGCGCCGGGCTCGGGGAGTGAAAGCCCGTGGAACCCCAACACAGCACCTGCCATAGCATCAGCAGAGGGTCGGCACGACTACAACTCCCAGAGGGCTTCGCGCCGCTGTCGAACCACAAGTCCCAGAATCCATCGCGGCGCTACACTGCCGCTATGCGCATGCGCACGGCGAGCGCCGCTCGCTCACTGGCCGCGCGCGCTGCCGCCATTTCGAGCCCTGAGGCCCTTACGTGGAGCAGCGTGGTGGGTGGCTCCGCCCCTCTTCCCGGTGCCGGGGAAAGGCTGCCCAGGGCTCCTTGGAGGTGGCCTTGGGGACGCACCGCTGCGGTCCCCGTTCTCGCTCGGCTCTCAGGCAGGCCTCAAGCCCACAAGCCCAGGCGTAAGGACCCAGCAGCGTCCCGCTGGCCCTCACCCATGCACTCAATCAGCGGGCCAGACTGACAGCTGCACCCGCCAGTCAGCGACGGTCGCCGCGTTCAGCCAATCGGGAGGCAGCGTCCGCCCTCCTCGCGAGACGCGGGCACAGAGGAGGCGGGGCAGGCGTACAGGCTGGTCACGTGGTGTACGCTCCGCCAATCAGTGTGGCCAAGCTCGGGGTCACCCCGGCTCCCGCCAAATACGAGCGGGACCCCCCCCGGTTCGGGACCGGGCCGGACGGGCCGTACCGGGACGCGCTGGGCCAGGTCGCGTCGGTTCGGCCGCCCCTGGCGGGGGAGGAGGGGCGGGGGGGNNNNGGAGCCGCCGGGGCAGGTAGGGTCGAGCAGGTGGGGTGCAGTGGGGCCTGGCCCGGGATGCTGCGGGAGGCCGGTGGCGGGGAGTGCATAGCCCTCTCGGCTTAACAAAGGAACTGACAACCGCTGACGGGACTCGAAGCCAGGCCCAGGCTTACTCCGCCGCGTCCTGCCCACCCTGCGCTGTATTCTTCTGCCTGGCGCCCGTCGCGGGGGGTAGATGGGGTCCCTTGTTGCGAGCCCGGTGCTGCGGAGATCCCTTAAGCTGCAAGGCCGCTGGCGGGGCTGAGCCCGGCCTCATTGTCTGCCCTGAGGAATCGCCGGGCACTGCTGCGGGCTGGCGGGCGCGGGTGTGGCAGGGGATTCACTGGGAACCTGCTCCGGGGGTTGATTTATCATGTTTTTCACTCACAGCCATGGAGTGCAGAGACAAAGCGACTGCTGCTCCGCGGAAGCTCGTTCAAGGTACTGCTGGGGAGGGGGCGGCTGTCACCGAGACGGGCTTCAGTGGTGCAGAGGCACATAGATGCTTAGGGGGCTGAAGTATCTGCCTTAGAGAAGAGGCCGAGACAGCTGCGGCTGTTTGGCCTGGAGAGGAGACTGAGGGGTTATCTGATCAATAGATAAAGGGATGTCAGCATCATGGCACCAGGCTGTTCTGAGTGGTGCCCAGTGACAGGGTAAGAGGCAATGAGCAGAAACTGGAACACAAGAGGATGCCTAGAGAAGTTTTGGAGTATTTTGCTCTCGAGGCATCCCAAATCGTCCTGGACTGTTCCTGTGGCATCTGTTCTGGTAGGGAGTTGAACTGAATGAGCTCAAGTGGTCCTTTTCAACCCCACTAGTCTCTGATTCTGTGGTTTACTGTGCTTAGGAGGTGTCAGACCTGGTTTTGTGAAATACAGAATCATAAAGTGGTTTCAGTTGGAAGGACCTTCAAAGCTCCTCCATCCCACCCCCTACAGTGGGCAGGGCCATCCCCAACCAGAGCAGGTTGCTCAAAGGCCCATGATCCAACCTGACCTGGGATGGTTCCACAGATGGGGCCTCTTCCAGCTGTCTGGACAACCTGGACAGGTGTCTCACCTCCTTCAGTATGAAACATTTTTTTCCTTTCCTTTAACCTGAATCTCCCTTCTTTTAGATTAAGATAATTTTCATTTAAAAACGTCATCCTTTGTCCTGTTGCACCAGATTCCACTAAAATGTTACTGACTTCACACTAATAAACTGCCTCTAACTGATTAATCTGTTTCCATTCTAATTAACTAGAATGAATTCATTATCTTCTATATTTCATTTCCTCCCCTCTCCCAAGTTCTTCCTGTGACTGAAAGAATCAAACATTGTTATTTCAGCTCGGTTGCCATTCAAGCGTTTGAATCCTGTGCCAAAGGAAAAATACGATGTGGATTCAGAAGTCACAAAGGTCAAGAGCTCCCAGAGTGGTTTTGGGCTGTGTAAGGATTCCTCCCTTGATGCTTCTTGTGTGGTGCTGGACAATGTGGAGAATGACTGCCAGTTGGATTCAGAGGTGAATTTTACTCCAAAACTTGTGAATGGAAAAGGTCCATTAGACCATTTTATCCAGAAAAACACAAACAATTCCACAAATGAAACTGTAATTGTTATTGACCTGTGCGAGGACTCGAGCCATAGACTAAGTGCTGATGTAGACCATATAGATTTTGACTCAAAAGCATCTTCATCCCTGGCTGGAACTAATGGCACCTTAGGAAAAGAGAGAAACCAGTTGAGTTGCCTAAATTCCACCTTGAATTGCCAAGTGGAGGATGAGTCAATGGAGACTGACACTACGTGTGAAGCTGTAGAGAATAAAGATGAAGGTTTGATAGGTGGAATCCAGTCATGTTCTGGATTCACAGATTGTAACAATGTGGGGAAGGCAGAGGGAAACCAGAGCAAACTGAAGGATGTCATCTTTGAGGGGAAGATGCCTGTTGTGCTCCTGGAGGACATTATGACTGCAAAGTCTCCTCGGGTTGCTTCTCTGGATGGAAGCACCACGTCAGAAAATGAGACCATGGAATTGTCTCACGAGGGAGACTCTGGACTTACCAACTCATCGCTGAGCACTCACTCTGTGAGCTCACCTGAGGCACAGCCTGCTGCCAAAGCCAAGAAGAACACCAGTCCCTTAGCAGCCTCAACGCCTGTTAGGAAGGTTGGTCTCCTCTCTTGGTGTTTCTTTAAAAGCTGTTGTGTTGCAGGCAGACTGTGGGGTTTGTAGTGAGAAGGACTGATAAGGATGTTCCCAAAGAGATGGTGAGAGGTGGATGGAAGGACATGCTGAACTTAAGTATTGCCCTTTTGAGTCTTCCTTTCAATCCCATAGTGGAAAGATTGAAACCTGAGCTGGTTTTGTGCTGCTGGTACATTTGCATCAGGTGACTGTAACTTCAAACTCTGTTACAGGTTTTGTTTGGGCTTTTTTTTTTCCCTCTATGAAGTATCTGTACTGTGACTTGGCACTTTGGGATAAGGGCAGTGTCCAAAAGTGAGGGGGTGTTACTCCAGTGCCAGTTTCTAGTTTTGAGCTAGAATCATGGAATCACTGAAGTTGGAGGAGACCTTCAAGAATTGCCAAGTCTGACTATTACCCCACCCTACCCACTAAACCCTGGTCCCCAGGGCCACTAACTGTTTGAACCCCTCCAGGGACAGTGACTTCCCCCCCCCTGCCCATCCATGGGCAGTCTGTTCCAACACTTGAGCACTCTGTCAGGGAAGAGATTTCTCCTGATGGCCAACCTAACCCTCCCCTGGCACCACTTGAGGCCATTTCCTCTTGTCCTATTGCCAATGACTTGGCAGAAGTTTCTGCAACTGGCCTAGAAAGCACTTTAAGGTCAATACTCCAGCTCTGTGTGTGAGGATGGAGAAGGAGTCTGACAGGTCTCAGTCTCTCCAAACTGGGTGGATGGAACTTGTGCACTCAGCCATCTTGTTACAAGCACAGAGAGCTGCTTCAGGGAGAATCACCACGCCCAGCACTTCTAGGGACTGGGGACGTGTAATGCTGTGGGCAGGGCAGGCTGGAGCACGGGAGGGAACATCTCAAAGTTTAACACTGGACAAGCTGGTTGTCATTTGAGTTCCAGTTTTGTAGCTTTCCTTCAGCAGGAGACCCCAAAACACTGTAATGTTTGCTGCTGAGTTAAGGAGAAGCTTTTGAGGATAATTAGGAATGCTTCAGCCCTCAGTGCATGTGGCTCATGCCCCTCTGGTTTGGGGGTGGGGGGGGTGGATGGGTGTGTCTCATGGATGGTAGAGTCACAATGAAACCTAACGAAGCAGAGCAATGCCAGTGAAGGTGTTTGGGTGCTGTAGCTAAGCTTTGCATACACTTAGGCTGGACTGTCCCACCTGTGCATTTGAGGTGCTGAGCTGTGTTCTTAGAGAAGAAAATGTGGAAGATGTTGACAGTGTGTGGAAGTTGAGCTGCCAGATTGGAGAATCAAGGATGTAGCTCAAGTAAAGAAGGAGAACAGCTGGTGGCCTTCCTGCTCAGGTTAACTTGAACCTGTAGGATTTAGAGAGAAACTGTCCTATAGGTGAGGAAAGGCCTCACCGGTGTAGCAGATGAGTTAGTTGGGACTTTGAGCTCATAGTGTGCTGGATCTCTCGTTTCTTCCTCAGTTGTGCTTATCAAGGTCTGTTCTTTCTCTGTTAAAACTCTGTCTCTCATCTCTCAATTGAAACAGAGAAGCTCAAGCAGGCATGAAGTGTTTCCAGTGCAGCAGAGCAAACAGCAAATGATGTAATGCAATAACACTAAGAGTGTGAAGTGAGGCTGGAGCAGCTCAGGTGCCAGCATGGGGAGTCACCTCAACCTGCATGTTGTGTGTCCTCCTGGCATGTTTGTTTGCCTAGATGGCAATAGCTCTGAAAAACTAAAGCTGCCAGTTGAAGCAGCTCTTATTTCTGACAGATAAACGCAGAATCTCCTGATACTGCTTTGCACCTCAATGTCTGTGTACAGAAAATAATGCAGTTGGGTAGGCTTGTAATTGGAGCTTAACAGCAAAAGGATGAGGGGGGGGTGCTGCAAGAAGCCAAGCCAGAGTCTGCTGGAAATTGACTGATTAAGCCTTGAACTACTCTATAAACAATGTTTTATAACGTTTTTTCCTCCTTATAAATAACAGCTTTAAGGGAAGGGGCAAGTATGACCTGTTGGGAACTGGAGGTTGATGCTGAGAGAACAAGAGGGCTGTGATTACAGGAAGAAAGAACATTAAGCTATGGCCAACAGTCCTTATACTCAGGAAGTTCTGAGTATCATAGCAAGTGATAGGATGCAAAACAACCTCTAAACAAGCCAAGTCAAACTCGAAGGAAGTGAGTTTGCTTTAATTAAACGTCCTCTGTGCTCTTGTGCTTTGGAGCAGCTCTGGCTTGTGCTTGTTTTTCCACACGTGACGTTCCCCTTGCAAATGCTACTTCAGAGTTGAGGGGACTGGTGGGATTTGTTTATGCAAAACCACCCCAACGTGAGGGCTGAATGGAAACTGGAGTGTTTAGATGTGTTCAGGCTCAAATGTAAATCGCTAAGATTAGATATGCTTGAACTGGGTTTGTAGAGCCTGTACTGGAGGAATTCTTAAGTTGCTGAATATATCATCTGCAACAACCATCTTCAATATTGTTCTGCTGAGCTCCCTGTTCTTTTCTGACAAGTTCTGGTGCAAAGGAGATGCTGTGAATCTCTCTCTAAAACTTGTGCTTTTAATTGCAGGTATCTCAGAAGCTCCACAAAAGCTCTGCAGAGAAGGAGAAGCTGAGATTGCAAAGAGTAAGGCACTTTCACTGACCTAGAACGTTAACCAGCTGTCCTTTTGCCTTGAGTAGTAAGCAAAACTCTTTGGGTTGCATCTTGGTCTGCTCAGAACATCTCCCTTCCTGTTCTCCTCGCTGAAACTGGAAGGATCATGATGTGCTTGGCTTTTTCCACACATTCCTTTATTGCCCACGTAAGGAGGTGTGGGTGGCCCACAGACCGTAAGCATTGCTGAGCGCTTGTCGAAATGTTTAGGAGAATTTCTTCCAACCCTTCCCGAGAGCAGGGAGGTGCTAAATGGGCAGATACTAGGGCAGTCTCCTATGTAGGGTCACTTCCTGCTCATCGTTCTCACCCTTAACACTTTTACACCCCCTCTCTGCCAAATGTGGGGTCTGTTCCTGGCTAACAAGGGAGTGAAGAGGCCACTGTGTTCATTGCTTGCTGGAGGTTACTGGTGGAAGCATTCAAGCTCCAGTCTCTCTTCTTGACTGCAGCTACTCAGCAAGCTCCACTGGTAATGGGGTGGCAGTTTTGCTGCCTGATCTGCTTCCAGTCCTGAGCTGCCAAATCTAAAGGAGGCTGATGGATCACATGAGCAGTTAGTGCTGTTTGAGTGGGTTTTGCCTGCTGGCAAACTGGGTGTGACTTGAACTGCAGTGGGGAAGGTCTGCGCTCCTGAATTCTCATGGTGTTCCATAGGAACTTGTGGCTGCAGTTGATGGGGGGGGGCTGTTGGGGAGTTTATATAAGGTTTGTGCGGCTGACTCTGTTCTTGAGATGCTTTTTTCAGTCTGGGAGTCAGCCTGTTGTGTTCTCCCCATCTTCACTTACATTAAAAATAGTAAAGAGAGGGAGAGATGCAAACAGAAGCTTTGTGACACTAGAATTTAAACAGACCTGTCAATCCTGCTCTGAACTTCCCACCGTTTTCCAGGCTCCCCGGTAGGTTTTTCACCGATGCGTGTGTGCCTCAACTCTGTCAATAGTGGTTGGTACCATTTCTTTTCCCGTTGGTTGCCTTCTGCAGTTATTTGTGCATCGTGACACCAATCGCAAAGTGTTGACGTTGCCAAGAAGAGATGTGAAATAAATAAAACAAAGCTGAAAATACACGGGGAGGATATTTGTGTGGCTGAGCGCAGACGTTCCCTCGTTTCCTCCAGCCCACACCGCAGGGAACTTGGAGTTCTTGAATTGTCATTTTTCAGTCAACATTCCTCATTCTCCTTCGGCTGTCAGTAGGAGCCATAATGAGACTTTCAGTTGTTTTGGGAGGAAATGTTGTGAATATCAACACTTTCAGGATCATCTTTTTCCCATGTTGTTCCCCTTAAAGTAATTTTTAGGGTGCCTGCTGTCAAGTTATCTAACATGGGTGGGTTTTTTGAGAGCTCTGTGTCTCATAAAGCAGCTGCTCAGCCCTGAGTTTGGAGACTTTTACTGTCTGTGACAGCAGAAATCATCAACAGAAAATCCTTCTGTGTTTTTAATACAAAATCAGATCAAATTAGCTTTTTAAATTTATACTGTGTTGATCTAAAAGGATGAAGTTTTGGCTCATGAGGTTGGTTATTTCCAATGAAAGAATTTTTGAAACAAGCTGAAACCTTCGATTGCATTCAAACCTTTTATGAGGGGTTGTTTTTAAAACCCCTGGATAACTTTCTGTAAGGTGCCATTGCTAATGAAGATGACTCAAATGTAAAACCACTGGAACACAAAGCTTTCCTTGGTACTTAGAAGATGGGAAAACCTCCGTTTGTTCAGAGAGAAGAACAATTAATGCCTTTGGAGAGCAGGATGTGAGGTGGCTCAGCTGGAGGAGCCTGCAGGTAGCTGGTACTAATGACCTTGTGTCTGTCTTGTGAGCTAGAAACGCTGCTGCAGGTCAAGCAGTGGGTAGGTGAAGAAGTTAAATGCTTTTACTTGAGGTTTGGTGCCAGCAACTACTGGTGCTCACACAAAGACAACTGTCCTAAGGGTTTGTTTCTGATCCAGGACCAGGAACGTGCAGACAAGCTGCAGAAGCTGCAAGCGGAAAGGGAGGAAAAGGGAAGGCTGAAAGAAGAGGCAAAAGCGGCAAAAGAAAGAGCCAAGGAGGAAGCAAAGAAGAAGAAGGAGGAAGAGAAAGAGTTGAAAGAGAAAGAAAGGAGAGAAAAGAAAGAAAAAGAAGAGAAGGAAAAAGCCGAGAAGCTGAGAGTGAAGGAGGAGAAACGCAAGGAGAGGCAGGAAGCTTTAGAGTAAGTGCCTTGGTTTCCACAGGAATAAAATGTGTAATGATGGGAGCACCTTTCCATACCTACCTGAACTGGCTCTTCTGGAGGCTCTGCTGGGCACATAGCCTGTTGCCTCTCTGTCACTGGGTGTTTTAAGTGCTTGAAAGACTGTCTGCGCTGAAGCTTAGGCTCAACAGTGCTTCTTGTTTGCAGGCTGACCTGGGCTTGCAATTGGAAATGGGTTTTTCCCTCACAACGAATCTTGCTTGTGCTTTTGCTGGCACTGGTGCCCTGTCTGTAGAGGAAGTTGCTTGTAACTTAATAGTACCATAAACGTTCTTTCCTGTTGTTGAGGGTTCACAGCAGCCTCCTGACTTGTGGCTGAGCAGGTCAATATTTGCTCTAGAAGGAATGAGGAGAGCCTTTTCTGTTGGGTTAACCAAGTATGGTCCTTGGTTGCATTGCTTGATTAGCTCCTTGCGTAGCATGGTGGGGTCTTACTTAAGGTCAAGGGCTTCTCATCTTAACACAAATAAACCCTTCATGATTTGTGATTATTAATGGACTTTACATTGAAGGGCAAAACTGGAGGAGAAGAGAAAGAGAGAAGAGGAGAAACGGTTAAGAGAGGAGGAAAAGGTAAATACTTTCTCTAAATTCTTCTGCTGCCTTCTGGCAGCTGCTGAGCCCTTCATAAGCTCAGTGACCAGTAGTGTGTTCTGCTTTGGTGCCACTTGGGGTTGAGCAAATCTATCTGGGATGAGCAGCAAGTCCAGCTGCTCCACCAGTAATATCCTGCAGGTTTCCTGCATGTTGGTCTCTGCTTTTCTCTGTTGAAGTCCTCAGTTGTGTTTGCAACACCCATGAGTGCGCTCTGCCCTGTGTCTCATCAATGACACTTGACTCCAGAGCTGTCTTGGAGAAGACAATTAGTCTCCTGTTGAATCACAGCAGCTGATAAATGACTGAACATTGCTTCATGGCTCCCTAGATTTGAAACTGTGTTGTGTGCAAGCTCACCTTGAATTATAAAGTCTTAGCCTTCCTTTGTGCTTCTAATTTGCATTTTGCTTCTGATTTCAGCGTATTAATGCACAGAAAGCAGAAATCACAAGGTTCTTCCAGAAACCAAAGACTCCGCAAGCCCCGAAGGTGAGCTGCTGCTAGTTCTGTGTTTTGCTGGTCTTTTCATCAGTTGCTGTCTAACAAAGACACTGATTTCCTTCCAATCTGTCCTTTAGCTCTTGTTAGATGTAAAGGATTCACAAAGAAATCTGTGACCAGAGCAGAGACTACAAAGGAAGTTAAATAAAAGTCTCATCTTCACTTCCGTGGCTGTAGGGACCTGGATTCCCTTGAGAAGGTCATTTAGAGTCTCAGCTAGGAAGGGCTTAGGAGAAATCTTCACTCAAACCTCACTTTCTGGTTGTTGTGTCTCTCAGATGTGGTGCTGCAGTTTCTCAAGTGCCTCAGACCCTAATGACCCTCACTTCTGCTTTCAGATTCTTGCTGGCTCCTGTGGCAAGTTTGCTCCTTTTGAAATTAAGGAGAACATGGTCTTGGCTCCCCTCTGTCGGATTGCCCTGGATCCAGACTTCCTAGAACAGCTAGATAAGCTGCTGCACATACAGAACAGTGATGCTTCTTTCTTGAGGGATCTAAAGTGTCGTAAACCACGTAAAACTGGACCTACATTTGTCAGGAACAGCACAGACATAGTAAACAGGTTGGTCTGTGCTTTCTTCACCATTTCCTATAATGACCTGCTGAGTGGGTTTAAGGCCCTACATGGGAGACATTCCCAGAGGGTTGTGATTAATGGGGTGAATTCTAGCTGGCTGTGTCCCTCAGGGCTTGGTTTTGGGGCCAATCTTGTTTGGTATCTGTTGTTGATGATCTGGACATGGGGATTGACAGCACCGTCAGTCAGCTTGCAGATACACCAAACTGTGTGGGAGTGTTGACCTGCTTGAAGGCAGGAAGGCTCTCCAGAGGGACTGGGGCAGTTTGGATCGATGGGCTGAGTCCGGTTGTCTGAGGGACAAGAAGGCCAAGTGCTGGGTCCTGTATTTTGGTCACTACAAGCTGGGGGATGAGGGGCTTGAAAGCTGCCCGGCAGAAAAGGACCTGGGGGTGCTGGCAGACAGCTTCATAGAAGCCAGTAGTGTGCCCTGGTGGCCAAAAGACCAAGGGCATCCTGGCCTGGATCAAGAATAGTGTAGTCAGTAGGAGAAGGGAAGCTCTTGTGCCCTTGTACTCTGCCCTTGTGAGGCCCCATCTCAAGTACTGTGTTCAGTTCTGGGCCCCTCATGATAGGAAAGACATGGAGATGCTGGAATGAATTCAGAGCAGAGCTACCAAGCTCATGAGGGGTTTAGAGAACCATTCCTCTGAGGAGAGGCTGAGGGAGCTGGGCAGGGTCAGTTTGGAGGAGACTGAGTGGGGACCTTCTTTCCCTCTCCAACTCCCTGAAGGGAGGTTGTAGAGGGGTGGTTGTTGGCCTCTTCTCCTTGGTGACTGCTGACACAAGCAGGGCCAGTGTTCTGAAGCTGAGGCAGGGGAGGTTGAGATTGGATGTTAGGAAGAAATTCTTTGCAGACAGAGTGGTTGGGCACTGGCAGGGCCTTCCCAGGGAGGCGGTAGAGTCCCCCTGCCTGGAGGTGTTGAAGAACTGTGTAGCCATGCTGCTTGACGCCCTGCTGGAGTGGCAGGATGGAGGGCGTTAGGTTGTGTTTGTCAGTCTCTCAGGGACTGAGGTTTTTTTGTTGGGGTGGGGATGGTTGGACTTGGGGATCTAGGAGGTCCTTTCCAACTAGGATTGTTCTGTGATTCTGTGAGACAATGGGGAAATGGAGCTCTGCATGGAATAATCATTTCATAGGAGAATGAGTTCCATAGGGAGCAGAATGTTATGATGTAGATTTCCACTTTGTTCTATCCAGCCCTTCTCAAGTCCTTCCCCGCAGGAAATCCTGTGCTTCAGGGCAGCACTGGGCATTACTGGCCCGTAGTGGGTTTTGCCATTGTTGTTGTTGTGAAGATTAAATATGCTGATAGCTAAACCAGAGGTGGAGGGAGGGAGGGAGGTGGCATTTCTGGAGCCCATCATCATCCCGTGGGAGAACTGGGAGAGGCTGTTCTAATGAACTCCAGCTCTGGGCCGAGGTTGTGGCTGGAGATGTTTTCCTGAACAGTGCGGGGAGGGTTCTGGAAGTATTGAAGATGGTTTCTTCTTTCAACAGTGACGTGGTGGTCGTGGATAACTGCAAAACAGGTGCTGTTCCCGAAAGGGGGAAGTTTGGAAGGATGAAACTTCTGCAGTTTTGTGAGAATCATCGTCCTGCCTACTGGGGCACATGGAACAAGAAAACCACCATGATCCGTCCCAGGAATCCTTGGTCCAAGGACAGTGTAAGCAGTGCTGTTGGATTGTTTTCTTTATTCTCTTGAAGTGAATAAGCTGTTGTCCCAAGTATTCCCTCACATTTCTGATCTGCTCATGTGTTCCCTCTTACTACTGAGTTTTGAAGCCCCAGCTGTGTGTTTTTTCTTGTAACTTTAGTTCTAACTTTTCTCCCCCTGTACTGGGCACTGGGGAGGCCTCCCCTCGAGTACTGGGCCTCTCCCCTCAAGAGACAGAGGGGCTGGTGCGAGTCCAGAGGACCAGTGAGGCTGAGACAGGGACTGGTGGGAAAGGCTGATGAGAGGTTGAGGGAGCTGAGAGTGTTTAGTCTGGAGAAGAGGAGGCTGAGGGGAGACCCCATGAATGTTTATAAATATGGGAAGGGTGACTGTCAAGAAATCGGATCTGTAACCAGATCTTTGGTGGCTTTCCAGGAGCAGAGGGTCCAGAGGAGCAACAAGGCTGGAGAAGGAA
>VZRI01004033.1:10538-20736 GCA_013397515.1 Upupa epops | reverse complement strand
GGGGGGGGGGGGCAAAATGCACCTTGGATTTTGGGATAAACGTGTAACTTGCTGTGGTTTGCGAGGGGATGGAGTTCATGAGATGCTGGAACAGGTTGCTCAAGGCAGTGGTGGCTGCCCTATCCCTGACAGTGTTTAAGGCCAGGTTGGATGGGGCCCTGAGCAACCTGCTCTAGGGAAGGTGCCCCTGCCTGTGCAAGGCAGTTGGAACTGGATGACCTTTAAGGTCCCTCCTAACCCTGCCCATTCTGTGATTCCCTAAAGTACTGGCTGTAGTTTGAGGCAGAATCTCACAGCAGTCAGTAACTGCTGCCTATTGTCAGTCTCATGGTCTGTCTGTGGATGTTGTGAGCTGCCACAGTAACACCAGTGCCAGCGCTACGTTGACTGGAGCTCCTCCAAGAGCAATACAATTTGAATAGCTTTGAAGAGAGTCTTTAAATATTCCGTTTAATCTGATTTAAGCATAATTTTATCTGAATATATTCTCTCCAATAGGAGTTACAGTGCACACAGAAGCAAAAGGAAAAGCTGAGTTCTAAGCCCAGCCCAATACCTAGGCTTAGTTGATTGTAATTCAGCCCAGCACAGGCACCTCATCCCTCCTCCAAGGGAGGAGAGCAGTGCTTCCTCATGGTCCTGGAAATCCCTCGCGCAGCCACTGTCAGAATGTGGCGTTTGAAGCCACTCAGTAGTCCTGTGAGTGCTGTACTGGGCCAGGCTGCCTTGGCGTACGGCTACTGGAGTGGTGGCGGTGACGGCAGGGCTGGTGGAACGTGGCAGAATCCTAGGCTACCACTAGAGCTAAACCAGAGACATTTCTGAGGTCACGTAGCTGGAAGCCCCAATAGTCCGTACAGGGGGAAAAATGAGGGAACAGCCTAGAACCACCGGTGCTGAATCTGCTCCCCTTTATTTCACGACAGCGTCTGGACTCTGGCGAGAAGTTCTGGTTTCAGGAGACTCGCTGGCTGCTCCTCTCCTGCTGCCTGAATGTCTTCCATGATGGCTGCATCCCAGGCAAGGGTCAGAAGGGCTGAGGGCACCTGTGATAAAGGGCACAGTTAACTTAGAGCTGAGTTTTACTCTGATCTCACACCATGCTGTGTGTGTTCACAGACTCAGGAGACCTAAAAAGGCTCTGTGTGGGTTTCTGCAAGAGGCCCCTTTGCGATGCTGCTTGAGGCTTTCTCCTAGAAGCCCTGTGCTTGTTTCAGTTGCTGCCTTTCCTCTTTTCCCAGTTATTTTCCCCTATTCTCCAGCAGCTCCATCTTTATTTGAGCTTAAGAACTAGCCAGAGTACAACTCTGAGCAGAAGACACAAATGCCTAAGTTAGAAGCAGCAGCTGACTCTGACAACCTGCAGCAACTCATGGAAGGGAGCAGTTGTCTGACTTCTCACTCACCAGCCCACATTCATTGAAGGCCACGTTCTCATCAGTCAGTTTGAGACCTCCAGGTCCCAACAGCTCAAAGGGCAGCCAGTCATCTTTGAGGGCTTCTCTCACAAAGCTGTAGAGTGCAGATACCGATTCTCGTGCATAGAAGGTCCCTGCCAGGAGAAAACGAGGTGAGACATAGAAAGGCTCTGGCATTTACCACACAGAGCCTTTTTGTGAGAGGTTTCATGGGGTTCCTGCACTGATGTGAACTTCATGAACTACTTCAGTGCCACAGAACCAGACCAAATTGATTGAGAGGTATAAAAAGCAGAATCCCCAAAGCAAAATCTCACTTCAGTTGCTGTAGGTCCCTGCCAGCCTCAACCAAAGAGCTGGGAAAGCCCAAACTCATTTCCAGAGTCCTACTGCAAACTGCAGCGGATTTATCCCGTTGTAATGGGCTGACACCGCAGAGGCAGCCTCATGCTGGTTGCTCTAACAAACCCATCTAATGAGTCCAGCTCGCTCGGGGTAGCCTGGGAAGAGCTGACTTTAATTACTAGCCCCTCGAGATCCTTCTCTCTCAGCTCAAGCCTGGCTCCTAGTCCCAGCCCTGGGCAGGTGAAGAGCTATAAGGGGGGGAAGAATCTCTTACCCCACTCTGCTTTTTGTCGTTTTGTCATTCCAGCTGCACTCAGCACCTCAAACCTGCTTTTGTTATTCTCAAGCTCTTGTGCTACAAGTCTTTGCAGAAGCTTTCAGGGTGCACAGAGGAGTCTTTTACCTTGCAGGATGTATCCATCGGGAAACCGGACTCGCACCAGCGTGTAGTTGTACTTGCGCATTTCCCTTTGTTCCTCTTTCTCTCGCATGGCTCTTGTTCTCAACATCGAAGCCTTCTCCACGGCTTCTGTCCTTTAGAGAGAAAGCAGGTTTTAGAGCATAAAGGAGAGGTCCAACGCTCCTGCCTGACATCGCCTGCCCTCTTGAGCAGTCAAGGCCCTCCTCAGCTCACCGGAGCCGCTGCTCTCGTTTGATCTCTTCTGCAGTGAGATTGTAAAAGTCATCTGGCAGCTCAAAGCGAGAGGCTGTGGGCGAGGGTTTGAACACGCAGAGCTGGCGATCCAGCTGGGCTCTCACAGGCTCTGAGCTTAAAAGCTGCTCTTTGTAGTCTTTGAGGTCTTCCAGCCTGGTCAACATGTCTTCCTTCAGCACGTAGTACTCCTCCGTGGTCTCTACAACCAGAGGGACAGGATTGGAGTCGCTTGTTCCTTCCATGAGTAATGTATGAAATAGAAGGGCACAGGTACTAAGGACAGGACTATGGGAAATGGCCTCAAACTGCATCAGGGAAGGGTTAGATCGGATCTTAGGAAGAAGCTCTTTCCTGACAGAGTGGCGGGGCAACCGAAAAGGCTGCCCAGGGAGGTGGTGGAGTCCCCATCTCTGGAGGTGTTTAAAAACAGAGTAGCTACAGCACTTGAGGCCATGGTCTCTAGGGGTTGGGGAGATGTTAGGATGAGGGTTGGACTTGATTCTGGAGATTCTTTCCAGCCATCATGATTCTGTGATCTACAGAAACAGGAGCATCCTAACTGGGAAACTGCAAGGTGAGCAGCTGTTTCTGTCATGGCCTGGGCAGTTCTCTCAGCAACCAGAGCTGCCTTCCCCCCCCTCCCAGGGCTGTCCCACCACCACTCAAACTCTCAACTCCAGTTTAATGACTGGGATTTCTTGCCTTGGCCTGGAACAGGCAGGGTTCTTGTCTCAAACCCAACTGCCTGGAAAAAATGGTGTGTCCCTTCCAGGCAGCTTATCCTTTCCTGGAAGAAAAGGACAGAACAGAGATGATGTCTGCTCCAGGCAAGGACTTTCTGAGGCCGAGCACCTGCAAGAGTCCTGACCTCACCTGAAACACTTTGTTCTGCAGTTTGATTTTCCGGTATTTCTCCTCCTCTGGATGGAGGTAAATGTTATCCAGGTACCTGCAGGAAGAGCAACGAAGGTGCTTCAGGACCTTATACCACAACACACAGGAAGATCCTGAGACACCTTCCCAGTGTTTCTCACTTATGAGGCAGCACAGTGGTCTTCTGGGGTGCTGCATTAAAAGTGTGCCCAGCAGGCTAAGGGAGGTTCTCATCCCCATCTACTCTGGTAAAGCCACATCTTTGTCCGGTTCTGGGCTCCCCAGTTCAAGAGAGGCAAGGTGAGAGACCAGTGGAGGCTATAAGGATGCTGAGGGGATTGGAGCATTTCTGAGAGCCCTGGAGCTGTTCAGCTGGACCAGAGCAAGGAGAGGGATCTTGAGCAATATCCAAAGGACAGGAGGATGGGGCCAGACTCTGCTCATTGGTGCCCAGGGACAGGACAAAGGGCTACCAGCACAAATGAACCCAGGAAGTTCCATCTGAACAGGAGGAAAAAGCTTTACTGCCCAGAGAGGTTGTGCAGTCTCCTGCTCTGGAGAGATCCCAAACCCTCCTGGACCCATCCTGGGTACCTGCTCTGGGTGACCCTGCTGAAGTAGGGAGCTGCACTGGATGGTCTCCAGAAGTCCCTTACAGTCTCCACCAGCCCGAGAAGTAAAAATCAGTGCTTCATGCCCTGGCCAGGCAAAAGATGGGAGTGGCCAATCTCAAGCCTCTTGGACTAGTGAGCCAACTCCTAAAACCATCTCTGAACTCATTTCAGCTGACACTTAGATGTTCAAGTGTTCAGCTTTGGGATATTTTCAGCCTTTTCCCAGAGCACAGCAAACCCAGAACTATTTGAGAGAGTCCAGCACTAAGCCACAAAGATGATGAAAGGCAGGGAGCATCTCCCTGATGAGAAAAGGCTGAGGGAGCAGGGTCTCTTGAGCTGGGAAAAAAGGAGCCTGAGGGGTCACCCCATGACTGTTGATCAGTATGGAAAGGGTAGGTGTCAGGAGGAAGGAGCCAGGCTCTGCTCAGTGGCACCTGATGCTGGATAAGGGGCACCGAGTGTCAGCTGGAAGAGGAGGTTCCACATCAAGAGGAGAAGAAATTTATTCCCAGTGAGGGTGCCAGAGCCCTGGCAGGGGCTGCCCAGGGGATTGTGGAGTCTCCTTCTCTGCAGATGTTTAAACCCCTCCTGGACTGTTCCTGTGCCACTGGATCTAGGGGCTCCTGCTGTGGCAGGGGGATTGGACTGGATGATTTTTCAAGGTCCCACAACCACCCCCTTACTTGGCCATGGTCTCCACGCCCACTCGGACTTTGTCGCGGTCCTTATTGAAGGTGTGAATCTCCATGATGGAGGCAGCCACTGGGTCCACAGAGTAGTACTGGGGGAGAAGGAGAGAAACTGGTTGAGGGGAGCCGAGGTTGCTCTGCACAAGGAGAGGTGGATCTGGGGTGGTTGTGTTCTGATAGCTCAGCACCACCCTTGATTCCCCTGCAGTGGGACAGGGAGAGGATCAGAAGGGTGAAAATGGGGAAAAAGAAGCCAGTGTGGGTTAGGCTAATGAGAAATGAATAGGTAAAGCAGGAGCTGTGTGTGTCAGCAATGGAACTGATTCACTACTTCCCAGTTTAGCTGTTTCCAGGGGGTGATCAGCACTTCTCATCACAAATCCAAAACATAGCTATGGAGACAATTAACCATGTCCCAGCCAAAACCAATACAGGGCCAAAGTGCCCAGTCCCAGCATTTCCAGCAAGCCTATGAGCTTGTCCTCACACAAGCTACAGAACAGATTTGCCTGTTGAGGGACAGAATTGTACGGGGAGGAGGTGGAAAGTTNGGCTCTGCTCAGTGGCACCTGATGCTGGATAAGGGGCACCAAGTGTCGGCTGGAAGAGGAGGTTCCACATCAAGAGAAGAAACTTATTCCCAGTGAGGGTGCCAGAGCCCTGGCAGGGGCTGCCCAGGGGATTGTGGAGTCTCCTTCTCTGGAGACATTTAAACCCTGCCTGGACTGTTCCTGTGTGACTGGATCTAGGGGCTCCTGCTGTGGCAGGGGGATTGGACTGGATGATTTTTCAAGGTCCCACAACCACCCTCTTACTTGGCCATGGTCTCCACACCCACTCGGACTTTGTCGCGGTCCTTATTGAAGGTGTGAATCTCCATGATGGAGGCAGCCACTGGGTCCACAGAGTAGTACTGGGGGAGAAGGAGAGAAACTGGTTGAGGGGAGCCGAGGTTGCTCTGCACAAGGAGAGGTGGATCTGGGGTGGTTGTGTTCTGATAGCTCAGCACCACCCTTGATTCCCCTGCAGTGGGACAGGGAGAGGATCAGAAGGGTGAAAATGGGGAAAAAGAAGCCAGTGTGGGTTAGGCTAATGAGAAATGAATAGGTAAAGCAGGAGCTGTGTGTGTCAGCAATGGAACTGATTCACTACTTCCCAGTTTAGCTGTTTCCAGGGGGTGATCAGCACTTCTCATCACAAATCCAAAACATAGCTATGGAGACAATTAACCATGTCCCAGCCAAAACCAATACAGGGCCAAAGTGCCCAGTCCCAGCATTTCCAGCAAGCCTACGAGCTTGTCCTCACACAAGCTACAGCAGAACAGATTTGCCTGTTGAGGGACAGAACTGTACGGGGAGGAGGTGGAAAGTTTCTGATGGGTCCCACAGCACAAAACCATTTCAAACAGGAGGAAGGTTGGACCAGATGATCTTTGAGGTCCCTTCCTTTGACCCTCCCTTTGAGGTCTTTCTGTGAGGCTGTGTAGCACTTACCGAGCGAATAGCTTCCCGGAGATGCTCTTTCTTCTGGTCTTTCCTCACAACAGCTCCGGTCAATGGGCAGATGAAATAAATCCCTGAGACAGAGGGAGCAGCTGCCCCTTGTGTGTCCGAGGAGGTGGAATTCTAAAGGAGAAAAACCAGGTGCCCAGGAAGGGCTTTTTTGGAGATACTTGGTGTTTTGATGCCCCTGAACAGGACAGGACTGCAGCAGAAAAGATGCTGAGCAGGGGACAGCAATATCTCTCACCTTTTCTTCCACCAAGAGCCCTTTCTCACTTGCAGCTCTCTCAGCCATCAGCTCTTTTCTCACTGCAACAGATAAACTCAGGTTAGGATAGAGGTTCAGCAAATTTTGAAGGATTTCAGACCACACAGCACTGCCCCGGGAATACAAACAGCTCCTGGCTGCTTCATCCCTGGCCTGGGGTGAGTGTGACCCCCATTTCTGTGTCACCCCAAACCCACCTTGCCAGCCCCACCATCCAGCTGCTGCATCCCCCAGTGAGCTCCTACCCTGGTTCCTGATGGCCTCCTGGGATGGGGGCAGCTTGGCCTTGGTCTTGAGCTCCATCCGAGCCAGCGCTGCCGCCGCTGCCATCTGTGCTTCATCCGTTGGGGCCTGACGGGGCTTCGGGGCCGCTTCGGCTTTCGGCTTCTCCTTGGGGACCCTAGGTGACCCGGGAAGAAACAGCCTCTGTGACCTGAACCGAGACAGCCATGGCCACCGCCACGCAACGGCAATTACTGGTCCAGTGCCCCGGGGAAGGGAGCTGGGAACCTGCTGCCCCGGTGCGGCCGCATCGCTGCCCGGTGACTGTCACCTCACAGGGGGTGGCTGTCGCTGGGAGGGGGGGAGGCGGGGGCATGGAGGGCACCGTGGCCGTTGGAGCCGGTCCCAGCCCGGTGTCCCCGAGCAACCCCGCTCTGTCCCCACTGCAGGTACCGCTGGAACGCTGGATACGGGGGACGGAGGAACCAGCTCCCGCCTGGTCAGTGCCCACCCGCCGCCGTTACCGGAGGGAAACACCCCCCCCACCCCCGGCCCCGCTGCCCTGTACCGGGCCGGCTCCGACAGCTTTTGCCCGGGTCCCGCGGTCTTGAACTTGAGGTCGGCCTTGATCTCCTGGAAGAACTTGCGCATGGCGGCGGGGCCGGGATCACCGAGACCGGGGCAACCACAGCGCCGGGCTCACGGGCACTGGCTCCGGCGCTACCGGCAGCGCCGCGCCCCGCCCGCCGGAAGGGGAGTGTCCGGCCCCGGCCCAGGCGCCGGTCTGGGCTCTGCCTCTATGGTCCTGCGGTCCTCCAGGGCTTGAGGGGTCCTCCCGGACACCCCATAGACCCCACAGCCACCCTCGCCTTTAGACCTCTCTGGGTTGCAGGACGATCAGTGTTACCTACAGTGATCTGACAGGAGGTTCTGGCTCGAGGGGTTGCTGGGCTGCGCTGAACTGGGCAGCCGAGGGGCACCCAGTTCTCTCTAAAGAGGAGGAAAGTTGGTCACAGAAGCCCAGAAGGATTGAGGCTGAAAAAGCCCTCTGAGTGCACCCAGCCCAGGACCTAACATCACCCCATCAGCCAGACCAGGGCACTCAGGGCCACAGCCAGGCTGTCCTTCAACACCTCCGGACACAGGGACTCCATCACTGCCCTGGGCAGTCCAGTCCAGGCTCTGAGCACCCTTTGCAGGAGGAAGGGCTTCCTAACATCCAACCTAACCCTCCCCTGGCAGCTTCAGGCCCTGCTCTCTCATCCTGCCACTGCTTGCCTGGGAGAAGATCCTGACCCTCTCCTGACTGCAACCTCCCTTCAGGGAGTTAGAGAGCATGATAAGGTCCCCCCGCCAAACAGAATGACAGAACATTAGGGGTTGGAAAGGACCTTGAAAGATCATCCAGTCCAACCCCTCTGCCAGAGCAGGATCCTCTAGATCAGGTCACACAAGAACAGTCCAGCTGGTTTTAAACACCTCCAGAGAAGGAGACTCCACAACTTCTCTAGGCAGCCTGGGCCAGGGCTCCATCACCTTCACACTAAAGAAGATTTTCCTTATGTTTACATGGAACCTTCTCTGCCCCAGCTTGTCCCTGCTGCCTCCTGTCCTATGATTGCAAGACACCCCTGAGCACAGCCTGGCTCCATCCTCCTGACACTCACCCTTCCCATATTTATAAACATTCATGGGGTGTCCTATGAGACTCCTCCAGGATAAACACCCCCAGCTCCCTCAGCTTCTCCTCATCAGCCTTTCCCTCCAGTCCCTTCCCCAGACTCGTTGCTCCTCTGGACCTGCTCCATCCCCTCAACCTCTTTCTTGTAGTGACGGATGCAGAACTGCCCCCAGTACTCAAGGGAAAGGTACACGCAACATCTTGCAACAGTGGGTCTTATTCACACAGCAAATATTTCAAAGAGCTGATTTATCAATACTAAATTCAGGCTATACTACAATCAGCCTTTCCCTCCAGTCCCTTTTCCAGACTTGTGGCTCCTCTGGACCTGCTCCATCCGCTCAACCTCTTTCTTGTAGTGACGGATGCAGAACTGCCCCCAGTACTCAAGGGAAAGGTACACCAGTGCCCAGTACAGGGGGAGAATGGAGTCCCCAGTCCTGCTGGCCACACTAGTGCTGATACAATGATGGTTGATGCCCTAAAAACAGTGACGCCCTGCTTTTAGGATCCAAGATATTAAAGGGCTGTCACTGAGATTCCTCAAGGTCTCTGTGTCCTTTAATTGAACGATCCCATTGTATTCTCATGAATCACACCTACAGGTCAAGTCACCCCTGACCCAGGTGACTCTCCCCTGTCCTGAGCACAGGGAGTGGAAAAGAGGTGCCAGGGACACTTCATTCAGCACAAGGAATTATGCAGCCAATTAGCTGTAGGGCTGAGGTTGTAACTACCAGTAGAAACTGGATAAATAATGAATATGTTTGTTATGTTGATTAGGGTGAGCACTGAGCTCCCAGCGTGGTGTAAACCCCCACTAAAGAGGTCCCTTCACTCTGGGTCTGGATCGGCAGTTACTGGGTGAAGTAACCCAAGTTTTGGAGTAACACATGGATCCTACAGCCCCCACCCTACAGCCTCAGTCCCTCGTCTCCCCATCTTCCTGCAGGCCCCCTACATTTAGCTGCCCACAGTTCCCAGAGGCACTGAGGTGCTTCCCAATTGGAGCTATCTAGCTGGGCTTGTGTGTGAAGCATCTAACACCATCCCACACAGACATCCCTGTCTCTAAAAATAGAGAGACATGGGACTGACACAGGGACCACTAGACGGAGAAGGGATGGGCTGGGTGGTTGCACTCAGAGCTGTGGACACCTACTCATTATGTGAGTGGGGTCCTCAGTGGTCTGGTTTGGGGTCGGTGCTGTTTGACATCTCTGTCAGTGCTAAGGACAGTGGCAGCGAGGGCACCCTCAGTGGGTTTGCTGGTGACACCAAGCTGTACGGGGTGGTGACAGCAATGTGTGTCCTGGGCTGGATCAGAATTGTCAGCAGCAGGGCCAGGGAGGGAATTCTCCTTGTCTGCTCTACTCTTGGAAGACCCCACTCCAGTTCTGGAGTCCACAGTACAGGAAAGACATTGAATTGTTGGAGTGGGGCCAGAGGTGGCCATAAGGATGATCAGGGGGCTGGAGCCCCAGTGCTCTGGGACAGGCTGAAGGAGTTGTGGCTGTTCAGTTGGAGAGGAGAAGGCTCCAGGGGGGCCTTAGAGCAGCTTCCTGTACCTGAAGTTGCTCCAGGGAAGCTGGAGAGCAACTTTTTCCCAGTGGCTCTGGTGACAGAAGAAGGGAGCTGCATTCAAGCTAAAAGAGAGGAGGCTGAAGTGAGACCTGAGAACCTGACCCAAACCCTACAGCCTTGTCCCACAGCCTTGTCCCCCACCCCACAGACCCCTCCCTATCACCCTGACACACACCCTATAACTCTGACCCATAGCCTATAAACCTGACTCACACCCCATGGCCCTGGCACATATCCTATAGCTCTGTCCTTCATTCCACACTGCTGTACTCCTCCCTACAGCCTTGTCCTTCTCCCTATAGCCCTGACCCCCATCCTATAGCCCAGACCCTTACCCTATA
>VZRI01004033.1:0-10443 GCA_013397515.1 Upupa epops | reverse complement strand
CTGTGGCTGGGCCTGCGCCTGGGCCTGTGGCTGGGTCCCGCCCGCGGCAGCCATGCCGCACAGCTTCAAGCCCGGGGACCTGGTCTTCGCCAAGATGAAGGGTTACCCGCACTGGCCAGCCCGGGTGAGCCCGCGGCACCGCGACCGGCAGCGCCGGGGGCGGGGAGAGCCCGCACCGGGATTGGGGGGTGGGACGAGACAGCCGTGGGGACGCGGAATTGGGATGGGCACACGGGACCGGCTTTCAGCCTCGGCTGAATGGTTCGTACCGCGATGGAGGTGCCATAACGGGACCTGCACCGGGATGGGAACTCTAGACTGGGATGGAGAAACTGGTACCACACCTGTACCAGGATGGGAGTCCCATAACGGGACCTGTACGGGAATAGGAGTCCCATAACGGGACCTCCACTGGGATGGAGATTCCATAAGGGGACCTGAACTGGGATGGAGATCCCATAACGGGACCTTTACTGGAATAGGAGTCCCATAACGGGACCTGTACTGGGATGGAGATTCCATAACGGGACCTGCACTGGGATGGAGATTCCATAATGGGACCTGCACTGGGATGGCGATCCCATAACGGGACCTGTACTGGAATGAGAGTCCCGTAACGGTACCTGTTCTGGGATAAGGATCCCATAACGGTACACATATTGGGATGGGAATGCCATAACGGTACCCTTACTGGGATGGGAATCCCATAATGGTACACGTACTGGGGTGGGGATCCTATAACAGCACCCATACTGGAACAGGGATCCCATAATGGCACCTCTACTGGGACAAAGGTACCCATACTGGGATAAGGATTCAGTACCAGCATGGGATGTCTTGTAGTGGGATGGAGGATCCACATCAGTTCTGTCCTGGGATGTGGACCTGGTACTGGTATGAGGGACATGCCTCAACACTTATACTGGTATGGGGAGTCCTGCCCTAGTACCCATACAAGGGACATCCCATACCAAAATGGGAATTCCATACTGGCACCTGTTCTGGGATAGATAGCAACCCTGTACTCAGGCAAGGTGTCCTATGCTGGGACAGGGAGATCCCACTGCAGTACCCATACTGGGATGGAGACCCAGTACAGGATGGGGGCATCCTGCACCAGAATGGGAGACATGTCAGCACCTGTACTGGGATGAGGGCCCAGTACTAGAATGAAGAGATCCCTGACAGGATGGGAGCCCAGTACTGGGATGGGGTTTCCCACACCAGCACCTATAGTGGTTCAACTCATGTAGGGGATGTCATGTGGGTACCTGTGCTGGGATGGAGAGACCCCGACTGGAATGGGGGTCTGGAAATGAATTGGGGTCCTGTGCTGACACCAGTACTGGGAGAGGATCTGGCATCAGATTGGGTCCTACAGTGGTGCCTGTACCCGGCAATGGATGGGGGAGACTTGGGGGACCCCTCACCAGAGGGTGTTTGAAAGCTCCTGCAAGGGAGCGCCCTGCCCACCTCACAGCACCCTGAAGACACCCTCAGGGTGACCTCAGCGTGGTGTCACCCACAGGACCCCTAGCCTGTGGACCCCCTTTTGCTGCTGCCACTCCTTCCCCTGCTGTACCCTTCATGTCCCTCAGACCCCCCCCCTTCCCAGCATCCCAGGGGCATCCCACCCTTCACTCACTCTCCATCCTCATCCTCATCCTCTGCTGCCCTTCCAGAGCCCCCCATTCCCATCCCAGCTCCCCACCTGGATGTCACCCATCCTGTGGAAGGTGTCAGAGCTGGGCTCTGTGGCTCTGTCCCATCTTGGGGACTCACTGGGACCAGTGCAGGGTGGAGGGCAGGGGGCTGCTGCCTAGTGCTTGCAGGATGCAGAATTAGAGGGTCCTGGTGCAGCTTGTGGGGTGCAAATGGGGTGCTGGAGTGTGTGTGATGTGAGACAGTGAGTGATGGTATCGTGTCACGGTGGTACTGGGAGAGACCCAGAGCTGACTGGGGGAGTGTGAGGCGGCTTGGCGGGGGCTTGGCTTGTGGGGGGCTTGACTGCAGGGTGGGACTCTGTGATGGTACCCGCTGGCAGGTTCATCCACTGAAGGTGTCCGATGGGAAGAGGCTGGCAGGTGGAAACCTTGTGAGATCAGAGCCAGCAGGTACTGGGGAGGCTCAGGGTGCTGGAGACGACGCTGCTTGGCTGCACCACGCCGGGAGATCCGGGATGCCGGGAGATCTGGGATGCTATCCCTGCCGTTCATCCCCCCTACTGACCTGAGTGGTCCTTTCAGGAGAGCCCTCACTCTGCTGGCATCCGCAGCCCCTCCTGCTTTAGCTCGCATGCTTACGGGGAAGGCTCCCTGCTTGCCCTCGAAGACCTCCCAAGCACGTGGAGCAGCCCCCACGCACCCTGCTTCTCCCGCCTGCCGCTCTGCCCGCAGCCCAGACCACGTGGAGCAGCTTGACGGGCGCTGGAGCCAGCACATTGGGAAGAAGACATGGGGTGGCCACTCAGGCGACCCCGATGGAGCTATCACCCCCCACCCTGGGCTGAAGGGGGCTTCCCTCATGCGTTTCCCCGCTGAGGCGCCTTGTGCGATGGATCTGTGGGGATTAGCCCAAGGCCCCCGTCATCACCTTGCGCTGAGCTCTGGCCATAGAGCGGCTGTCCCGGATCCCTTCTCTTACTCTTCTAGAGATCCTGCTGGGCCCCGCCGCTGCAGTGGGATTCTGGGGTCCCCACCCGGGTGCTTTCTTGCCTCCAAGCGGGGTTTGGGTACCAGAGGCCGACGCTGCTAGCTGGGGGCTGAGGTGTCTTGCGGAGGAACCTGCTCAAGCCGTTCTCTCTGACCACCTTCCTGCTTTGGGTTTCCTTTCAGATCGATGACATCGCGGACGGTGCAGTGAAACCCCCACCGAACAAGTACCCCATCTTCTTCTTCGGCACCCACGAGACGTAAGCGCTGCCTCGCTCCCCTCTCTGGGCTCTGGCCCCACTGCCTGTGCTCTGGGGCTCACTTGTGCTTTGTTTCTCTCCAGAGCCTTCTTGGGCCCTAAAGATCTCTTCCCTTATGAAAAATATAAAGACAAATATGGGAAACCCAACAAGAGAAAAGGCTTCAATGAGGGACTGTGGGAAATCCAGAACAACCCTCACGCCAGTTACAGTGCCCCTGCGGTGAGTGGGGGCCGCGGGCGGCAGTGGGGGGCAGCAAGGATGTGGGCTGCCAGACCCTCCACCTCTCCTTCCCTCCAAGTCGCTCTCCTCCTTCTATTTGTTCCCCTGCTTCTTGTGTCTGCGGTGCCTCCGTGCTTCTGGGTCACAGATCAGCTTTCTCTAGGCGCTCCACGTAGCTTCCCTGCCCTCTCCCTTCCCAAGGGATCCAGCTGTCCTCCTCCTTTTCCCCATCTGTGGGGATGTGCTTTGTGCTGCTTGCCCAAATCCACGGAGCTTTCCTTGTCAGAGTGAGAACTTGAGGCTCTTTGCTGTCTGTCACTTGCCACAGGCGTTTCATAGCCATAACAGTGTGATAGGATCTGTCGTGCAGTGACCTTCATCGAAGGTGTCCAAAGCAGCCTTGTAGACACTTGGTGTAAAGAGGCAAGAGAAGGTTTTTGAGGTGATCTATGAGGACGAGGTGTTCTGGAGGTGTGGGCAACCTCAAAGGGATGGCTCCCCTGCCAGGGTAGGACAGAGGATGAGGTTTGATCAGCTGGAGGAGATGGTTGAACCTAAACCTGCAGACGTAGACTAAGGTTAGACTATGCTGGACGAACTGAGAAGAGCTTCAGTGTTTAGGCAGGAGGTTGATGATGGTGAGGGAAGCAGCACTGCTTTGTCTGGGGCCTCCACTCTGATGTCCCAGCAGGGCCCAGAAACCTGCTGGTGAGGGAGCTGCTGTGATAGAGGGACCAAGGTGAAGCCAGCAGCCTCAGCACAGCTGAGGGTTCACCAGCACCAGCTGCTTCTTGTGGCCAAGACACCCAGAGGAGCAGAAGACTGAAGTACAAGTCTGTGCTATGGAGACCTGAGTGGAACAAGGTACCAGGAACATGAAGGACAAGAAGAGGCTTTCCAGGAGGAAGGCTCCAGCAACTGGAAGAACCCCAGCTCAAGGGAGGGTGGGGAATCTCCTGACAGGCTGGTAAGAAGCCAGGAGGCCTCCCCTATGTGGGAGCAAGGGACCAGAACCCAGGAGAACCCAACTGAGAAGAGCACTGGCCACCAAACTGGATTCTTCATATGGACCTTTCTTCTGGGCACGTGTGCAAAGTGCTGTGGGGTGAAGCCACCTGAGAAGAAACAGGCCTGACCCAAGCTGAGGGCTGGTGGCCACACTTGAGGAGAAGGGCTGCTCCTCAACACCAGAGGAGAGGCTGAACTGAGCCTCTGGCCCCATGTGTCTGGTGCTGTGAAGGCAGAAGGTGGCTGAGGGCCACTCACCCAGGAGGGGCTGTGAGGTCCAGGCTTCTCCGTGGTCTTCAGAAGAACATGAGGATGGGGGGGGTGAGGGGGATGAGGTGCCAGCAGTGGGGGAAGCTGAGCGGTCGGGTGCAGAGGGAAGGTGGTCTTGGGATGGTGTGTGGGGGGAAAGGGGTGTGCAGGGCAGTTAGAAGAGAGGGGCTGGTGAGGTCCAGAGCCACGCTGAAGGGTTCTATGCCAGGAGGGAAGGCTGCCTCACGCTCCTTTGCACTCACCTCCCTGCTCAGCGCTGCCATCCATTGCTCATTACCCTTCTGTGCCCCTTTCTCTCCTCCCATAAGACGCTGCAAGCCCCTCGGGGTGATAACATGACTTTCCTCCCACTCTCTTTAGCCTGCGAGCTCCTCAGACAGCGATGTTCCTGATAACGACCCGATGGCAGGAAGCGATGGAGGGGATGATGAGGAGGACTCTGCCATGGCTGCTGTCACCACGGAGAAAATAGAAAGCGAGGAGGACTCTGACCAGGGCAGCGACCACAGTGGGCTCAAGCGAAAATCTCTGGCTATGAAAGTGAGTGATGGCTGAACTGGTTCCACACAGTGGGAGCAGGAGGTTGAGCTGCTCAGGAGGATGTGGTGGGTGGGTTCACCACCAGGCACTATGTCAGAGCCTGGAGGTGGTGAAGAAACGAACTCCCACTGGATTCTCTGGTAGGAGGTGGGGTTCAGTGTGTGTTCAGAGGGTCTCACAGCTGCCTCATGTTGTCTTTGAGGTGGTAGGGTGGCCAAGCCCCAGTGTGATTGGCAGCCAGGAGCCGCAGGGTCTTCTGGCTGCACCAGGTTGCTCTTGCAGGGTCATTTGGGAAGAGCTGGGCAAAGCCTTTTCCTGGGAAGAGCTGGGCAAAGCCCCTTCCCAGCAAGTGTTGGCTTCAGTGGAGGAACAGTGGACCTGTCTCACTTTCTCTCTCCTCTCCTAGAAGATGCCAGTGACAAAACGACCTCGGAAATCCTCCAGTGACCTGGATCAGGGCAGCCCCTCCCCGACAGAAGAGGAAAACTCAGAATCATCTTCCGAGTCAGAGAAAAACAGTGACCAGGTGAGAGAGGGGTTTGTGATCTGCTTGTGTGGGGGCTGCTGGGGTGGTGGGGAAAGGACTGGAGGAAGAACATCACTACAAGGGGCAGGGGGAAATGGCTTGAGGCAATCTGACCAGCTTCTGAAACCATTGTTTCCTCATGTCTGTGTTTTCCTCCAGGACTTCACTCCTGAGAAGAAGCCAGTGGCCAGGGTTCCCCGGAGGATGCCAGCAGCAGCGAGGAAGAAGAAGGTGAAAGACCCTGCAGTGCAGCTGGAGGGAGGCTGGAGGGCATCTGGGGTCTGCACTGCATGAGTGGGGAGCAGGGGGTGTCAATCCAACCCTTCTCTGTGCCGCAGAAGGTGGAATCCGGCTCCGACTCGGACTCCAAAGCAGACTCGGATTCTGAAACAGGCAATGCGCCTGTGGACATGGCCAAGTCAGACTCCAACTCGGATTCGGACTCGGATGTGTCTGTGAAAAAGGCTCCACGGGGCAGGAAGCCAGGTAACACCGAGGAAGCTGCTCCCAGCACCACTGGCTCGCTCAGTGGGTGGGAAAGCGAGTGAGATCGGGAACTCCTGCAGCTCTGGGGTCTCCTGTGGTGGGCACCCTCCAACTCACGTCTGGACGGTGCTCTGCACCTCTGATCTGGGGCTGTTGTAACAACCAGAGTTCCTAAACATCTCCCTGTTGTCTTGCAGCAGAGAAACCTCCTCCCAAGCCCCGCGGCAGGAAACCGAAGCCTGAGCGTGTCCCAACCAGCTCCAGCAGCGACAGGTGAGACCAGCCTGGACACCGTCACCCTCGGGGCTGGGCTGGGGTTCACCCACCTCCTCGTGCGTGAAGGTTCCAAGCTCTGTCCTCTGACAGCGACAGCGACAGCGATGTGGATCGCATCAGCGAGTGGAAAAGGAGGGATGAAGAACGACGACGGGAGCTGGAGGAGAAGAGGAAGAGGGAGCAGGAGGAGGAGATCCGTCGGCTCCGGGAGCAGGAGAAGGAGGAGAAAGAGAAGAGGAAGGAGAAAGCAGAGAAGGGCGAGGAGGCGCCCTCAGACTCGGACAGCAGTGCGGAGGATGAAGTGGCCAAAAAGGGCCGGAAAGGTCGTGCTAAGGCCCCATCCTCCTCAGATTCTGAGCTGGAGCTGGAGAAAGAGGTAAGTGCAGACAGAGCTCTTTGGAGCTGGGGCCAAGGACACAGCCCATCAGCTCCACAATGGCCCTTCTTGGTCTGGGAACGGTTGTGTCCATAGGCACATCCCTGCCTTGGAATGGAAGTTCTTTCCCTGGCCCAGCACACCCCATCCAGCTGTGGGTGTTGTCTCCAGGACACTTTCCCACCACAGTCATTGGATTTGCTCCTCTGCCCTTCCCAGACCCTGGGGTGGGAATCAACCAGGTTGGGCTGAAGACAAGGAGCGGGGTTGTGGAGCACAGTCAGAGTGTGGGATCCTGGTGGGCTTCTCCTGACTGGAGGGCCAGCTGAGCTCTGGGAGGACATGTAGGGCTGCCAGTGGGGTGCTGCGGGCTGTGTGGGCCGTGAGGTACCAGGATACGGACTTAGGGAGCAGCACAGTCCCAATCCACTGTGGGGGCACCCATGCACCCAACGCAACTGGCAGCTGTGGTGGTGTGATGGTTGCTGGCAGTGCTGGTGGCCACGGCACCATCTCCCGCAGTGGTGAGGGCTGAGCCGCTCTCGCCTGCATTGTTCTCTCCTCCAAGGTAAAGAAGCCGGCGAAGAAGGAGTTGTCAAGGAAACCAAATCAGAAGGAGAAGAGGGGCCGAGCAGAGGAGAAACCACGGAACAAGTCAGCATCTCCCCTCCCTGCCTTAGCATTTTCCCCCTCTGGGGATGGGCCCTTCCTCTGTCGCTGCCAGCCCTCCTGGCTACCACCCTGGAGTGGGAATGGGATTCCTGTGGAGCTGCTCTGGGCCAGCAGCACCTTAAGAGGAGCCCAGTTCTTAGCTCCTGTCTCCTAGAGCTGGAGGAGGTGTTGAAGGCACTAGGCTGAGTTTCCCTGGTGTTTTTCCAGCTCACAGAGGGAAGATCCTTGGGTTTATCGCTTTGGGCTTTGCTTTTTCACAGTCCTGGGATGCCATGGGGTGGGGGAGCTGCTCTCTCTGGGCTCCTGTCTGCCCATGAGCTGGGAGAGGAGCGTGGGAGTGTAGCTGGATGCACCGACTTATGCCACCAGTTAGCCCAGTGACAGACACGCAGAGGATTCACCTGCATGGCCTCACCTCTCTCTGTCCTCCCACAGACCTTTGAAAGTGGAACGAGGCCGGAAGAAATCCGACCCAATCCCCGAAAGGAGGATGGAAAAGAAAAAGGGTGAGGGAGTCATTGCTTTGTCATTGGAGAGGGAGAAAGGACCCAGGGTTGGTTCCCCTATCCCAGGCAATGGGAAGGATCGGTGTGGTGGTGCTGTGGTCCCAGCATTGTGTTGGAAGGTGCTTACAGGGATGGTGGAGACACTGAGCTTCCCTCCCACATCCCCTCCTGATGCAGGCCAACTCCAATCCATCCCCTTCAGAAAGGCCCCTGGGGCTGGGCTTGACCTTGGGGCTGCAGGAGGAAACCAGACTCCTGCTGGGAGGGTGGTCCCAGGCTCTAGGCTCCCCTCCTCATGCCTCAGCCCATCTCATCTGCTGTTGCAGAGCCAACAGTCGAAGAGAAGCTTCAGAAACTTCACAGTGAGGTCAAGTTTTCCCTGAAGGTTGATAACCCAGTGAGTACTCTAGAGCGTTGGTGTGGCCTGGGGGGTCTCTGCTCCTTCAGGGTTCAGCCTGGCTTGAGCCACCTCTTGCCTTTCTGGGTGCTGGGTGGAATTAGGTGCCCACAGGGAGACTTGCAGGCATCTTCTGATGGTGGTGTCATCCTTGTAGGACATCAAGCGGTGTCTGAATGCACTAGAGGAGCTGGGCACACTCCAGGTCACTTCCCACATCCTCCAGAAGCACACCGACGTGGTGGCCACGCTGAAAAAGGTGGGGCAGAGGGCCGAGACCCTCAGTAGAGGGAGCAAGGAGCTGCTGGAGCCAGCTCAGCTCTTAAGGCTGGGGGGGGGTGGATCCCTGTTCCTTCTTTCTGGTGCAGATCCGTCGCTATAAGGCAAACAAGGATGTGATGGAGAAGGCTGCCGAAGTCTACACCCGGTTGAAGTCGCGTGTCCTGGGACCAAAGATGGAGGCAATCCAGAAAGCCAACAAGGCCGGGGCTGAGAAGGACAAGGGGGAGGCAGAGAAGGGCCAGGAGAAGCTCTCGGGAGGGGACACGCGGAATGAGAAGGGGGAAGAGGAAACAAATGCCGGTAACTGCTCCCCGCATCCCTGCTCTGTGCGGGCACATCGTGATCCCAGGGCCCTTCTCGGGGTGTGTCCTGTCCTGCCGGGGACCAGGGACACAAACAGGGATGCCTTTTGGCCTCAGTGGCAGAGGGGAGCATTGGCCACAGGCAGCACCTTTGGTCCCTGTAGGCTGCAAAGCTGGGAGCGGGAAGGAGCGGCTCGGGAACTCCTGAGGCAGTAGGAGCAGAGGGCAAACCTAATCGCCCACGCCCTGCCTTTGGGTGCCTCTGGGCTGATTTTTGGGCCAAGCTGGCTCCTCACTGCCAGCTCCAGTGCTGGTCTGAGGCACCAGGGAGACAGAGGAATGCAGAGACGCCCTTGGACGGTGGCTCAGGCTCTTGCACAGGCAGCTGGCAACTGGGATCTTCCAGCCTCATCGCCAGGTCCCTGCCTGGGGATGTCCCGGTGATGCTGCAAGAGCCTTTGTGGAGGAGCTGGTGGCAAAAACCCAGTCTGGCGCCTGCCTTTGGTTGGGGGGGATGGAGAATTGGGGCCCTTCTTGTAGCTGTTGGGGTCAGGCCAGTCCTGTGGTCCCCTTGGTGTCCCGTGCCTGGACAGTGGGTCTTTAATTCGTTCAATTCATGGGCTGGGATGACAGGATCCCCATGGGGAGCCCCTGTGTCTGAGCCTTTCTCTTCCCTGTAGACTTGTCGGGTCCAGTGAACGGCGAATCCCTGTCCCAAAAAGCAGAGGGAACGGAGGAGAAGGGCAAAAGCCAAGGGTCAGGAGCTGGAGAACCAGAGGCATCAGCTGAGGAGACCCACAACAAGTGAGTGTGTGAGAGGCTCAGAGCTGGGGGCTCAGCAACTGCCTTGGGGCTGCTGCTCCTCCAGGCTGGGCTCTCGTCTGGATGGCTGTGGGGGGAGTCGTGTCGCGTGGGCCCTGGGTTTTCTCACCTCTGGGAAGGAGGCTGTGTGTGGGAGAGGAGTGGGAGAAGAGCAGCTGTGTTGCTCACCAGGAGGCCCTTGCCCTCTTCCCGCAGCAGCGTGCAGGACTATCCCAAGGCTGAGCGAGCCGGGCTGGAGCGGGAGCGAGCTCATGGGGAGTCAGACGCAGGGGATGACGACGAGGAGAGTTGAAAAAACAGCTCCAAACCTACAAGAGGAGGAGACGAAGGGGCTGCCAAGGGCCACCGGCCTCTGCCTCATCCCCTGCTTGAGTTACTTCACTAAGTCACGCAGTAGCTGATGTCCTTAGGTCTTGTCCTGTGCCCCCACCCCGCGTGAGCACCGGCCTCGGGGGTGCTGTGCTGGTTGTCTATTTTTGTCCTCTCCCGCCCCCCCCCCTTTATTTTTGTTTTGTTGTTGTTTTGGGGATTTTTTTGGGTTCTTTGTTTGGATTTTTTGGTTTGGTTTCTTTTTCCCCTCCCACCTGATTTCTTGTGATTTCAACCGACATGAAATGAATATAAAGGGTTTTTTAATGAAAAACACGAGGAGCCCCAGTCCCCAGTGTCTGTTTCTTCAGGGGTTGCTGGGAGGAGGGGAAGGGAATCACAAAATGCTCCTAGGGGTGTCATTCCTCCCCCTGCCCTCCACTCCCTCTGGCCCTGCTCCACCCTCTGAGCCAGGCAACCCCCATGGGTGTCTGTGTAGAACAACCACCCCCCACTGCCCTCTGCTTCATTTTCCATC
>VZRI01004032.1:27576-47148 GCA_013397515.1 Upupa epops | reverse complement strand
GGGGGTGTGATGGGGTCTGCTCTCCGTTCCTCAGTCTCACCGCTGACCGGGAGCGGGCGGCCCGGATGAGGAAGAGCCATGGCCGCAGGAAGTCTGCGATCCACCTCATGACAGCCGACTGAAGAGGATCGCTTCACTCTAGCCCTGCCGAGCCTCTAGTAGAAAAGAAACAGTGTTCAGACCCAGCAGGTACAAGCTGGTCTAGCCCGGGAGACGGAGGCTGAGCAGCTTCCACCTTGTCGCCAAAAAAACCAAGCACCTGACTTCTCCGTTTGATTTTCCCCTTCCTAGTAATCCTTCCTAGACCACACTGCCCCCCCCTTTGAGGGCCCCATGGACTGTCAACAATCAACTGACAACCCCAGTCGTCGAGGGGAGCAGGGAACTGGCGGGGTTACCCATCACCACAGACCCGCTGCCTGAAGGATTTATATCATCATATTAGAGGTGTAGGTAGCCCTCGATCATGCCCAAAGCGAAGGAGGGGATTGAAACATCCTGCATCACACAGGGCAATGAAGAGCACGGAGGTTTTTGGAGCCACCACCGAGGTTGGACAACGAAGAGAACAAATAAAGAAAGCAGAATAAGGAATATTTTCGGGCGGTTTTTTTCTTTCTGTTTTTTTTTTTTTTTTCCCCAGCGTGAGTTCCCTAATTTATTTTCAATTGTGGAAAAAGTATTTGATTGCCACTGAGACGATCTCTGGCAATGTATCTAATGCACCTTTGTTCCCTCCAGCATTAACCCCTCCCCATCCCACATGAACACTGTGGCAAAAAGAGAAAACCGGCTATGGTATGCCCACATGTACCGACAGCCAAAAGGCACATGTACCATTGGCTGTATCAATGCAAAGATAACCCTGCCTAGATAAGTCAGAGGGTAATTGAAATTTCCTCATTTGGGGGCTATCTGAGGGTCTCTCATTATGTTTCTGGGAAAGTGGAATTCCAAGAACAGTGTGCAGTATTTGAGGGAGGTCACCCTCGGCAGGTATCTTTGATGAGTGATCAGCGTGAGTTATATAAAAACCACCAAACTAGTAAATTTTAAAAGTTTATGATGCGGGTTGTTCTGTTTTTTAGTTTTTGGTTTGTTTTTTGTTTTTTTTTTTGTTTTTTTTTTTGGGGGGGGGGGTGTTTGTTTTTGTTTTTTTGAGTCTGAGGAAACCAGTAAAGTGACCTCCACTGCTTTATGTACTCTCTGCCGTTAGCAGTAGCAATTCAAGAGATAAATCCAATGAGAAAACTTCCTCAGTTATGTGTATGTCTTAAAGATCTCAAATCAATAGTGAGGGGAGGTCGAGTTGCACATTATGGCTGGGTAACCTTGCTTTCTGTGCAGTGGTAGTATTGACAATGAATTTGAATGCATCTCTGTGTGTGTAAGCATACACATACTTGTCTTTTTGTGAATATGTAAGTGTATTCAAAAATATACACTCACACTTCAACCTAGTTGTAAGTGAAGAGATTACTATAGGAGTCAGATGGCCTGTCAGCATCTCCATCCCTGATACAATCTGTTAAAAGCTATGAAATCACAGAATGTCACGCAACAGTAAATACGGTCCTGTACTAGTGACCCTGCAAATAATTTATCAAGCTAGTGGGGCAGTAAAATGATATATTTTTAAGTTACACTATTAAAGTCACACGAATTTCTGCCCCACAAAAGCAAATCCTATTTTGCTCTATTCTGATACCAAAGAACTGACCTCAGATTAATCGAAATGTAACAACACACAGTCATATCTGAATTTAGGAGAATAATAGCTGCCCCTGAGCTACAGTGTTTTGAAAATGACACATATATTACACTTACATTTTGTGGGAAAGGAGGAGAAAGATATCCCTTCGTCCATCCCACAATCCCCCTGCAAATCTTACTGGAAAGATATTTCCCCAGAACAACAAAAAATCAATGCACATTAAGCAGTCTCTCTATCTTACATTTCTACTGCTTACATTTTCTTTTTAAACTAACTGTTCAACATGTAAATCTTGAAAATGACAAAAAAAAAATCCATTTTAATACTACAGTGCAGCAATCCTGCAAATTGTTGTGAGAGGTTTTGATCATAGAAGCAGGGGAGAAGTCAAACAAAGCAGCCATCTTGCTCTCTGCTTAAGTATTAATCTTTTAATGAAAATTTAAAAAGCAAAACTCTTTTGAAACATGTACCTGAGTTATTTTATTATCTATCAAGTATTTTGGCAAAAAGTTTCAGAGTTCATTAAATACTAAAGTAAGACAAACTATAAGGAAAATAATATTTGGATTTCCTCACTTGCAAAGAGTAGAAAAATGCTAAGCGTAGGGTTGCAATGGAAAGGTAGCATGTAAGTAGGGGGATTTACAATTAAAGGAGAAAAGAAGTCTAATTTTTTTGAGGTTAGGCAAAAATTAAAACCAACTAGTACCTTTTGGTCAGCCTGAAATATCACTGTGTTTGTAAAGATTGCTACCATCATTACATATATTGCATTAGAACAGGAAAATTGAGGCTCTTAGTTTTAGATCTTTAAAGGTTGTACCACTGAGGTTTCTTTCAACCATTAAAATGGATGGGGGATGGGGACAGAGGGGAAGAAAAAAAATTTCTTTTAAAAATTGTAAGAAAAGGAAAAAAAAAGAAAAATGAGGGGAAAGAAAGAAGCAAAACCCCTCTACACTAACATCCCTCACCCCTCCTTCCAAGCCAAAACCTTTCAGTAATACAGAATAAACTCTTCAGTTTCTGTTTTCCAAGTCATGTAATGTAAATTTGCACAGAGAATTGACATAAATACTGTGAAAGTGTCCCTAGATATTTTACATTATCCTTAGAAACCCTCCACAAAAATTCAAGGTACATAATATTTTCGTCTCTCAGGTTATATAGTCACATCAAAAAGTAAACTGACAGAGCAGCCCTGTATAATCACCTAAGAGTTTAACAAGAATAACTAACTAACAAAAGTAATCAAGCATTCATCAGTAATAGTATTGTCTTCCTAAAAATAAATCTATGTTTCTACGTTGTTAAAAAAAAAAAAGCAGACAAGTAAAACCGCCTAGGGCATAACAAATAAAATCTCTCCCATTGTTCTTAAAAGCAAACAGCTTGCAAGAAAAACCACTGGCCGGGCTGGTAGGACTGTCTCTTAAACCCGGTTTTGAGTGTCGGTCTCTGGTGTGGGATCCACTCCTTCAGAAACAGCTGAGTGAATGTTATGTCAAAGTCTCTTCCTCAACACTGCTCCAGGCATGTTAAAATGACTTTGTTTAATTAAGCAAATGAACCTCAAACAGAGGTTGAGAATAGGAACCATCTAATTTCACAGTAAAAAGGGGAGAGAAAAAACTATTCTCTCTTTGTTACACACATACCCCCCCACACACACACACCCTTATTTCTATGTGATCTGTGATCAGAATATGAAGTCATATTTCTTCCTGAAAATTTTGTTACATTGCAAACTGCAAAATGGATTCAAGGTTCACTGTTTTCAATCTGCCAAAATATTTATGCTTTATTTTTTGACTGTATTGTTTTCTGCAAAGAACACACACAGTTAAGCAAAGGGGAAAAGTAACCTTTCTCTTTCTGATTTTTTTTTTCTTTTTTAGATGAAATACACACACTGGTTGTACATCTCCCCAGCTTCTGTAGACTCACATTTCAGTGAGTATTTTAGACCAACACCGCTTTTCAGAAGAATTTGATCTGTCAGATTAAAAGCTCGGGCTGACGGGAGGAAAGCACTATATTTACAAGTGTGGAAATAGCAAAAACAACTGCCCTGATCCAGGTAATTTTTTGTTACTAAGATTTTACTTGCAGAAAATTAGCACCTTCGTATTTATGTTTTAAGTGCTAATTAATGTATTTTAGGTCAAATAAAGCTGATAGTTTCTTCCCTCCTTGTTTAGTGTAAGATGAAGAAATTAGGCCTACAAATATGTAAGAGATGAGGGATTTGAAGGTAACAAAAAAAAATTGTATATTTTTCCTAATATATATATTTATACATACACATACAAACACAGGTGGATGTGCGTGTATATCTCTTCTCACTTAATACCCAAAAAGCACTGGAAATTAACTAACCAGAGACTAGATCAGGCAAACTGTGAACTGCTTTATCTCAGCGGTTTGACTCCACATACAAAATAAGAGTTGTTTTTTAATAAATATTTATAGAAAAAAAAATGTAGTTTCTGTTTTAAAAATATATTTTCAGGCAAATAGTTTTACTTTCAATCTATTCTATCCTATTCTTATTCAGCCTATGCTCTGGAGTTGAGATGGTTGTGGAGTCTTCTAATAACCCCCTATGAGGACTTGGCAAAAAAATAAAATCCTCAAATAATCATCAAAATTAATATCTGCTTTATTTTTAGATACATTTTTACACAAGTAATTTACAGATTAGTAGATGTGTCTAATCATCCCTAATAATTGAGGCCTAAACTGTACTGTTCAACTGCACCACAATCTGATTTTGCATTCTGCAATCAGGAAAAAACTCTGCAGAAGCTCCTAATGCTCATGTGTCTCTCAGGATCTTTCAAAGTTATTTAAATTACTGACATGGCAGCTTTGATCCTTGTTGCATATATTTGTATAAAATCAAAGGAAGACAAAGTAGGCCATGGTGTTTGTTTATTTATTTATTCCCCTATAATTTACACCATTGGAAAGTGGCCATTTTCTTTCTCCAGGGCAATAGTTTTATGTTTCCTGTTCGTACAGAACCTCCTGCAAATGTTAAGGGGCAGTGGGTTTGTTTTTTCTTAGCTAGCCTTAGAAAAAAGGAAAACAGACTGTGCAAGGAGGAGGCAAGCAAGGCAGAAGAAAGTTACAGTAAGTTTTCAAGAACCTGCCTTTTTCTACTGTCTGAAAAAAAAAAAACAAAACAACCAAACCAACCAGCAGAAACCCCAACAAACAAAAAACCCATGAGAATAACCCTCACGTCCATGCGAACCTCACGTTTTCCAGACACAGAGAGAATAATGCGGGGTCCGGGCACAGCTCTCGCCCTAATCCCCCCCTCCTCCACCCACCTTGCCTGCCAGCCCCGGGGATCCGCTCCTCGGAGGCCGTACCTGGGCCGGGGTCTCCCGCGGCGGCTTCTCCGCAGCACCAACAGCAGCAGCAAGGAGAGGAGCGGGGTTCGGCGCAGCCCCAGAACCCCGAGAATATTTTGGAGGACACGCCAGCCCAAAGCTCGGGCCTGGCGTTGGTTATGAGGCCGGCGAAAGCGGACGGTGCACCTTATGCGAGAAGGCATCTGTGCGGGNCCCTCCCTTCTCTGTCCTTAAACTCCTCCCATGATGATGGCTCCCGCCTAGAAAGCGGGCAAAGGAAGGCCGGCCGCTGGGGATGGGGACGGGACAGGCCGCCGGCTGCTCTCCCCTCCCATCAGGTCTCCCCGAGGAGCACCATCGCCAGGCGGGCATAGAGGACATCCAATCGCAGAGATCCACTGCTTTCAAATAAAGCCTTGACGACATGTCCTTGTCCTCCTCCCGCCGCGACTGTACCCTCCCGCTCGGCTAAGCGGCGATGTTGTATGACATCTGTCGTTTTCATGTTGTTTGGTTGGTTTTGGACCCTGTTCTCCTTAGATAGCCCACTACGAGCCGTGAGCTGCAGCGCCCCGACGGACCGCGATCCCCTCCCGTCCTCCTGGGGGCTGCGTTTGTGCCCCGGAGGGGATGGCTAGCGGATCCCTACCGACTAAACAGCCCCGGCCAGTATTGGCCTAGGCAAACAGCTATTTCCTTGTCACATGGTCATTTGAAACCAGCGCGGGGCCGTTGCGTAGCAGAGAGGAAAAAAAAAAGCGGATCTCGTTTCTCCCCTCACCGGTAACCGAAACGGGTAATTAACTCTTTCTTCGCCTTCTCCACCATGCCGCACTGCTTTGATTTCGGTTTGAAGAGAAAGGTCCTGTAGCAGGCAGGAGGGCAGATGCGGAGGCTAGAAACCCCAGAGCAACCTGTCGGCGTTTCTCGCAGCTACCCGGGGCCCTCTTCCACTATGGGGTCGACCAGAGGGGTGCGGACTTCCTGACAGCTGAGGCTGGGCAGGACCTGCCAACTGAGCATCTCTGGGTGGTGAGGGAGGGTCTCCTGCAACTCCTCACGTCTTGCTCATCCCCCCGTCTCGGCTGCGGGTATCTCCGTGAGAGGAGAGGAGAGGGGAAGGGTGGTGGGCATGGGTGGTGTTGGTCCTATTGATGCATCATCGTCCTCTGCTGGGTGGAGTGGCACGGCTTGGCAGGGCATAGCGCTGCTCGGTCGTACGCGAGGCTGCTGGTGCACAGAGACTGCATGGCTCCGGTGGGGAAGGCTCTGCGAGGAGGGGTCAGGGAGGTCTGTGGGGTGGTGGAGGCAGCGCTGCGGTCCCTGGAAGGCTGGTGGGTGGATCTACGTTTGAATCCAGACGCTGACACTGCCCCACCCAACACCTTCTCTCAACTGGACAAACAGCATTTACATGGATATTAATAGAAGTTTCCTTTGCCTGGGCACTGATACAATAGAAGTTTTCTTCAACAACGTAACCGTAACTCGTTGTAAGGAGTAACTCTAACAACAGTGCTAATAGAGTCTGTGATGATTTGTCCTGCACCGAGTGCGACTTTAAGTCTGGGAAATGGGTAAGTGAAAACAGCCATTTCGAAATGACAGCAGAGGCTTTCACACCACACCCCCCCACACCCCACACCCCAATCTCTTTGTATTTTTGTATCCTTTTCCCTGCTTTGTGGCAGGCAAAGCAAAGCAGAGAGAAAGGAAGGAATGCCTATCTACCTAGCTGCGGGATGCGGGTTGCTGGAGGGGTGGTGGGAGGATAATCTGTCAGTTTTGACAATAGAAACCAAAACCACACCAACGCTGAATGCATGGCCGAGCCGGGCCCGGGGAGCATCTCCTCGCTGTGCACAAAGAGCAAACCCTGCTGCAGAGGGCTCTACGTGTGCACACGTACCCATTACAACTATGATACAGAAAACAAAATATGTGTTATCTGCCACTGCCACGTAACTCAGTGGTTTTAGGGCTTTCTCGAAATATGTGTTGCTGCTGCTGCTGTTTTTTGTTACCAGTTACTACTCTTCTTTTCAGGGAAGGCTCCACGTTCCAGAGCTGACACTACTGTCAAAAGAAAAGGTGCCTGTGGAAGCTTTTGCAGATGTGCAGGACCACGTTAGGGACTATCTTCCTCCCATGGGTGAGTAAACCCCACACTGTGGGTCTGTCAGGGGCAGGGGCTCTGGACCTATGGTAAGCATTCAGTCCTGCCAGATTTTGTGGTCTCATTTGCTCCTTTGCTGAAGTCAGCCTAGGAAAGTCTGTTATTTCCTTGTCAGTTGTATGCACTATTATTAGTTAGTAACTAGTAATTTAGAATATTTAGTAATTGTTATTGTTGTTTGGAATAATGGAAATACTAAAAATTTCAAATAGAATTTTGCTTCTTAGTGAATCCATGGCTCACTTATGGCTATGCTGTAAGTACTAACGCAATGCAATTTCATAAAATGTTACAATTGTGTATAGTAGTTTTATATGCATTCTATTTAATGTTATGTGTAAAAAAAAATCTAGGCATTCTTATGAATATAGAAAAAATATAATGTGATTTATTTGGAACGTATTTTATATTCAAACTGCAGTTACAATTAAGCAAAATCAAGGGTGATAAAACACTGGCACAGGTTGCTTGCTCAGAGAGGTGATAAAAATCCCATACTTGGAAATATTGCAGATCAAGCTAGACAGGACTTTGGGCAACCTGAACTAGTTTTAAGATGTCCCTCCTTACTGTGGGAGGTTGAACGAAATAGATTACTTTCAAAGGTCTCTTCAAAAACATTCCATAATTCTGTGGTATATATAAAACAATAGATAAGCAATTAGACTTGATACATACTGTTTTTATAGGTATACATATATTTTGAATATAGATGTTTTGTGTACATAAACAACATTATGTACTTATAACATGGCAACTTACAAAAAGTGATTTAAAAACATTATAAAGCATGCACTATACAAAATTATGTATCAATAAGTAGCTTATCCCCTAACATTATAAATAAGAATATATATATTAATTTTAATATATACATATGAAATACCTAGGTGTTGGACACTCAGTAGGAATGCATAAAGGAGAGAAGTATTTTTCCCCCTTCAGATCCCCATAGCTCTGTGAGGTGCTTGGAATTTGTACTGGGAAATGGGATTAGAGCTCTCCTGGACCCGTATGGCACCCAGACCCATGGAGGCTGGAGTGTTGCAGAGCCTTCCTGTGGGATACTCAGTTTCAAGCAGTCAGTGAAACATGGACAAGCTCTCAGACAATTAATGTATCTCCTGGTCTAGTTTCTCCTTCAGCAGCACAGCCATTAAAATCGATTGTTCTTACAATGGCTTATTTTTACTGTTTTACTAAGTGTCACCTTCAAGTAGCCTTCATTTTGAACTGTCATGATTTCCTCAAAATATTGTTACACTTAGGGAGAAAAGTTGGTAAAACACAATTACTTGAAGCAAAGGTTGTGTTGGGCTTGCAGATGATGCAAATAACTATTTTTTCCTCTCAGGTCCCCTGTTTACAGCCTTCATGCGAAGAGCCACGGATATGCCAGGGACTATGCATAGACATGCACGATCTTAGTTGCTTTGAGAAGGTATTTGCCAAAGCCACGATTGCACCAGGAAGCCTCAGTTCCCTACTGTCCAGGCCGGTTTTGCTAGGGAGGGGCAAAGATTGGATTCAGCACCCATCGATTTAACGTGCATCTGAAATCGAGTGTGGAGCCCAGAGTGGAGTGTCTCCCAATCCCTTCAGAGGGCTGGGGAGGGCTAGAGGTGAGCCCTGGGGAGAAGGGTAAGCCAAAAGCCTTAGGTGTGGGCTTGTCATAACATGAAATGTTTATTGAGCCATTTCTGTGAGGTTCTGGGTTGTTTGGTTTCTTCCTTCATATATATTTCTCTTCACAGTGTCTGGACATTTGTGTTAAAATAAACATAAACCAGGCGTGGGGTTTCCAGTGCAGAGTAACATACAGATATGTACAATCTATAGTGACAAAACAGGGCATAACCCGCTGCTCCTTCATGTATCCCAGGGAGGCGCGATCCGGAGATGATTTACAACACCTGGGAGCTGTTCATGACTCCCTCGGGTGTGCAATAAATTAGGGGAAGGGACCGCGCATGAGGAGAAGGAGACTGGGTGGGGGGCGGCAGATGCCGCAGGTAGCTGCCCACCGGCCCTTGCGGACCCCCCGCAGCCACGTCTAGTGGGAGGAGGCCGTGGCCATCGGGAACGTCGAAGCGGGCCCCGGCGCGATGCAGTGCCGAGAGCGTGTCCACGAATCCGGCGCGGGCGGCGTCGTGGGCGGGAAGGCAACCGGTGTGCGGGTCGGGGCGATTGGGGTCGGCCCCGCTCTTCAGTAGCAGCTCGGCCACCCGCGGGCTGCCCAGCATCATCACCTGCGGGGAGACAGTGTCAGAGCCCCGTGAAGGAGTGGAAAGTCTGAGGGTGAGGCCCTAGAGAGCAGTCCCGGTAACTCCAAGGACTCCCGGTGGGAGCATTGTGCAGCGGGGGGGAAACCGAGGGCGGCTGGGAAGACACAGCGGTAATAAGCGGAGGCATAGGGGAGAGGGGCTCTTCTTTCTTCCTGCCCACCCGGCCAGGAACGGAGGGCAAATCCCGAGTCGCTTTGCAGCGGCGAACGCAGAACCATGTCCATAGAATTGCTCCTGGAGGCGGCCTCCATGCCTTTCTCACCCGGGACGCTTCTTCAGGTGATTCCCACAGGACAAGTGTGTGCAGAGAAAGCGCCCTCTCTGCAGCGCAGCGCCAATGCTTTTATCGCCCTCAGGAAAGACTAGCAGTGCTCTTTTAGCCTGACTCCCCCCAGCCCCAAAACTGCCTCGATCTGATTCGTCGTCTTGTAATCTATGTTTCCCCAGGCGTTGCCGGTGGGTCGCACCGCGGCCGGGCTACACCCTATACTGCACAAAGTTGCGGCAAATGCCAGAGGATGGCATCAGGTACATGTTTCACGTGAAACGGTGCACCGACATTTTGTATGCTATAGTTTCGCATAGCACTAGCCATAAAAGTTAACATAGTTTCTTCGATAATTCCCTTTTCGTTTTATTTTTAATATTTAAGAGGAAGCTGTCTAGAACTATATCGGAAAACAACTCAGCTTAAATCTAGCGTCTGCTATTCCTCACAGTGCTATCCTTGTCTATGCTTTGAGTCGACTGTAAAATGTGGGCAGGCAGAGCTGCACAGAGACTGCCAGCAGAGACCTGCAGGGTCTGCTGGGCAAGGTTACCACACCCTGGTGTTTCTGTTAGTAAGCCTTAGTGAATATATCGAAAGAATTAACGAAAGTTCTTAATTTTTTTCCCATGGAAGAAGACAAGAAAAATGCTAGCAAACATAGAAAGCAGAAGAAGAGGTATGATGAAAGGATAATTGTTTCAGAAAAAGTGACTAGTTACTTTTCATTCACGATTATTGCGAGATGAGCATTAAAGATCTCGGGTTTGAGTCATCCGATCTCAGTTTGCTAAAACAAAGTTAAGGATTGGTAAGACTAAAATCTCTGTTGCAGCCGTCACAGACTTTCACCGCTTCTGAACGGCTAGAACTACTGCACCGCGAACCCTCGATCCGACTGCAGCTATCAGGGGATGGCCGGAGTCAGACTGCCCTCCACTCCCCTGCTGGGCTCCTCGTCCTCCCCCCTGACCTCCCTACCTGTATGGGGGTCCTGCCGTATGAATTGACGCCGTTGGGGTCGGCTGCCCCATCCAGGAGCTCCTTCAGCCGCTGCAGGTCCCCGCGGGCTGCAGCGTTGGCCAGCTCATCAGCCGCCGTGGCCTCCCCCGGCCTCTGCGCCATGGATCCCCTCTCCGGGTCACACCAGCCTGTGCTCCACCGCCCCGAGCTGACGGGGTCGGGCCGTGATCCCGGACCCCGAGGCTGCCCTGCCCATGGGCACGCTCGACCCCTCCGAGCCCACGGCTCCCCTCTGCACGCCGGGGACTACTACCCGGCACCGGGCACTTGAACCGTGCCGTCACCTGGGCCGTCTCCACCTGCGAGGCCGAGGCGGAGGCGCCCGAAGTTTGTTTTCTCGGCGCAGTCGACACCACTCCTCCCAGGCTCGGCCCCGCCTCTCCCCTAAGCTCGTGTCACGGAGGCCGCTGCCGTGCCCCGACGGGGAGGAGTGCCCTAAGCTGCCCGGTGAGGTCCGTCAGGGCCAGGCTCCCCGGCGGCAGCCTCCATGTTTTGGGCGTTTCTTCTTTATTTGTTTGTGTCCACTGTGATACTGTCACTTTTCTCCGCTTCCTCTTAAGGGCAATAGCTTCTTAACTTGTGCCTGAGTGCCTCAAGGGAAGAAAAGGCCGGAGGCAAGGATAAGAACGTTGGGAGCAAGAGGCTTTATTTAACGAGAACGGCATTTAAAAGAGAAGGGAAGTTGTCGGAGCCCCTCTTTTGTCCCTGGTGCTGCTTCCTGCCTTCCTCCGGCACTCACTGCTACCAGAGGCACAAGGGGCCGCAGTGACAGCCCTCCTTCCATTCTCCGGTGAAATACAAGCTCTTCAGAGCTTTCTTAGTTGGTAGACTTAGACAAAGGGTACAGCGGAACAGAGCGGCCTCACGGAGCCGAGACAGACGTCTCCACTCTGAACAGGGTGGGTTTTCTTTTTGCTTTTCTTTCTATGCTTTAAAAAAAAAAAAAAAAAGCAGCAATTACAGATTTTTAACCTAATTTTTTCCGCACAAAGGCCACAGAGCACGGGTAAGCTCTCCTCTGCCACGGCACAGCGTTTACTTGGCTCTGCCTCGGATGCACTGAGTGGGCCCATCCCAGGGGCGGGANGGGCGGAGGAGCTGGGGGGTGTGAGGGGCGGAGGCAGCACCACGGACAGCTCCCGCCCCCCCACTCTGCTACCTTCGGCCAGCAGCGTCGGGACACGCTCCACCCTCGGACAGCCCCCATTCGCTGCCCTTGGAACCCAGCTTCCCACCCAGCCCCCCCGCCCCGTTGCCCCGGGACTTCCTTCCTTCGCCCTGTTGCCCTGGTCATCTCCCACCACTTTTTGTCACGCACCACTCCGAAGGGCAACACGTCCCGGAGCTCACAGCAAAAACATACCCGCTGCTGGACCGGCCAAAATGTCGAAATGCTCGTCACTCCCCTCAGATATTAGTTGCCTGTATCACGGAAAATACCTTAGGTGTAAATATCAGGGGGAGAATCTGGTTTTGTGAAAAAGTATGTTTCTTCCACTATTTCTTCGGCTAGGTTGGTCAAGTCTGGTTATCACTGCTCAGTGAAAAACAGGAATTGGTGGGTTGGTCAAAGATTTGTTTTCTTCCAGCTAAGACCGTTTGGGGGGGTTTATGTTTGGAGTAGGAAGTTCAGTTCTTCCCTCAACTGTATTTATTTCTTTGGGAATAAGGAAGATGAGAAGCACTGGTGACCTAACATTTCTTGATCATACAAAAATTAATATGTAAATAAAGCAGACCAGAAAAACAGGCAGGCTTGGGATTTCTTTATATTAGAAGTATAGGCATGAACTAAAATTTAGTTCTATACTTTTTATTAGCATTATCAACACTATTTTTAGATTGGAGTTTTTCTTTTTTTTTGTCTAGTTCTTCATATATGATTTCAAACTACAAAACCCCCTTTGTCCTAAGGGTTGCTTTGTGAATCTTACTGTAACTACCAACAAATGAAGCACTGGTGTTATAGAAGGGCTTAAAGGTTTGCTGGGTCTTACTGTCTATGGTATTTTGAAAAGACAGAGGAAGTAAGAGCTACTTGTATAATTCAGACATAAAGTCACATCTTGAGGTTTATGTGTCCTTGCTACTTTCACTGTTAAATGCCATGAAAGCGACCTATTTCCTCACCTTAGTGCAGACAATGGCCTTTGTCAGACACATGGGATTTCTGAGCTCATTGTCTTGGGAAGTTTGCAGTCATAGCTCTGCTCCACATTCCATTTGCCTTCATTTGAATATGTTGTGAGTTGTACTGTCCATTTGTTTACCTGCATCTTTATAGAACTGTGAAATTGTTTTGTTTAAGATAATCATGTCTACTATTAAAACATGTCCCTCAGCACTGCATCTGCATGACTTTCAAATAAGTTTGCGGAGGGGGACTCCACCACTGTTCTGAGAAGCCTGTTCCAATGCTTCACAATCCTTTCAGTGAAAAAATTCTTCCTAATATCAAACCTAAATCCCCTTGGTGCAACTTCAGGCCATTTCCTCTGTTACCCCTGTTCAATGCTCAATCTGACTCACTGGTCAACACTCCCAGAAAATTACGTTGTATGGTATTGAATATATCTCTGGCTAGTTAAGGTTAGCTGTTCTGGCCATGCTCCCTCCCAGCAACATGTGCTCCTGCACATTAGCAAAATATGTGAAGTTGCAAAGTCCTTTATTCCTTAACAACAACTAAAAATATCAGTAAATTATCAGAATTCATCCTCATGTTAGTTTAGCTGAGAAGTGTTTGCTTTGGAGCTGGAATCTCAGGCAGTGTTTACTTTTGCTCTGAGTATGGAGTTATTAGCAGGACAGTTTTGTTGACTGTCCTACTGATGGTAGATTTAAAGAAGCTACACAGTTGGAAATGGCTTCTGCTTTCAGAACTAATCATGCAAGGATAAGCTGTGTAATCACAACATTAGAACAGTCATTTAGGAAGGTATCACACCTTTTCTGATTGCAAAATTATAGAAACATTAGGGGTCAGAAGGGACCTTGAAAGATCACCTAGTCCAATCCCCCCACCACAGCAGGATCACCTAGACCAAGTTGCACAGGAACACATTGAATGACCCCAGAGAAGGAGACTCCAGAACCCCCTTGGGCAGCCTGTTCCAATGTTATGTTACACTCACGGTGAAGAAGTTCCTTCTGATATTTATATGGAACCTCCTATGTTGCAGCTTGCACCCATTGCCCCTTGTCCTATCACCAGATGACCTTGAGAAGAGCCTGGATGCATCCTCCTGACACCCACCCCTCACATATTTATAGACATTAATGAGGTCACCCTCAGTCTCCTCTTCTCCAAGCTCAAGAGACCCAGCTCCCTCAGCCTTTCCTCATAAGGGAGGTATTCTACTTCCTTCATCATTATTGTTGGTCTATGCTCCAGCAGCTCTGTTAATTTATACTTCTTTGCTTGGAGGGCTACCAGAATTTCTGGACTTTACAAATCTGTAAAGATCAAGACTGAATCTTAAAATATCAGTGGATGCCAAGACTTTGAAAGATGAATGACCACTGTAATTGCAAATGAAGATGTTCTGGACATTTTATTTCAGTTATGTGTAGGAGCACTGTGACAAAATTTTGTGTCTGTTTATGTCTCATGTGGTTTTTTTATTCTGATATGTGTGGGGTAATGAATTAAAATGTCTTATTGCTTTTTTCCTCTACATTGAGGCTGTTGATTCACTGCCTGCAGATTCATAAGTGGTTTCATTAAATACCCCTTTTGTGTCTGACGCTTTAGCAAAAGGTTCTTGGTAAAATTATAGTCGGAGTCTCTAACCCACAACTAATGATACCCAGGTGGGAAGCTTGGGGTCCAAGGTGGAACAACTACATAACGGCGACCCAAGGTAGTATGCGTGGGGATCCCGACAAGGACCCATGACACATGATCAGTGTTTAATCAGCTCAATATTAGTCAAAAGTAACTTATCACAAAAGAAAACATTACTCACAGAAGATTTTCTTAGTTTTAATTGATTTGACTCCAGAGAAACTGAAGTTTTTCAGAGACACTACTTTACAATTAGACTGACCATGAAATTTAATTCAGCACAGGTTAAAGAGTTTCATGGGCTTGTGGGTCAGTAGGAGTAATGCTAGTGACTTTGGAACATGTTTACAATATGTAAATTGAAATGGTAAAAGCTACTGTGCATTCTGATAATGGGATTTGCAGTCTGTAGTGGCAGAGAATTGTCATCTTTGTGATACTTGAATGATGGAGTGAGTACTGCTAGCATGCTGAGTGAGAGCTAAGCAGTACTTGTCATGTCAGGCAGATGTCAGATATCTTTCAAAATCCACAACTGTCTTACAGAATTACACAGAAATCCCAATGAGCAAGCCTTTAATTAAACACTTAGGCCAGTGTTCCAGTGTGTGGATGTAGATACATATTGCTAATGAGAACTCTTCTGTGTAAGCAGTGGTGCATCTTTCGGACTGAATTGGAGAATTAGTCACACTATGCTAGTTTTTTCTGCTTTGATCAGGAGTGTGTGGAGTCTAGCTTCATAGAAATACCTACTTACAATATGTAGAATTTATCTAATCTTTATTAATTGCAGTATCTCTGCAGCTATGCCATCAATTAATATGCTCAAGGATGTGAATTACTTCACATGAAGCTGGGAGGGTGAGTTGGGGGTTTAACACACTATTTCAACACACAAATCTCAGGATATGAAATGTTGATCTGCCTGAGCCCATGGATGTCAAGTGCTAATTACTTATTTTAAAATCTTTTTCAGACTCGTTGTCAGCTTATTTCAAAGTGAGTTTTGCTAGCTGAGATTTTACTAAGTGTTTCTGCATTTTTCAGTTGGCAGCTGTGCCTGTTCTAACTTCAGGTATGAAACATAGGGAGAGGGTCAAGATATTTTTTTAAAAGCTGATCTGCAAAGAATTTGTGTTACGTTAGTTTTGTCTCACTTTTGTAAAGCTCATGGAGTTTTAAGAGAAACACTGACAGTTTTCCTCTAGCACAGTCTCCTTTGTAGATCAGACACTGTGGAACAGTCTTTAGAGCCGGATATAGGCAATATAGACAAAAAAACTCAGCAAGGGAGGCTCTTTCTCACTGCAACCAGTTCCAGCTGGTGAGAGAAGCCACACCCCTCACTCAGCCAGCCAATATCATGAGAGAGGCAGGCCAGCCACGGGTGCAACTGCAGGTGCCATGGTGATCTGGAAAAAGAATACTTGCACAGGAGTTGGTGGGGCTTATTGAAAAGGCTTTAAACTAGGCTTGAAGGGTGAAGGGGATAAAACCAGGCTTACTGTAGAAGAGCCTGAGGACAGTCTTCAGTTTGCCATCCCACTTGAGGTGGAAAATGGTGGTATATGCAACAATAAAAACATTGGGAAGTGACTGGGAATGGTCAGATAACAAGAGTGAAAACTAATGGCTTAACTCCCTCTCAGAAATATTTGCATACCAATGCACAGAATATGGGAAATAAGCAGGAGGAGTTGGAGATCTGTGTCAGATTGCATGACTATGATATAATTGTAATCATTGAAACATTGTATTTTATTGCTCCCATGACGGGCATGTTGCTATGAATGACAGACCAACATGGCAAGGCAGTGGTGTTGCTCTCTATATGTGATAGCAACTGAAATGTATTGAGTTCTATCCAGCAGGAGAGGTAGAACAGGTTGAAACTCTGTGGGTAAGAATTAAAGGACATGTAAAGTGGAGGATGTCTACTATGACCACCAAATGAAGAAGATGCTGCTGAATCCTTCTACAGTCAATTTGAGATAGCCTCTAGAACACACTCCTTGTTACTCATGGATGACTTCAATCACCCAGGTATTTGCTGGAAAGGCCACACTGTTAGGCACACACAATTCCGTGCATTGATGATAACTTTCTGATACAGGTGGTTGGAGGGACCAACAAGGAGAGGGGTTCTGTTTGACCTAATATCAACAAACGAAGATGGGCTGGTCAGGGACGTAAAGGTTGAGGGTAGGCTAGGCTGCAGAATTCAGTATCACATGAGGAAGAAGTAGAGTAATAAAAAGGATTTCAACCCTAGACTTCAGGAGGGAGAACTTTGCTCTATTCAAAGACCTACTTGAGGAAATTCCATGTTGGGAGATTGTCCTGAATGATAAAGGAGTCCATTAGAGTTAGACATAAGTCACAAAAGAAAACTTAAAGGCACAGGAGCAGGCTGTCCCCATGTGCCTAAAGATGTGTCAGCAAGGAAGAAGATGGGCCTGGCTGAACAGAAAGCTTTGGCTGGAATTAAGGAAAAAATGGAGAGTTTATGGCTTCTGGAAGAGGGAGCAGGCCTCTCATGAGAATGACAAAGATGTAGTGAGCATGTGCAGGGAGAAAATCAGGAGAGCCAGAGCCCAGCTAGAACTCAACCTGGCCAAAACTATTAAGGGCAATAAAACACTTCTATAAATACATAAACAACAAAAGGAGAACTAGGGAGAATCACCATCCTTTTTTGGATGCAAAAGGAAGTTTACTGACAGAGGATGAGGAAAAGGCTTAGGTGCTCAATGCCTTCTTTGTCTCAGTCTTTAATAGCAGAACTAGTTGTTCTCTGAATACTCAGCCCTCTGAGCTGAAAGACAGGGGAATGAAACCTCTGTCAAGGAGGAAATGGTCAGGGACCTACTGCAACACTGTACATAACTCTATAAGGCTGAATGAGTTTCACTCAAGAATACTGAAGGAGCTGCACATGTATTCAGCAAGCCTCTTTCCATCAGTTATCAGAAGTCTAGGCAACATGGAGAAGTCCCAGTTTGCTGGAGAGTGGCACATGTGACACCCATCTACAAGAAAGGCTGCTGTAAGGAGGATCTGGGAAACTACAGACCTGTCATTCTGACCTTGGTGCCAGGGAAGACCATGGAGCAGATCCTTCTTAGGCCATCATGCACCACATACAGAACCATGTTATTGGACTCAGACAGCATGGATTTATGAAAAGCATATCCTGCTTCACAAACCTGATTGTCTCCTATGACAAGATGACCTCTCTGGTGGATGAAAGAAAGGCTGTGGATACTGTATTCCTGGACTTTTACAAGGCCTTTGACACTGTTTCCTAGACCATTCTTGTAAAAGTTCTGCCTGTTCATGGTTTGGATAGGCATGTTCTTTGCTAGATAAAACACTGGCTTGATGGCTAGGTCTAAAGCATGGTGGTGAATGGAACTAAATCCAGGTGACAGCTGATCATAAGTGGAGTTGCTCAGGGGTCAGTGTTGGAATGGATTCTTCTTAACATCTTTATTGATGACCTTGATGAGGAGGTAGAATGCACCTTCAGTAAATTTGTATATGATGCCAAGTTGGGTGAGAGTGTTGATCTGAGTGAGGGCAGGGAGGTTCTACAGAGGGACTTAGGCTGATTAACGGGCTGAGGTAAATTGTGTGAGCTTCAACGAGGCCAAGTGCTGGGTCCTGCAATTGGGCCACAACAACCCCATGCAACACAACAGGCTAGGGGAATAGTAGCTAGAAAGCTGTCAGGCAGAAAAGGACCCTTGGGGTGCTAATTGACAAGCAGCTGAACATGAGCCAGCAGTGTGGCCAGGTGGCCAAGAAGGCAAAGGTCATCCTGGCTTGTGCTAGAAATAGTGTTGCAAGCAGGTATAGGGAAGTGATCACCTCCCTGTACTTGGCACTGGTGAGACCCCCCACCTTGAGTAATGTGTTCAGTTTTAGGCACCTCAGTACAAGAAGGCTGTTGAGGTGCAGGAGCAGGTGCACAGAAGAGGAACTAGGCTGGTGAAAAGCCTGGAGAACAAGCTTTATGAAGAGTGGCTGAGGGTACTGGACTTCTTTAGTTTGAAAAAAAGGAGACTGAGGGGAGACCTTATTGCTCTCTACAACTATCTGAAGGGTTGTTGTGGAAAGGTAGTTGCTAGCCTCTTCTCACAAGTAAACAATGACAGGACTAGAGGAAATGGCCTGAAGCTGCATCAAGTAAGGTTTAAGCTGGACATCAGGAAAAAGTTTTTCTGAGAGAGTTGTGAGGCATGGGGACAGACTGCCCAGTGGGGTGGTTGAGTCACCATCCCTTGATGTGTTTAAAAGTAATACAGATGAAGTACTTAGAGATATGTTTTAGGGGTGATAAAGTTAGGAGTAGGTTTAGAGGTTGGGCTTGATGATCTTATAGGTCTTTTCAAACCTAAACCTTTCTGGAGCCCCCAACACAGGAAAGATATTGAACTGTTGGAACGTGTCCACAGGAGGGCCACAGAGCATTAGAACAGGCTGCCCAGAGGGGTTGTGAAGTCTCTCTCTCTGGAGATATTCAAGACCTGCCAGGATGGAGGTGTTCGTGAGCAACTTGGTCTAGATGATCCTGCTGTGGCAGGGGGATTGGACTAGATGATCTTTCATTGTCCCTTCCAATCCCTAATGATTCTATGATCTTCTATTCCACTTTTGAATGTGGACTACTTTTCTTTGTATTTATTAAAATTAAAAAAGTTAAGAAGCATGTTTTATAACTGCTGGATATACTGCCAAAACTAACAGCAGGCAGATCTAGAGGCATAGTGAAGGGCTGAGTTTCAGTCCTGCTTTACACCCAGTGTCCTCTATATGTACTAGTACAACATCATATGGTACTCCTACCCCTCTGACTGGATTATCAAAGAATCATAAAATCATTAGGGATCGGAAGGGACCTTGAAAGTCCAACCCCCCCTAGTCACCTAGACTAAGTTGCACAGGAACA
>VZRI01004032.1:1151-27569 GCA_013397515.1 Upupa epops | reverse complement strand
ACCTAGGCCAAATTGCACAGGAACATACCCAGGTGGGCTTGAATATCTCCACAGACAGAGACTCCACAACCCCCCTGGGCAGCCTGTTCCAATGCTCTGTTACCCTCACTGGGAAGAAGTTTCTTCAGGTATTTATATGGAACCTCCTATGTTCCAGCTTGCACCCATTGCCCCTTGTCCTATCACCAGATGACCTTGAGAAGAGCCTGGCTCCAACCTCCTGACACCCACCCCTCACATATTTATAGATATTAATGAGTTCACCCCTCAGCCTCCATAAGTCTGGTCATCCTCGTGGCAGAAATTTACCCTACCCTAGCTGAAACCAGCATGAGATCAAAACTGTGGAGGAGAGCAACACAGCAGATCTCATCGATTTACATGACCTTTAAAGTTTCCTTTTAATCCAATGCATTCTGTGACTGAAGACATTCAGTGTTTATGTACGATGATGGGATGATGTTTGGTGTCTAGATTCCTTCTCAATATGGATTTTATATACAGTAGTCTACCCAACAAGACCCATTACCCAGTTGTCTTGTTTGCAAAGTGTTTGTGCTATAAAATAAATCTCAGTAAATTGTTGAGTGCACATGTGTGTGCAGTATCTGTCTGTGTAACTTGTGCTTTCTAGAGGTTATAATCATGGCTGAAACATTTCTGGTGGGTGAATCAGGCACTCCTAAGGCTTTCCTACATTTCTGAGACACAGTTAATTCTCTCTTAGACTTCTACTTTGGGTTCACTAGTGTTTCTGTCTGTCACTGGTTGGCTACACTGACCAGGTCCCGGATGAATTCTAATTAGCAGAAGTTCTACTGAACTGAAAGAAGGACAAGGAAGTTTCACTGACAACTTGCAAGACCTGCGCAAAACAGGACAGGCTTTGTCAGGGAAAGCCAAAACATTTAATTCAAACAACAAAAAGTTCCTATCACCAGAAGTGTACATAGAGCAATCATATGGTTCTTACATTCCTGAGCCCAGCTCTGCTGTCTCTTAAAAAAATTACTCATGGGGAAAAAACAGCTGGCAGTCTTTTTCCTTGTGGCAACATGATGTCTTCCTCACAACAGGAGACAAGTCCTTCATAAGCTTTCCTTGGCTAGTGGTAGGGGTTTTCCACAGGCTGTGGGTCATCCCAGTGCCTGACTACTCCATCCTGGCTCCTTTCCTTAGAGCCAATGGTTCCATTAATAGTATTTGCCTGCTTCATATTATCAGGGCCAGTCCCCTGCTCCATGTCTTCTTCCACAGACTGCAGATGGTATTCTTCTCCTCCTCCATTGCACTTCGCCATGATTTTGCAGAGATTTTTATCTTGGAGCTTCCACAGATGCACTTTATCCTACATCATGATGCCTCCGAGGTAAAAAAAGGCTCATCCCAATGACCCCATGTCTTCTCCCAAAACAAAAATTCTCAAACCCGACAGGTAAATTTTCCCACAGGTTTTCATAGAATCATAGAATGAATCACAGAATGGCTAGGGTTGGAAGGGACCTTGAAGACCATCAAGATCCAATGCCCCTGCATAGGCAGGGACACCTTCACTAGATCAGGTTATGCAGGGTCCCATCCAACCTGGCCTTCAACACTTCCCGGGATGGGGCAGCAACAACTTCCATGGGCAGCCTGTTCCAGCATCTCAGTGCCCTCACAGGAAAGAATTTTGTCCTAATGTCCAACCTAAATCTTCTCTCTTAAAGTGAGATTTCCCCTCCCCAAAATATGTTTACTTGCTCAAAATTCCAGAGGCAGGTGTGTGATTGTAGCTGTGGGAAATTTCTATTTTCCAAAGTTTCTTATCATGGCTACACCACCAATCCACTTGCTCAGTACAAAAAAATCCCTGAGACACTCCAACTAGAGCACTGGCTTGTGCCTTGTGACCCGAAGAATATCCTTCCTACAGTTTTGGGCACAGTCTAATACTGTTTTATTGGTTAGACATTTTTCTCTTTAAATAAGCTTGGGGGATACTTGGGGTAGATGAACTCTGTACAACCAGCTCACAGTGAAAGTTAGTCTCTCACAGTAAAACAAAACATGCAGTCAAATCTGGTGCTACACATACCTATTTTGATACTCAATGACAAATTTTTCTGTAAATAAAAATTTCAGTTACAAAAAACATTTTTACTCTTCTTAGCTGTCCTAATTATGGGTAAGCAATGTGGTCAGTAAAACTCTACCTTGATACTTGGTTGGTTTCCAAAAGCCCATGACTTCGGACTAAAGGTACAACATGAGAACACATATCCTTTCTGTAAATGGAATAATGCAAGTGTTTTGCCTTGCAATTTATCTATGGGTCAGTGAAATATGTGGATGGAACAGTAAATGTATATGGTATCAAATAAGATCTTTTTAAAGACAAGGTCAGCAAAATCAGAGTGTCTGGACACTAAGTATCTTAAAATAACTTCAAATTTATTATTTAGAAACACTGGCATTCTGGTGCTTTAAATAACAAATACGTGATCTCATCAAACCGAGCAGAATATTTTATAATAAATCACATAATTGTAGAACAGTACTGGTTAAAAGGGACCTCCAGAGATCATCTAGTCTGACTTCCCCACCAAAACCACAGTCACCTACAGCAGATCACACATGTACACACCCAGGTGGGTTTTGAAAGTCTCCAAAGGAGATCCCATAACCTCTCTAGGCACCCTGTTCAGTGCTTTGTCACCCTCCCAGTAAAGAAGTTTCCCCTGATGTTCAAGTGGAATTTTCTGTCATTACAGCTTCACTCTGGCAGATTTAAAAAAAATACTATTTTAATTTTACTTTAGCAGTAGAGCATGCCACATTACATTTTAAACTTCTTATGTATGCAGTATTTCCTATAAAAGTTTTGATAATACTACTTATTAAAGAACAATCCTGCTTTGGAATGCGGGTAAAATAATCTTTATCAACATGTATGTTCTTTTTATGGTGGAAGATATACTGTGATTCTGGAGAACTTGTCTGCATGGTAATAGCCAGCTCCTTGAGATGGCAATCTTAAGACACTCAAAACCAGAGCTAACTGAGCAGCTATGTCTCTCATGCTGCTTATAACTACATCTCTCTTTGTATTTTCATTTAGCTTGGTTAGACATAGTCACTATGCTGTAGTACTGTTGCCTTGTGTAAAACCAATCCTGCTAAGCTGCTTTCCTGGCCAAAAGCCACAGAGTGTGCCCAAAGTGAAGACGATAGGCTTGGCACTTTGTGTGGGTGTGCATGGTTATTTTAATGTGAACAAAAGCAGCTTGGGTTGATTCCTGATGCTGAAAAACCGGTTAGTGGCATCCTGTTTCAGAGTAGGGAGAACTTCTGATTCCTTCACTGCTTACCTGCAGAGGCTGCAGTCAGCAGAAGAGGCTGCTGAGCATGAAGGGAGAGTACAGTTCATCTGCTGCTTTTCTATGCCTGTTCTGTAGTACAAGCTGCTGTGTGTGCTTTAACTTACAATAAGTTGTTCTGTTTCATGTTTTTTTCTGCTTTTTTCTTTTGTCAGGGGAATTGGGGAATGTGTGTGGACACACACAACACCCTGTATGGCAGCTATCAAGCACATGTAGACATTTGGTTTTTTTTCAAGTTAGATATTCATGAAAGAAGTGATTGCCTAGGAAACACAGATTTTTTGCCTTCTGCTGCCTCTGAAATGGCACAGTGCCGGCATGTTATTATACACCTGCGCACTAGTTATCACTCCCATAGTCTCATATGTGAGACTCTGCAGTTCTCTATAAAGCTTCATGAATTTGCCTCCAGGTTTTATTTAGGAGTGGAGTGTGACTGGAAATATGTGATTCTACTACCTTTTTTTACAACATGGCAAAGCTCAGTTACCTTTTCTAAATTTTGGTGACTGCTGCTGTGTTCCATGCATCTTTCAGATTGTATTACAGACTTCCAGAACACAGCACAATTTCTTGATCATATACCACACACTGTTTGCATCCTTTAAAGCTAATACTTTACAGCTCAGCAGCCCTTCTTCTATTATTCCCACAACCAAATTTTTTTTATGACAGGCACAGGTCCCCATCTGACTTCTCAATGAGGAGGGAGAGGTTTTCTGCAGCTGGCAACACAATCTTGTTTGCAGAGGTAGACCATTAATAGTACAGCCTAAGATTGCTTGTCACTTCTTTCACCAGAACTGTAGCAGCCCTCATGGTTCGACTCCAAGGCAGTCACCATACTGAGGAGGCAGACAATTCTGGGCATGATGGTGTGCCAGCTGCTGTAGGTGGTGGAGTGCTGGCCTCCCAAGAGCAAGCTAGATTTGTTTGGCATTTTTGGGTGCTTACAGTGTGTACCAGGCATGTGATTTTTTTCCACATGTGCTGTGGATGTAGTTTCTCAATCTGTTCAGCTGAATGGGAAGGTTTTCTGACTAGCAAAATTTTATGTGGTTTTTTGAAAAAAAATTTTAAAAGATCAAAAAGTAGTTCCCTGATGAGCAGCAGGTAGAAAGGCAAGAATCTTCTAAGACTTGGAAAATTGCTCTTATCATGGAATCATAGAATGGCTTAGGGTGAAAGGGACCTTAAAGATCATCTAGTTTCAATGCCCCCTGCCCTAGTCAGGGACATCTCTCTCCTGCTAGACCAGGTTGATCAATGCCCCAAACAACCTGGCCTTGAACACTTCCAGAGATGAAACTACCACAACTTCCCTGAGCAACCTATTCCAATCCTTCACCCCCATCATTGTTAAAAACTTCTTCCTAATATCCAATCTAAATCTACCCTCTTTGAGTTTCAGGCCATTGCCCCATATACTATTACTACAGCTCATTGTAAAAAGTCCTTCCCCAGCTTTCCTGTAGCCCCTCTTCATTTACTAGAAGGCCACTATTACGTCATTCTGAAGCCTCCTCCCCCTCTCCCTCTCCTCAGACTGTGGGTGGTGACCTTACAGATAATCTAGTTCCTAAGCCTCCTGCCATGGGCAGGGGAATCTGTCACTAGATTAGGTTGCACAAAGATCTGTACAGAGAGGACCATCGATGTCTTCTCCAGACAATCTGCTCTGGTTACCCACTGCTGCCACAGTGAAGAGCCTGCAAGCAATCAGGTACATTTTTTAAAAGAGTAATAGGTGGATGGAGATCATACCTGTATGGAGCTGTAACCTCCAACTTTGTGACTGCAAAACCAGACCAGACAGGTACACACAAAGCACACACAAAGTTATTTGGCATGCTCCAGCTCCAGCAGACACTCTTGGGATTGGAGGTAGCCAGGAGAAATCCACGGAGGGATATTTACAGGGCTTGCAGTGGTAGGATTACTGGTAATGGCTTGAAACTCAGAGTAGATTTAGATTGTATGTAAGGAGGAAGATCTTCACTGTGACGGTGGTGAGATGCTGGAACAGGTTGTCCAGGGAAGTTGTGGGTGTTCCATCACTAGTAGGAGGGTTCCCTGCCCATTGCAGGTGGTTTGGAACTAAATAGCCTCTGAGGTCCCTTCCAACCCAAATCTCAGTAAATATCATGCTGTGTCTCTGTTTCTGTAAAGCTTTTGAATATCTCCCAAACAGCAGCTATGGATGTAATTTCTTCTATTCCAGTAAAAGAGATAATGCCTTTGTTTGCATATTTTAGTATTCCTGGCATTTGTTAATGCTTTCTCGTTCCTAAGATGTGTAAAGAAACAGCTCTGACCTCGTAAAACCAAAATTCATCCAGCCCTCTTGCTAGAATGTTCAGTCTGAATTTGTGTCTTCTTAGTTTTTGTTTTTTTTGAACCCTGTATGATCTGGTGCTTGTGGCATGCAGCATTAGATAAACTGACAGAAAGTTCAGGAGGTCTCTCATTCAGGATAAGGCCACACAGGAGAAGCAGATGGAAATGAGAGCAGTTGCTGAGAATGGGAAATGTAAAACAGTGGAAGACAAAACAGAATGAAAAGGGAATAGTGAGAACTACAATCACAAACCAGAAAATATTAGAAAAGGAAAGCAAATAAATTGACAGTGCAAATATGGCTGCCTTTTGTTTTGCAACATCACTGCAAAACAACAGTGTTGTCCTTTACAGAACAACATCCCCAACTGAGGGCGGCTGTGATGCCTGTTGTTCATGTAGTTCCTTGTAGTATGTCTTACTAAAACACAAAGCAAATCCTGGGCCAGGTTCACTGGGATCCACGTGGTCTCCTCTTCTATAAATCCTAGTTTACATAGTAGGACCTTGCTCACAAAGAACTGACCTATGAACAGGACTGGTTTCAATGAGCACATTTAGCTTATTCTCTCAATTTCCTGCTTCCAATTCCCATTTCTACAAAGTCTGTCCATTTGTGAAGTTGAGAATGCAGGGTCATCTGTTGAGGTTGTCTAATTCAAAGTAATGATTGGCTGACAGAGTGTTTGCAGCTTGGGAGAAAGAGGCAGAGCCCCCTAGTCTCATTCCTTCTCCCCTGTATCTTACAATGCACCAGAAAAAAAATAAATCTGTGTCTTAGTTGTGGATCCTTTCCATTCATTTTCTCTTTACATTTCCAGTACTGAGATTTTTGGGGGATGCCTACTCTCACTTTTTCATGAATATATCTTCAAATGCTGAACAAACCATGCTACAAATACTTGTTCAAGTAGAACTTATGATGGCAACGAGATGATTCTACAAAGAATCATATGCACAAAGTTTGGGTAAGGTATCCTCTACGATTTGCATGTAGTGCTGGAACTGCAAAACAAGGTTTTGGTGCAGTAATCATTTCTTGACAAGGACATTTCTGTGTTTTCAGGTCATGTCTTTAAGTGAACCGACCTAGTTGAAAGGGAACAGTCATAGGGAACAGTATGCTCAAGCTAAAGGAGCAGAAGGCAAGAGAGCTCTTCTTAACTAGAGCTCTACTGAGAACTGTACATGTGTACAAGCTGACGCATAGGAAAATATGCTGAACCTGCTGCTGCAAAATGCAGAGATAGTGATGTAAGTTCAGCTTGTCACATTTGTTAAATTTCCCCTGATTTTATTGTATTAAAGTTGTTGAACCCTCAAGATTTCTCAACAGTAGCTGCAGAGACTTAATGGCTTTAAAGTACTAAAACTTTTCTTCATAGTTCATTATCACAATACTTACAAAATTATTTGGAATAACAGTTCATAAACAGTGTACTCTGTCCATGTTTTCACTTTTCTGATAAGCGACTTCTGTTGGGGGATGACTAACCAGTGTCAGAGTATATCTGACATGGCTTTTTTCAGTGACCTCTTTTGATGATACCAGCCTCACACTAGTGTCTCACTCACAAGGACACTCTATAATATGTACTAAGTGGTTGATACCATGGGCTTTCCAAGCATTTACTGCAAATAACAAACCAATGAAAGACCACAGATGAGAAGTGCCTTGCCCTGTATTACTTAACACTCTGGTAGAATCTGAGGAAGTTGCAAACACAGTGGAGCAAGCTCTGGTGACAGCCTGTGGCTTGTCTCCATGACACTGTCTAACTGGTGTAAATGGGATGAGTCTCTCATATCTGTGGAAGAGGAACAGGCAGTAGTTACCCTCTCATTTACTGTGCACTAACTGTTGAGGTGATTGTCTACTGAGACTGGGTAGGTCTGTGGCTGACCAGTACTAACCTGTGCAGCAGCAAAAGGATCTATTTATTACCCAGGATGCTGCATAGCAGGAGGAGCAATGCTGAGCCACTGTGCTTGCAACAGGGAGTACCTCATGGCAGCGCTAGCCACTTCAGGACATCTCTGTAGAGTGTGGGGGGGCATAGACAGATATATTTCTTGTTACCAGGCCTGGTTATTTAAGTCAGGGTGAAAGTGCTTTCAATTGCTGAATACTCAGCCTTACATTCCTGAAAGTTTATTATTTGCTGAATCAACATTAGCTAAAAACCATCTAAAGCAACACTGAGAGCATGTACACACTGTAGTGGTGCCTTCCTTTTGCTCCCCTGTTTGCAGTGTAGGATCTGCTGTCTTTTTGTTCATTAGCCTCTTGTATTGTGTGTAGAGGAGATGTAAAGTTCAGCCTTCCCCTGCAGGGAAGAAGTAAAACACATCCTTTGTAGTATGGCAAGGTGACATGTTCACTTCCTAAAAGTGAATAGAAGATGAATTCACTTAGAGGATGAGGGGCAAGGTCTTGAGTAAGGGAGACGAAGAGATGGTCATAACCTTGTTTCCTTCTCAGCATCCTTGGGTCAGATGGCTTTGTTGAGAAAGTCATCACTGTGTCAATTTTAATATGAAAAATGAGATGTGGGAGAGTTCCTTTCTTTTTTTAAAACAGGCTTCCCACACAAGGAAATGTGTTTCTTCTACCCTTCATGGGTCTTGCAACAGCAAGCAGAGCTTTTAACTGAGTCATTTTGATGCTAGACCTTCCTGAAAAGGACACAGTTTTTTTGCTGGTCAGTTCATTAAAATATTTCCAAGCAGGCATTATGGACTTTTGCATCTTAGAGGAGGTGCTCACTATGAGCTGAGTTTGGTGTTTGGTTGTTTATGGTTGCCATAACAAGAAAGACTAAGCTCAGCAAAGAGGTAAGAGAGGTTACAGCAGAAAAATAGCATTCCTTTTGAAGTTTATTGTACTCCTTGTATTGTATACCTTTTCAAATGTCTATTTGGCTGGTTCCAAGCAAGCCAATATCACCTCTGCAAGGAAGACAAGAGGGACACTGTGAGACTATAAAAAAAAAAAACACTGCACAGGAAATTTTTTTATAAGTTCAGTGTCAATATCAACTCTCATAGCCTAATACTATGTCTAATAACAGTCTAATAATGTTAAATAAAAACTCCTTTTTAGATTACACACTTTAAATGATCTTTTAAATAAAACGTCACCAAGAAATACCATAAAGCAAGCTATGCAGCTTCATCCATATGGATATTTCTCATCTGACTGTGTACTGTGAGAAACATTCTATCGCATACTGAAATAAATTGAAATATGAACATTTATGCTATGAATAAAAATGTTTATTTACCCCTAGCTGGGCTTTTCTAGCAACATGTTTAGAAATAATAGAACACCAAAAAACCCAAAAAAAAAGTATGTTGTGCATCAAATACAAAACTTAATATTGTACACAGGGAATCTGTAAACTGTGACTAAAGGTGAAACATTTTAAAAATGCCTCTGATAATGAAAAGGTTTATTGTAAAATATATCTTAAACGGCTTGAACAAAATGCTTATTGTCTGAGCACAAAATGCTTTATTCAGCAGTCATTCCTGGATTTAGCCTTTGGTGGGGTTCAGACACAGAAGGAGCAAAGGATTTGACAGCAGGAGAGCTGGAATCCGTAACAAACACCTTTTTAATTTAGGGCAGTAACAGTGATGTGATTTGGTATGGGAGAGTCAAATTTGATTATTTTTCTCCCAGTGCCTGGAGCTACCACAACATGTGTTGATATTCTCATAAATATGTCTTTAATGCATGAGATGCTGAGGTCAGAAACTGTACACTACAGAACTGCATGGGAGGTTCCTCCCTAGATTTGAGACCTCCCTTGCCGTCAAGCCATCACACAGCACAAGGTGTTGTCTCCTCTCTTTCCATCACTGCTTATATCCCACTGTGTTTCCTCATTCTTTGCTTACTTTACGTGCCCAGAGCTCCTGCAAAGTCAGGCCTTGTGAGTGCTCAGAAGAATGCCTTAAATTCACCAGCTGCTTTAGGAAACTTGCACGTGCAAATTTTCCTCCTGGCTCCCCAGCATGAAAGTCTCTCTCAGTTTGCTGATCCATGTTCTGTGAATCACCCAAAAACAAAGAGCTCTAAAATTCATCACAAAGAATGGCAAACAAGAAAGAGATGCTTTTTGTCTGTTTCTTTGAAAATCAACAGTTCAGTGAGAGAAAATACATGTTTCTGAGCAAAGTATTTTAAAGACTTTTTTATATTTATACTGTTGTTCTCACACAGTCTTTTTCTGGAAATGTGTTTTTTTTCTTGAAATTCTTACTCTTCTTCCCTTTGCTTTTTTATTTTGTGGAATATTTGATAGCGCAGCTGGAAGGAGAGAAATTTCAAAAACTAGAAATCAGATTATAAACCCTATTTGCCTTAAAAAGTGCCCATGAATAACAAGTTTTGGCTCTTCCCTCCAGAGAAATAATTTTACTAACTAATGTGAAAAGCTTCCAGTGTAACTTAAACCCCAAGTTTTTCCTCCCCTTTCAGATACACTGATAGTCAGCATTGTTAGAAACTGCATACTCAGTGGTCAAATGACAACAAGACTTAGGCTAGAAGCACCTTTGAGTTTGAGAGATGAGTGCTATTTCTTCACAGCTTTGTCTCCCTTACTGACTCCTGTACCCATGTCAGAGAAGTGGGAATTGTCTCTGTTGTCTCTGTTGGCATCTGGGATTGAAATCACAGCTGAGTAAATACTGTGACCGTCTTGATAAACCTTAGTGTATCTACATGCCAAGAAAAATTACTACCAGCAGTGAGTAAAATGTGTCAAGTCTGTGCTTGTGGACAAAGTAGAAGTGGCTATGCCACCACAGACACTATACAGACAACACCCTGTCCCTGAGCACTTGTAAACTGTGATGCAGATTAACACAGACTTAAAATAACAAGCTCTAGCTATGGATCCACCTATCTTTTCCCAACCAAAGATTTTATCAATCACCTCCTAGTGCAGAAAATTCAGTATTCTACAAAGCCTACATTTCATTCCTGTTTTGTTTTTTATTGTGCCATTAGCCCATCTCCATGGGCCTAAAAATGTAGCTTGAATAGAACAAGAAGAAATCTTTAGATGCAACACAGAGCATAGCGTTTCAGGTCATCACACTGGTTGATTTTGCTATAAAAGGAGACAGCAATTAGATAATAATGAAACAAGATCCTTTCTCCAAGGGATTTTACCACAGTTTTGACTTCCCAATTGAGTGCTCAGGTGACTGAGTAATGGCATTCTCTTCAGCTGCTCAACCTCAGCCTTTAGATTCAATGACAGTGGAGCCGACATTTCTGGTACTGAAAAGAAAGGTATCATTAGGAAAGAAGACAGGGTTTAGTTTCTCACCCTGTCTTCACAAGTTGGAGCAACTTCACTGGGAAAGGTTGAAGTGCTCCAGACTTTTTCACTTGTGCACGTTTTCAGGATCTTTATGTATTTAGAGATTTGGAAGCTGAAATTAGATGTTTGGCAACAAGAATATATAGATGCTTTACAGAAAGGATATGAACAGCAAAAGGATAAGCATGGGACATCTTGGGTTGAAATAGCTTCCCAGATAATCCTAAAGATTAAAGAATTATCTTCCTTAAAATAAATTTTAACACAGGTTAGGACAATAGAAGGGACCATAAAATCATAGAATCCTTCAGGTTGGAAAAGACCCCTTGGGATCATTAAGTCCAACCATTAACCCAACTGTTCCAAGCTCCCTGCTAATTTGTGTCCCTGACTTTTAAACACATTCAGGGATGGTGATTTACCCACCTCCCTGGGCAGCCTCAAGGACCTTTCAATAAATATAACATTCCTAACATCTAACATAATCTTCCCCTGGCACAACCTGAACCCATTTCCTCTTGTTCTATCACTTATACCCATCTCTCTACAATCTCTTTTCAGGTAGCTGCAGACAACAATAAGATCTTTTCTCAGCCTCTCTTTCTCCAGACCTTTTCCCCAGCTCCTTCATCCACTTCTCATAAGTGACTTTGGCCAAACTCACTGCCCTCTTCACACCTGCTCCAGCTCCCCAATGTCTTTCTTGTATTGAATTACCCAAAACTGAACACAGTACTCACAATGTTGCTCCATTAGTGCTAAGTACAGGGATATTTAGGAATCACTTCCTTATTCCTGCTGGACACACTGGTTCTGGTACAAGCCAGGATGTCATTGACCTTCTGGGACACCTGATCACACTTCTGGCTCATATTCCACTGAATTGCCTATCAGTAGCCCCATGTCTCTTTCTGTTAAACATTTTCCAACCACTCTCCCTCAAGCCTGTAGTGTTGCACTGGTCATTGTGACCCTCGTGCAAGGAGCTCAGGTAGTCTGGATGAAGTGCTGAGTGGCATGATCTAGATGTTAGATGTTAGGTTTACTTGGTTTATTTGGATTTAGTTTGGACTGGATGATCTTTAAGGTCTTTTCCAACCTTATCATTACTGTGATACTGTGATACTGTGATAATTGGCCTTGACCCATTGACCAGCCTGTCCAGATCTCTTTGCAGGGCCTCTATACCCTTGAGCAGATCACTACACCCACCCAGCTTGATGGTATCTTCAAACTTACTGAGGATGCACTCAATGCCCTCATCCAGATCATGAATAAAGATGTTCAACAGGACAGACATAATACTAAGCCCTGGGGAACACCACTTGTAACTGGCTGCCAACAGGATTTAACTCCATTCACCATTAGTCTTTGGGTCTGAGAGTCCAGCTAGCATTTAACCCAGCAGAGTGTTTTCCTGTCCAAGTACCAGGCAGCCAGGTTTTCCACAAGAATGCTATGGGAAATGATGCCAAAGTCTTTACTGAAATCCAGGTAGACAATGATCACAGCCTTTCCCTCATCCACTAGGTGGGTCATCTTGTCACAGAAGAAGACTAGGTTTGTCAAACATGTCTTGCCTTTCATGGACCCATGCTGACTGGACCTGATGGCCTGATTATCCTGTAAATTGTGCAAAATGCACCTGGGAGTGCTGATTGTCAGTAGCTAAAGAGGAGCTAGTAGTGTGTCCAAGTGGCCAATAAGACCAATGGCACCCTGGTCTGCATCAGAAAATGTGTGGTCAGCAGCACTAGAGAAGTGATTGTCCCCATGTACTTGGCACTAGTGAGGCCTCACTTGTAGTATTTGGTTCAGTTCTGGGTACCTCAATACAAAAAGGACATTAAGGGCCTGAAGGACAGGTCTTATGAGGAGAGGCTGAGGGAACTGGGCTTGTTTAGTCTGGAGAAAAAAAGGCTGAGGGGAGACCTTATTTCTGTCTTCAACTACCTGAAAGGAGGTTGTAGAACAATGGGGGTTGGCTTCTTCTCTCAAATTGCTTGCTATAGGATGAGAGGAAATAGTTTCAAGGTGCACCAGGGAAGATTTAGATTGGACATCAGAAAAATTTGAAAAAAAGAGTGGTCAGGTATTGGAACAGGCTGCCCAGGGAGGTGGTTGTGCCACCTGTCCCTGGAGGTGTTCAGAAAATGTGTACATCTGAAACTTCAAGACATGATTTAGTAGGCATGGTGGGGGGCTGATGGTTGGACTTGACAATCTTGAGGTCTCTTTCATAAATGTGTAAAACCTGCCCTTCAATATCCCATGTGGCTGTCCCTGACTGTCCCGCACTTGCTGTGTGGCTGTGTTCAAGAAGAACCACTCCAAAACCTTAGCCTGCACCAAGGTTAGGCTGACAGGCCTAGTGTTGTCTGGACAATCCTTCTGCTCCTTCTTGTTGATGGGCGTGGATGGGTGTCACATTTCAATCATCTTTCAATCATCTGGGACCTCCCCTGGTAGCCAGGAGCATTGATAAATGACGGAGACTGTCTTGGCAAGCTTCTCCACCAGCTTCCTCAGCACTCTTAGATGGATCCCCTCTGTCCCCATAGACTTGTGGGTGTGCAGGTGACAGAGCAGGGCACTAACTGTTTCCTCTTGGATTATGGGAAGTGCTTCCTGTCCTCTATCTCTGCCTTCCAACCCAGGAGGATGAATACCCTGAGGATAACTAGTCATTAAATACTGAAGCAACGAGGCATCAAGTACTTCAGCCTTGTACTCATCCTTGGTGATGATGTTCCCTTCCATATCCAGTAAGAGGTGGAGATTCTCTCTGTCTTTCTTTTTGCCATTGATGTATTTGTACAAATATTTCTTGTTGTCTTTCATTGCAGTGTCCAGATTGAATGCTAACTGGGCTTTTGCATTTCTTATTTCCTCTCTGCATGTCCTAGTTAGATCCTTGTGCTGTTCTTGAGTTGCCTAGTCTTTCTTCCAAAGACTGTTTGGTCTTCTTCCTTGCCAGTTCATCTTGTAGCACCTGCTTCTGCACCTTTAAGAGTCATTTCTTGAAGAATTCTGGGCCTTGCTGGATCCCTTAATCCTTCAGGAGTATCTCTCAAGGGACTCCTTCAACCAATGTCCTAAACAGGCCAAAAGCTGCCTTCCAGAGTCCATTTTGGAGATCTGTTGACTGTCTCCCCCTCCTTACTTCATCAAGGATAAAGAACCCAATTAATTTATGATCGCTGAGCCCATGATGGCCTCCTACCACTATGTCTGCCACCAGATCCCCTCTGTTTGTGAATAGAAGGCCTAGTGAAGCACCTCCCCAACTAGGCTCAATGATGAGTTCCGTTAGGGAATTACCTTTAACACATTCAAGGAACCTTCTAGACTGTTTTCTCACTGCTGTGTTGTATTTCCAGCAGATGTCAGGGAAGTTGAAATCACGCACGAAAACAAGGCTAGAGACTGTGACACGTCTACTAGTTACCTGTAGAATGCCTCATCCGTCTCTTCATCCTGGTTAGGTGACTTGTAGTAGACTCCCAACAGGATATCTACTTTGTTGGCCTTCCCCCTCATCTTTACCCATAGGCAATCAACTTTAGCATTAGACTCCCTGAAGGCCAAAAATGAAGACATTCCTTAACAAAGAGAGCCAACCCACTACCTCTTCTTCCTTGCCTGTCCTTTCTGAAGAGCTTTGCAATGCTCTAGTCATAGTTTTATGGTCTATTGGAAAGTCTTCAAATACCACTGGAGAAGTAATCTAATTATTAGTTAGCAGTTTTTGACCAGGTTCCTGCACTTTATTGACTTGCTTGTAATCTGGCTTGTTTCATGCAATTTCTTATGAAACTCTTACTGAAAAAATAGAAAACAATCTGTTAGGTTATGGAACTTCCTGTCAGAGAATATAAGGGTGTCCTGCTTGCTGAGATCACATGCTCAGACTTACTGATTGCTTGAGCATGGATATGTAACAACCTTTCCTGTCAACACCAGCATTCAGTGATCGCACCAGGTTGAGTTTACTGAGGTGCTCCTATGTATATGAGCTTGGCTTGGCAGTGGTGGTAAGCTAAGTGACATGCATTTGGATTGCTTTGTCCTTTGGTAGAATCCTGTCAGGTATTGGGATGCCCCAAATTCACAGGCATCTCTTCCAGAAACATCCCCTGTTCAGGAAACCAAATCAGGCAAATGGGAGAAAAATAAGAATCTTTCTCCAAACCAATGTAGCTGATAAAGAAGGGTATGAGAAAGTGGTAAAACATGTCTGTGGTTCTCAGAAGCAGAGTGGAATGCTTTTTCCGTGTTCAACAGAATTCAGAGGGACTGACTCCATTGGTATGGTCAGGACAAATGCATCATTAAGTTAATTCTCAATCCTTTTTCTTAGAGTTTTTCCAAAGTCCGCCTGTAGTCATAAAATGACTTTAAAAGTTTGTGTATTGCAAGGTCTTGCTACCTGGGGATTCAGCATGGGGAGTTTTTAGTCTGTTCTTCTGTCAGAGAAGTGGTTGTGAAGGTGAGCCATTAACAGCTAAGCCTGGAAGGCCAGAATGTATGGTCAGATCTTCTCACAAGGAGAGAAAGTGAGATAGTTACTCGTCAGGCAGAGCTACTGGAGAGGTGTAGGAATATAATACATCTCCACAGAAGCTACCATTGATTAGTACATACCAACATGAAGAGAAAACCTCACATTTCCTTTTCCACTGCCATATGGATACATCCATTTCTATTTTCAACTCCAGAGAACCTTATGCAATCACATCTCTCCTTCTCCTACTTATCAGCATCACTCATGTCTGTCTTCATTCCTAAAATAATTAGCATATCACTGCTGAGATTTCCCTACTCATATTTTCTATCAGATATAGCTGGGAAAAAAAATATTGAACAATAGGTTGAGGTATCGCCTATCGCCATATAAACCTGACATAGATTAGAATTTCATGATTGGTTCCCGTACATTTATTAAAAAATGTGATGAATCAGTAAAAAAAAAAAAAAACAGAAAGAAGCTGATACAAGACGGATAAAAAACCTAAAGAAATCAATACATAAGCAGGTAGGCCATTTAAGTGAAAATATATTTTGATTGCAAAACTCATCTCTACTGAAAAACATGTTTTCAGAGTGATGTAGGAGGAATTTCTATTAATTTTTTCCTGTTGTCAATCTGATGGGTTGGTGAACTATGCCTATTCCTTTTTGCATTCAGAACTGTGTTGGGTAGACACTTCTGTAAGGCAGAAAAGAACAGTCCTTCTTTCGAAAGCAATTGAATCTACTCAAGGAGATATAGTCCCAGTCACTGAGAAATGCCCTGGTACCTGTGTAGACCCAGATGAAAGAGCACACGCGGCGCAGCAGAGACTGATGAAGAGGACAGGATACATAAAACTGATCTCATTGTGACAGAGAAATCCTTAAGAAACTGGGTCTACACTGGGTCTGAGTAGCATCCTGAGGTTGCTTAAGCTGGGCATGGAAACAACGGCATTAGCACCAGAAAAGAATTAGTTCTGAATAACTTGACACTTCTGCTTACTTCACTGTTTCAATTTTTTCATCTTTCAGTTCCAAGTTCCAGTATGAAACTGGCTTTGTGAGTTTGAAAGCTATTTTGCTTTCTTTGGGGATATCATTTCAAGAAACATGTGTCAGCAATTTAATCTCGAAGTTATGGTGAACTTGAGATCCCATCACAGAAAGGGCAGGTGAGGCTGATGTACTGCATTGTGAGAGATCAACTTCACTGAATCCAATATGCTGTTGTTTGAGTCTTCACCTTTGCATGTGTATGAAAGAAAAATCAAAGCTATTTTACAGAAGAAAGTCTAGTCATCACCAGACATTGCTAGATTAGGACTGCTAAAGTTGACCTCAGTCATTATTGGATCTCAGAGCCACCTAACTCCCTGATGAAAGCTTCATAAAATCAAGTGTCAGACAGAGGTGATTCACAAAAATCAGCAACTCAGTAAGGCACTCCTATGAAACCCATCAGTGAGGGGAGCCTTCCTGAGGTAGAAGATTGTAAAAAGTATTAGCCACCTGGAAAAGTGCACCTAGCCAGAGTTCAGGGGCACAGATTTTTCCTGGAGTTAAAGAAGCAGCATTGGGTTTCATGGACCTGTCTTCCTTCTTTCTTTATTCCACATTCTAACCAGAAGTGAGAAAGATCATGGTTTAACTCTTTTCCTTCCTTCATCTGGTTTTGACTGAACCTTGAAACAGCTAACCTCAGTAGGCTGTCAGGTATTCATCTCACCTGAGTACCTCTATCTAACTATCCTCTGCTTTGTCCAAGAGGTGGAGTATTGCAAGGTTATCTGAACCAGAACCTGTGCTCTTACTCCTTCTTATTCGTATGTTGTGTTGTATTAATGCTTCTCCAGAGAGACAGTGAAGAACTTCTGACAACTAGCTTGGAAAAAAGGAGACTAAGGGCTGACCTCATCAACATTTATAACTATGTAAAGTGCAGGTGTCAGGAGGAAGGAGTCAGGATCTTCTCAGTGTCATCCAATGATAGAACAAGGGGCAATAGGTGTAAGCTGGAACATAGGAGGTTCCACATAAATACAGGAAGCAACTAGTTTGCTGACAACAAAAATACCAGGAAGGAGGCAATATTGTGCACTGGTTAAAGCCCAAGTCAAAGGCCTCCCTAAAATAAACACCCATAATTGAGGACAACTGCAGATTTTAATAGCAACATCCTATAGCAATGCCACAGACATTGTAAATCCACAGTGCTGGTCTGTGTTGCCTGATGAGAGAGTTTCCTTGAGAATAAACTGTGAGCTAGCCTTTTTGTTTGTCTTCTTTGTGAAAACCACAGATGGAAAGATTTTCATTTGTTTTCTTGGTGGGTATGCCGGGCATTGCATCAGTTTGCATTTTTCTTTCATTTCTAGGACTTCAGATCATAGGATCATAGGATCATAGGATGTTAGGGGTTGGAAGGGACCCAAGAGATCATCGAGTCCAACCCCCCTGCCGGAGCACATTGCTTCTAGTGAACTTCATAAAACTATAATTTCTGCCAGCTAAATTAATTCTTTTTAGAACTGCATAGAAAAAGGCTGTATTTACCACTTTTCTTCCTGTACATCAAAGTGTGCAACGTAAACTTGCAGAATGATTTGCTCTTAAAAAAAATTTGGAGAATTAATAGAGTATTTTGCCCATTCACGTCTCAGTGAAGTTAAGCCCACTCACTGCATACACAGCAACCAAATGAACAATTTCTTTCACACGTCAGCTATTGCTTTTTCTCTCAGACCTGTGCCATCAACAATAGCATCATCAACATGGGACTCCTTCTTCAGCAAGTTCTGAAGAAGGAAGATGTTTTTCCTAAGCACAAGACAGAGTACAATGACTACTGCTCTTGGCAGACGACTGTAAAAATGTCATTGTTTATCACCTGAACCACTTGTTTCTGTCTGTCACAATCTCATCCTGGTGGAGTATGTGTAACACAGGGTCACATATACTGAGCCTTCCAGGCAGAAGGTCAATCAGTCCTCTCAGATGTGGTTTTGCACCTCTTTATTTGAGGAGATATGCAATCACAGACATAATTCAGAGTAAATATTTGGACAGAAGGATGTGAGTTATACTCAACATTTCATTGATAACCTGGAAAAGGCAATTGAATCTCCCCTTAGTAAATTCGTGGATGACACCAAGTTGGGGGGGAGTGTTTATCTGCTGGAGGGAAGGAAGATGCTGCAGAGGAATCTGGACAGGTTGAGTCAATGGGCAGAGGCCAATGGGATGAGTTTTAATAGGGTCAACTGCAGGATCCTACATTTTGGCCAGAATAACCCCCAGCAGAGCTACAGACTGGGGGGTGAGTGGCTGGAGACTGGCCTGGTAGAGAGGGACCTGGAAGCACAGGTTGACAACCAGCTAAATATGAGCCAGCAGCATGCATGGGTGGCCTGAAAGGCCAAAGGACATCCTCTGTTGTATGAGGAAGACTGTGGCCAGAAGGACTGGAGAAGTAATTCTCCCCCTGTACTGGGAAGTGATGAAGTCTCACCTTGAGTACTGTGTACAGTTCTGGGGCCCTCACTTCAAGAACAATATTGAGGTACTGGAGCAGGTCCAGATAAGAGTAATGAGGCTGGTGAAGGAGCTAGAGGGAAAGTCTGAAGAGGAGAGGCTGAAGGGGCAGTGCTTGTTTAGCCTAGAGAAGAAAAGGCTCAGGGGGGACCTTATCACTCTCTATTACTGCATAAATGGAAGTTGTAGACAGGTGGGATTGGGGTCTTCTGCCAGGCAACTAGTGATAGGACAAAACACCATGGTGTGAAGCTGCACAAAGGGAGGTTTAGGTTACATGTCAGGAAGCCCTTCCTCATGGAAAGGGTGGTTAGACATTGGAAAGGACTGCCCAGGGACGTAGTGGGGTTCCCATCTCTGGAGGTGTTTAAGAATACACTGGAGGTAGCACTTAGTGCCATGGTCTAGCTTATTGTGGTTATATCATAGGCTGGGCTTGATGACCTCAGAAGTCTTTTCCAGCCTCAACAATTCTGTGATTCTGTGACTAATGGGTAGGAAAGAGGATATAAGAAACAGACTGGGTATGTTGGTTGGAGCATAGACCCTAAAGGCAGGCAAGCTGTGCTCCCTGATATCAAATACTCTTTAAGCAAGCGTGACAATAATCCCCAGACCTTTGCCAATTTAGAGAAGCCCTTAAAAACCCCACCCACCTGGTGTTATAAAATAAAAGGCTGTTCTCAACTCCTGTCTCCATAAGCCAAAATATCTGAGCTCTTGGCTGCAATCCTTCTTTTTGGAAATACCCAATAGACCCTGCATTAACCCAGAGTGGTAGAATTAAAATATTTCTGTTCCTAGCCTATCCTTTGTGCTAGTTTTCACTGTTTTATCTCATTTATTCAGGCCTCCTTAAGTGTTGCTGGTGGGATTGCCCTCTTCCTGGCAGACTTGAGCCAGAACACATCCTTGAAAGGCTGTAGCATTCTGCCTTGGAGGGGGTGGCCATACCACTTCATGTGACCATTGATATTATTCATGTAAATAAGTGAGAAATCACATCAGAGTGCTGTGCTACTGTACAGACACCATTTTCTTATGAGGCAAATAGAAGAATCTCTTAAAATCTGGACAGTCTCCTAAGAAAAGCACGTGACCTAACTGGTTTCCCTCTAGGAAACTTGCAGAGACTAGCAGAACTAATTTCCCAGAAGTCTGGTTCGGGACATAGGGCTATTTCTGTCACAAGTCAGGCCTGTATTTTCACTGCTGTGGGCCACAGCACATGAAACAGGGAGGTGGTTTGGTTGTGTGAGCTCTGTTCACTTGAAGCAGTTAAAATGGACCCAAAGCAACGTATTTTCTGCTTACTGCTTTATTGTGACTCAACATCAAAATTGCCCATTTTCTCCTTTTGGTCAGTACACCCTGCTTTGACTTGCTGTTCACCAGTGTGATACCACTATGGGCACAGTCTGTGTTAGACTTACCCTGTGTGCCCAGCATGGGGCAGTTCCCGTCTTGCTGTGCTCTCTTGCTCACCTATATCTGTGAAGGGGTTACAGAGAAGAGAAAACTGCTGGAGTGGAATCTTCCCAAGAGTCTCAATAGGCTGTGTGATTCTGTGGTCCTCAGTCATGGCATCAAGGCTCTTTGAGATGCTTTACTGTACTTCTGTTCCTGCTGAGGAAGTCAGTTCCCCACAGTTCTGAAAGCCATGCTGTGGTTTCACCTGATATCCTTAGGAGCAGAAGGAGAGGTGAAGTAGTCCTTCTTCCTTGTAGTAGTAAGGGGCTGCCTATCCAATGTGGTGTAGCAGCTGCAAGTTGAAATGAACATGAAATTATGTGTTTTAGTTATTTTGTAAGGGCAACAGTATTATCTGTCTGAAATCATGGGAGAATGATGCCTACTGCACTGTAAATCTGGGATATTGCTCTTGCAGTTCGGTCTCAAAGTGAATAAAAACAGCCCTCCAATCTTCTTAATGTGTGCTTGAATGCCAGGTGAGTTCTTATTGTAGGGCAGTCCAGTAGAAGCAAGTATTTTCAGAGCATGTGAAACAGTATTTCAAGGTTTTTTTTAAGCTTTGGCATAACTGAACTAGTGACAGGAAACCTCAAGCACTGTATTACTAAGCAATAAATAGCAAGTGACTTTCAATAGTTCCTGGAAGTCTTTCACAGTATTACTACATTATATTTCTGAGTAATTTTGTGAAGGTATTTCCATCTGGCTGGTCTAAATTCTTGGTAATTGTAAATCTGAAAAACAAGGCTGTTTACTAGAAGCAAGTTTGAACACAGAGGAAATCCAAGAGAATGGGTCTGAGCCTCCTTCAGGAGACACTTTTTATGCAAAAGATGTTGGGTTTTCTCAGGAAGCCCTCAGGTATGATCCAGCCTAACAAAAGTTTTCAAAATACTCACAGAATGGGATAATCACAGACTACTGATTATCTACAAGGCTTCACTGTTTTTTCTTGATGTCATGATGTTAGAGGAGCATTGTTTGAAGTGCCTGGAATGCAAGTCTTGGAACTCAGTGAGGGAGAAGATCATGGAGCAATCACAGGTTGCAGATAGTATTTCTACTTGGTAGCATGAAAGGTGGTAACCAGTAACAGCATCTCTCCCAGCTTGCTAGGAGATTTATCTCTCATGACAAAGAATAGGAAGGAAGAATGTACATTAGTCTATGAGGCTCAAAACACAGTATAAAATTGGTTCCTGAAGAGGTTTCTGTGAACAAGAAAGGGTATGGCTTAAGGGCAGATCTTCCTCTCTAACTAAAAGGAAAGCACCTGTGATGCATTTAGTAGAGAATTTTCTCCTTCTGCAATGCACTTCCCTGACTCTGCTTGGCATGAGGCACTAGCTTTTTTTCTTAGATCTAGTGGTTGAAAATGCAAATCACCCAGTGTTTCTGTTGGTTTCTAAAGACTTCATAGGCGAATCATTTAACATCTGTGGCCCATTCCACCCATTCATAAAGTGGACACAGTGAAAGTAGTTTCAGGTTTTGGAGAAGACCTGATTTTTTGATTCAAACCTGAATTTTCTGAAATGATGAAATTCCCCTGAGCACTGTAAAGAGACAAAGGCATTCCAGGCAATGCAAGAAATCAGACTTGTAGTATTTTAAATAAACTAGTCCAAGCTTCAAGGATTGATGAACGGATGCCTTGTTGGTATTATTTGTACTTGATTTAGGTGAACTGCATCCTAAATCTACTTATTTAAAATTAAAAAACAAAGGATGTGTGCTCAATACTAAAGCCAGCAAAGGAGACTTCAGTGAATTGCAATAGTATTTGCCAATGAATAAGGGAATAAAGCTTCTGGTTGGTGTTTATCATTTCATGTGTACATGTATAACAAGTTTTATGGAGCAGCATAAAGTTCTTTGCTACATTTGGCATTTGAAATATTGAGGCATGGAGACTCACCCACAGTGTGTAAAGCTAGGACACAGCGGGGAATGGCACCTATATGACCTGTGCCTCAGGGTGATACTGCAACTGCCAGGATGGATAGTCTTCTCAGATTTTACAGAGAGGATTCACAAAGCTACCTGATTTATGTTGGCTGTTCGCTTTAAATTTGTGGTCATGTGAAAACTAGTTTCCTGTGTTTCATGGAAGATTTTTAATTGAAAACCTGGTACTGTAAGCTTTTAAAAACTGCCATATTGCTGAAATCTGAGTATCATTAACATTGTCAACATAGGGAACCATGAACCTGCACTTCTAGCAGAACAGTGGAATTTTAATGATTTTTTAAAATTTTACTTTATTCTCTCCTTCTCTATTAAAATGTGTTGCTTTAAGATGATCTTAGAAGCATATATATAGACATACAAGATACATCCATGGGTAAACAGTATGTCTGCCCTTCCTCATGTTTATGTTTCAGGCTCTTTACTCATTTATAAGTCTTTTGATTTTTTATCTTTATCTACTTTCTCCCTGTGACAGGAAATGTACTTCTTTCACACAAAAATTCTCCTTACCTCCAAGATGCTGATATGGAAACCACTTGCCTTCGGGCTTTTTATATTGGCAAAGAATCTCTCATATATTAGGCTATTTTTAAAGATAAACAATTTCATTTGTTTTATGCAAAGGAACAGTGCAAAATGCTAGTTATTTTCCAAGAAACCTTAGAATGCCCTATAATGCCCTGAGAGCAAGGGGCTGAAATACATGAGTATTTCAAATCTGGAATTAATTTTTATTCTAATGCAAGCGGGGTTTGCTCTGGGCAAATGTGTACCTGTAATAGGTGCATCATTTGCAGTTGGCCTCTAATACAACCCTATTAGGTCAGATAGCCAAGGTTGCACTTTATCATTTTATCAGTTTTATCAGTTAGGATCCAGGGCTGAATATATTGAAAGATTTTGTGGCTTTATTTGCTGTAACAAGAGCAAACTAGGAGCACTGCAGCACTGCACTCAGGGGCCTCGACTAGGCCACTCAGGGGCTGGAGTTTATTTCAAGTGCAAGTGAACATCCAGAAGATTTCTGATGAAGGAAAACCCTTAAAAATGCTCTTTTGATTGCTTTTCTCCCCTGCAGAGGGACAAAGTGAAGAGTACTTTCCAAGCAGTCAAGAATACACCCATGAAGAAGAAGGTCGAGAAGAGTGGTTGATGCTGGCACTTTCTGGGAATGGGGTGGGGGGGGGAGAATGATAGGGGGGATCAAAGACCTGTGGGAAGGAAAGAAATCTAAGGTTGCTGTTGCATGGAACTACCAGAAGTTTAGTGAGGTTTACTAGATGAGGGTTTGTTTGGTGGGCCTTTGGCTATCCCTCCACAATGTGTTTGAGAAGGCAGCTCCCCCTCTGCTGCATTTCAGCTGTCAAGATTTGTATGAGGAACAAGGTAGAAAATCAAAAGAGTAAGATTTTTTAAGAAGACCAAAGGGCTTTGATTTCAAAGTTCTGTAACAGAATATGAAGCTTCTTGATTATGGAAATAATTCACCTTTCAATAGTGATTGAACAATGAAGATTTTTGAGAATAAATTTCCCATCAAAATACCACCATCATTTAATTTTCAACAAGGTACACTAGTTTCTTGTATCTCTGTATTTACAGACTGTTTTACAGTCTGTGTCTGGCTCCTAATCGAAAGATCTTTACAACAAAGCGTGTGTTGTGTTACAGTTTATACCCTGGTCTATAACCAGAAAGTAATTGCCATGGCTGTGTTAGGAATAGCCCTGATGGATTTTATCTCGGTTGCTGTGTTATGTTGATACTATAGTCTTATCACAAGTCACTAGAGATAGGGCATGGCTGTGCCAGGGGATGTTTAATTCGGACATTGGTAAAATCTTCTTCACAGGAAGAGTGATCAAGTATTGTAACAGTCTGCCCAGGGTGGTGATGTAATCACCATCCCTGGAGGTGTTAAAAAAACCCTGTAGATCTGGTGCCTGGAAACATGGTTTAGTGGGATTGGGTTGACAGACTTGAAGGCTGTCTCTTGCAGCCTTAGTGTTTCTGTGATTCTGTGATCCTAGGTGCATGGAAATGACTTCAGAAACTTGCATTGGGCAAAACAAAAGCAGAGGAACAGTCATGATCCTGAAAGCAAGAAACAAAACAAATAAAGTTTCAGATGCCGGAGGGCACAGTCTATCTTGATAGTCCAATGGCAGGCTCTTTTCAGCTGCCCTAGTCCCACCAACATCTAATTTTGGGAAAGAGAGGCAATGTACCATGTATTTTCCATATACCATTTTCTATTAGAAAAAACTAATAATCTTAAAATTACAGCTGTTCTATTATAGGTTGCTAAAAAGTTAGTGCCGTTTTGGTCTAAAATCATTTCAGACTGCCAGGCAGAAGTCAGTCAACTGTACTCACGCGTGCTCCAGGGAAACCTCCCCAAGAAATGATTAACAGAAGTAGAAGTCTCTGTATTCTCATCCTGCCTACTCTGAGTGCCCAGATATTTATTGTAATTGTTTTACTTTTTTAATGATCTTCTCTTTCTTTACAATGTTTAAATGAGGAGGGAAAACAAAACACAACAAAGCTCTGCAGTTTTATGTATTGCATGACATGTGACATACCAGAAGTGGTGTGAGGATTCTGAGATAGACGTGAAGTTCACACTACTCAGAAATCTCCTTTTCAAGAAAAAGGATAGGAACTGACTTACGCCCACTCTCTCTTGGCTCCATGGCCAGGGTGGAGCTTGCATTTGTCCTTTGTTAAAATAAACAAGGGATCTGTTGATGGCTTCTATGGATCACACAATTTCTGAAGCTAGCAACGACAACAAATATTATCTGTCCATTGCTTTCATATGTGCAATAGACAGATTACAGTCCTCTTAGCTCAATTCTATTGTTAGAATGTAATCAGTTCTTATTAGCCTGGTGAAAGACATAAAATCCTGAATATTAGTATTTGCCAATTCCTTTTCCTTCTGCCACTTACACTCAACAATATCAAGTACTCAAAGATTTTAAAACATGAGATTTGTTTGTCCTATTTAAGCTCTGAGCACATTACCGAATAGTTGCAAATGAAAATGAAAGTATAGTTTTGGGTCACAAAACTGAATTTTGCTGGAGATCTAATGTCACAGTATCTTAAAATACAGCTCTGAGGACAGCAAAGAATTAGGAATAATATTTAAAACAGAAAAAAATATTCCCTGGTAACACCAGTCAGTGTGAAATAAAATATCTGGAAATCCCTTTTAATGAAAAATGTAGCTATTACTTCAGGTTATTTGTATCCTCAGTACTGTTTTTTCTATGGGGATTCTTAGAACAACTTTCACCTTATGCAAGATGCTTTTTAAAACGGGTGTCTGTTGGATTGCTTTTGTGTGACGTTTACCCACTGCTGACCTTCCAGATGGGCAGAGAGGAAGGAGTATTCCATAGCCTGAGAGGAATGAAGAGGGACTACAGGGCCTTGGGATTTCTGTAAAAAAGTCTGGGACACAAATTGTGTTTTTGTCACTACTTCCACCTTGGGGTGAGGACACGGGCTGGAATAGAAGGACTCAGTCCATTACTATCTGGCTACATAACCGGTGTCACAGGCAGGGCTTTGGATTCTTTAATAATGACTGCTTCTGTAAGACACCAGATCTTACAGGTCCACATGGGAGAGGTTGATCCCACAGGGGAAAAAGGGTTCTGGGGCAGGAATTGGCAGGGCTCATTCAGAGAGCTTTAAACTAGATTCAAAGGGGTGTGGGTTTGAAGCTCATGAGTGCGTACTAGTGGGACAGAGCTCTGGTCTTAATGAAAAACAGGGGGCCTCTTGCTGTCCTAGGGTGAAATCGGAGCTCCCAGCTCATTCCCTGAAGTGCCTGTACACCAATGCACAGAGCACGTGGAATAAGCAAGAGGCGTTAG
>VZRI01004031.1:0-51333 GCA_013397515.1 Upupa epops | reverse complement strand
ATACTGTGATACTGTGATATTTGGGTTACTGGAGATGGGGTGTGGTTTGCTAATACTGTTTTGGCCGCCAGTAGAATCCGACTAAAGGTATCTGTGCCTCCAGCTGTGATACTGAATCATTTGTGTAATTTTGGGCAAATAATTTTCTTTTGTGGGGAGCTGTCATTTACTTTATTTCTTTTACTTCATTCCCGGGTGTTTTTAGTAAGTAATATAAGATATGAAGTCAGTCAAAAAGTCCCCAACAAAGGAAAAAAAAAAAATTCCAAAAAACACCCCACAAGCAAACAACCAAACAAATCCAAAAGAGAAAACCAATAATAACACCTAAGATTTGAATATCTGTTTTAAAAAATCCTTTCAATCTAAAATTGTAGTCAAATATTTCCTTTTCTTTCAAGAGTAAGATTCTTCTTTAGATGTGGTGTGTCCTGCTATCTTCTCTTTCTTGGAGTGCAGTAGGCAACACAACAATGTAAAATGTTTTCATATTAAATGAAATAATGATGCTGTAAAGAAGCTGAAATAAATGTCATTGTAATTGGTTTGGCAAGATGGTATCTCAAGTTACCGTCTAAGGATCAGTCCCAGATGCACTACTGACATAACCAATTCTCAGTAAGACTGCCTGATGGGAGTGTACCACTCAGATAACTAAACCTGCTTGCTCTGACTAGGAGGATCATAGCCTGCATGACCCATTATTATTAATTTTTATGAATACAAGGATGTTTTATACAATGAAACCTTTCAAAGTTATTCTACTAGCTGGTTGAATATGGTGGCTTTAGAAATTTTGTGAAAGTTTTTGTTTACTTAGTGAATAGGAATACTAATATAACATTGTAATAAGAAAACAACAGAGAAAAAATTATTTAGAGAAAGCCTTTTCTTCATGTTGGATTGGACAATCACTATAGTACTACCAGGAGGAATCTCTCTTATTTGTTTTGCTCTATAAAATAAACAGAGGTATAGAAGGATGCTAGGAACAATTTCTTCAGCATAAATACCTAGTTCTGTAAGAAAAGGAATTAATGAAGCCTGCTGTCCCTGCTCTCTTGTACAGGAAGACTGAATGAAATTTCAAACGGATTGTGTTATAAATTTACCTCTGTGCACTCTCTCAACTCTAACAGGAAAGAAGTTCATGCAGTTCGTTTTACATATCTGAAGGCACCTGGAAAAGCCATTCTCAAAACTTGTATCCGAAACATCTGCCACTCCTGTTCATTTCACCTGTAGAAATTTAACTCCTGTGTCAGTTTCTATTTCTTTGTAAGGATTGCCTGATACATGCCGGTCGGCTCAAAGACGGTTAAACATTTTATTAAACTGGCTTCCACAGACAGCAAAGCTAAGAATGAATGCATCTTTTCACAAAACATTAGAAATGACAGCAGAAATCATGTGCTTCTCTTGATGAGCTCTCTGTATAAATTAGATGGGAGTAAAGAAGAAATAAAATAAAGCAAAATCCAAACCAATTACAGCTACCTAAACTTTGCCGATATACTGGGCTATTTTATGTCTGAGGTGAGACAATATTAGAGAAATATTTATATTTTTAAAGGAATATTTATACTTCATATTCACCTATGTTCTTCTTTTCCATGCTTGCAGACTGTTTTAATCCAGCGAGTCTCAGATTTTGAGCACACAATTAATGTTTGAAAACATCTTAATCTTTGTGGTGAATGGCCTTGCTAATGAAATGGGCAGACAGACTTCTGGAAGTAAAGACAATAAAGGCATTTCACTGTTCATTTATCTGTATCATGTTCATCCTGTGTTCACAGGAGATTGAGGCACTACTTGTTGTAACATTTCTGTGTAAGCACAAATATGGTTGTAACTGCCTTTACACTTGTGCTTTACAAGAAACATTAATAAGTAAGAAATAGTTTTTGTAGAGATTTGGAGTATGCAGGATCCCCTGCACCAATAAATTGCATTTGGAAAGTGATAAAGCACAAATGCTGAGTCACTATGGGATAAATTGCCACAGTTCGTTGCTGTAAAATGCAGTAGATGTAAAATGTTTCCAACAGTAATCAAATGTAATTTTACTCTGTACTGCATATGGGACTTTATAGCTCTTCCTAAATAAATTCTCTGGGTGAGTTTATCAGCAGGAAACAATATTGCCCAGCAGGGTAATTGGAAGGAGGTTGAGGAAGTCCATAAGGTTGCATAAATGTTATTCTTATCATGTTGCCAGTTTTAGGGCTGCTGCTAAAACAGTCCAGATGGTTTTCACACTTGTTTTCAGTTGTTCTGAAGAGAGTAGAAGCAGAGAAGTCTAAACTATGCTGTGTTGCTCTATGTCCAGAAACAGGAAAAAATGGCACCGAAGGATGCCCACACCACAAGAAAAGTTTTCGGAAGAAGCACATTTTTTTTTGAAACACATTTCTAGTAAAATTTTCAACACAAATGCAAAATGACTGAAATGCATGGAAGGACCTGCCTGTGCAGCGGGTATTCTGCTGCGTATAGCATGATGTTTCAGACAAATGGCAGACTTTACAGCATCACTTGATAACAATGTCATTTATCCACATGTGAGTATGATTATTTTTCTTGTGTTGCGTACTGACTGGTTGTAATACAATTGCAATAGAAAGACTTATATAGTGTGAATAGAGAATAATGGGCAAGGTTTGGGTGTGAAGAGGCAGAAGGGACACAGAAGTGTCATCACATCTGCATCTCTGGCAACCACATCAGCATGCCATAGAGATCATAGGCCACCTACCTACAGTTTCACAAGGCAGACAGATCTGGAAACAAAAAGCAGACCTTGATAATTAACAGAGCTGGGACACAATGAAGACACAAGTCAGTCATCAACAAGAGGGTCCTAAAAGGCATATATGAAACCTGTGCATCATTGCCAGTATAGTCTGGGGAGGTGAGGATGTGGAATTGTCCTCTTTGGAGATATTAAAAAACCCATCTGGATGCAGTTCTGTGTAATGTGTTCTAGTAAACCCTGCTTTAGCAGAAGGGTTTGACTAGATGATCTTTAGAGGTCCCTTCCAGCTCCAACATTCTGTGATTCTGTGATGCCCTTGCCCTTTAGAACATTGAAAAGGACCTAACAGCTGCATACAAATGTTGCAGAACCCTGTGGGTGGCTGAACACATCAAAACCCATCCCTGCCCTGGTGCTTGACAGCTGAACAGAGTTGAAGAACACCACCTATTTCTGGTGCTCTTGATTGTGAGACATCAATGTGTGCAATCTATTTTATTTTAGTTTTTATGCTAAACAACACCATCTTTCCCTCCTGTAAGGTGCCACATCGGTACTGGATGAATTGCTTATCTAATGTTGGAACATCACATACGACTAGCACACTTCCTTTCTTTCCTCACCAGTTTTTGCCTCCTTTTCTGAAAGATTACCTGTAGCAATGACAAGAAAACATCTTGTGATAACAATTATGGTCACATTTTGGTTCACCTAGCCTCGATCCTTGACATTAGAAGTAAAGTTACAATCTGTGGCTGCTTCCCAGTCATGGTCTGTGACTCTGTGACCATGATGGGATAAAGTTTAACTGAAAGTATGTCTTGTTTACTGGTAAAAAAAAACAAACAAACAAACAAAAAAAAACCAGAAGGAAATGTTTTTTATTTTTCAGGGATTCATAGCACTTTTACTCAACTTGTGCGCATACAGACAGTTTTATTTTAAGAAGCCTAAATATGATTTAATGAATGAATGTATTTTCAGGAATTACATATATTACTTTACATATATTAGTTTAATATTTTTGAATTTTACTTTGTTTTCTAAAAATATGCAAATACAATGGCATATCTGAATACCTTCCAGGAAAACTTAAGAATTATCTAGACTTCAGTAGGCACTGCAGTTTTTCACATTCAAGCTGAGATAAACTTAACAATTATCACTTTTTTTTAGAAAACAAACAAACAATCTTTTACTTCTTATTTATCATTAATCTAAATTATCACAGACTGGCATTTTCTAGGCATTCTGAAAGTTATCTGTCCAACTGATTATAAGCTTCCATTCCTTGATTCAAAACCATGACTGCTATCCTTTGGCTTTGAATGAAACATTCAGAAAGTGTTTATTGTTCATGTTAATCTATGTTGGAGCTGACTTTGCTCTTTCTATCAATCCCTGCTAACAAATGATGCCATTGTCTGAAAAACATTGAGTAAAAGCATCTTTTGTTTTCTTGTGTCCCCCTGTAATAAATGGTAATAAAGTCATTATACTGTGTAAAGCTACGAATTGGTTTAACAAGCAAGTTGTACTGAAACTGCTGATTACAATGAAAGGACGTTGGTCATGTGTTTTCTGTAAACAAGTGTGTAAGTCCAGCTACTGTGACTGTAAAGGAGTTCTATGCCTCCACACTTGTTTCAGAGGATTTTTGTTTTGCTATGTCTGAAACTCAAAAAGTGAACCTAGAAAGATATATTTATAATTTTTAAGAAGTGTTGAGGTTTGGGGTAATAGATTGTTTGACATTGACTGTCAGAACTTTGTGATACAAAAGTGATGTGAGGTAGGGATGCAAAGATGACACTGAGAAAAGTTAGAGTTTCAGATTTTGCTATAAGCCTTCTGGTCCTCAATACTGAAATACAAAAGCCTAATGTTAAATGTGTTTTTCTGGTTCTGTTTGCTACATCCTTCCACCACATACCCTTATCTGTGCTCTGAACACACGGTCTTCTTCCTTTGATCCTTTGGCAGTGTACCACATAGCATTGCTAGATACAATACAATCTGTGCAGTCAGCTTCTACATTTAACTCTTTTATTTTCACAGTGATTCTTCTAGATGCCTGCACAACTATTCTGCACACAAAGACCTATCACATGGTCTACATGGGAACAAAATGACTCTGCGTCACTTCATGATGTATTTAATGCTCACTGCTGCCTATTTATCACAGGGTATGCATTGGTTTCCTCTTTGTTTCAGTGCAAAGCTTTTGACAATAACTATATATGTTTCCTCAGTTTCACTGAAACTGAAGTGGCTATTTCCATTTAGACTGAAATTTGAACTTGGAACAGATTTCTTCCTTAAACCTCCATGGAGAAGTCAATCCAAAGGATTTGAGTGTGCTCCCCAGCTATAGGAAGACTGTGTGTGCTTGTTGGCTGTCATGAGCAGGGGAAACACAAGAGCTCTCTCTGTCCTATGGCAGTAACAACCTTCTGACAACATGCTATGATAACTCACAGGAATTGGATTGTCGTGCTGCCAAGTTGTCAAGCCACCCATGCAAGCTGGGAGTCCAAATTAATAGCAGCGTGGGTTATTGGCTTTCCCAAGTTTACTCTGTGTCCTGTGAAGTTTTCTGTTTTTACAACAGATTTTCAAGATACAAATCATTGGCTAGTACTCATATCTGCAAAGTATTTTATATCTGAACTAGAGTGGTGCATGAACGATAAATGAATTTGGTTCTTCTTGGTGTGGATGAATGGTACAAAAGTGTTGCATACAGAGAAATTAAGGAGAATAAAAAAGGAACATGAAGTCTAGGAAATGCTAATGCAAGTGCACTTTAGCATAATGTACAGTAATTCCAAAGTGGATACTTAGTGGATGCTTGGCAAACACTTAGCAAATGCTTCATATTATGCAGTTCCAAGCTGTAGTTCTTAAAGGCAGATTTGAAGAAAATGAGCACATCTAATGATTCTGAAGCTCAAATATAAATCCAGGCTCTGGAAAAATTGTTTGTGGGGAAATATGTATGTGGGAATTCATGGTTGTTATGGCTGAAATGCTTAGAGTACCTTTGTGTGAACGTTGACAGCTTAGTTACAGTGTAAGAGGGGCATATTGTTATTTTTGTACTTATAGAAATGGAAGTAATCATAGTACTTTGTTAATCGTTTATAAATGTAATGTAACAAAAAAATTAGTTTTGGCATACTTTTCTTCCTAAAACCATGACACTGAAAAAAGCTGTATTCAACACTCTTGCCTGTCAGGGAGGTTATTAAAGGAAACATTAATGTAATTCTGATGAGTTAATATTTTACCCTTAATACACTAAAAACTACTGAAATTTTTTGCGAATAGGAACAGATATTCTCTGATTTCTCATTTCGGTTTGGAGTTTGATTTTTTTTGTTGTTGATAACTGGTTTTGCTGACTATAACAATAAAACTACAATTACACAAAATCTGAAAGAGTGTGTATATAGGTATACTCCTCAGATACAGAATGGCTTTATTAATATTGGTGTCTAACTATATAGGACTTAGTGCTGCCTAGAAGTACATGATCCAGCTCTATGTTAACCCATACATCTGTGATATAATAGCCATATGTGCAGAGGCTAGTGGGAACTGCTATTCAGGAAGGCTAATGAGGGTAATCCGATTGTCATATTAACATGACTGTAATGTTTATTGTAGTAAACATTGTTTAGGTGCCTCCATGCATTATTGCACTAGGTCATACAGACCATGGCCTTGAAAAGGCCACAGTCTTGATGACACAGAAGACTTAGAAATTCTAAATCTGAATGACATGGTTTTTTTGTTTCCTTTCACAGCCTCATGTAGCCACAGACTTTTTGCCAGTTTCCATTTCTGAGCTCAGTTTTGTACACTTAAATTTTTACTGTCTTGGTCAAGGATGACAGATGTAACAGTGCTGCAAAATGGAGTAGCACAGCCTGACTCTGCTGAAGAATCAGATGGAGTTTAAGTACTGTACTGAAAGGACTACAGATGTAATAGCACTTAGGGCCTACCTTGTCACGCAGCTACTTGACATATCTACTGAAATAAGTGGGATAGTGAACTATAACTTAAAGTTTAGTTGTTAAAATTGTAACTCATAGTCAAAATTTATGTGAGAGGGAGAAACATGCTGGAGAGATAACGTAGGCTGGAGAAGGGAGCAAACAATTTTGAGATAGGAGAGACCAATCCACCGAGACTCTGTTGTTCCAAGAACAAATCTGGTACTGGCATGTTTTGCAGTTAATGACTGGAATATCACAACAACATTTTGTGCCAAGCAAGTCAAGGCAAAGGGTTTACTGCGTAAAAGGTCTGCAGGACCCCAAACCCAGGACCCCTGAGTGACACTGTGCAGATGCAAGCAGGAGGAGTAGAAGGTGTGGTATATGTTAATGAAACTCCAATCCTCTGATACAGATGTATGGCTAAGTGATGTTTATGTATGAGATTCTGTAATATAAGTCCAAAAAGTTTGAACCCTGGTACACACACTAGGCAGAAATATCCCCCACATGCCCAGCGCCGAATAAACCCATCTGCTTCTAACTCTTTAGGAGCTGGGAGTTTGTTTCTGCACACTTTCACTACAGACCTAACAGCAGTCACTCAGAAGGGAGCTGTGCTATGTCATGCAGATGTGTCAACCTGTGCTGGCACAACCACATTGAGTCCTTTTGCATTGTGCTTTGCCATCTGATGTAATCATAGTCTGTGTGCTCCATGCAGTTCTACAGCTGTGAACACTGTGTCACTTCTTTGATAATACTGCATGTACTTATTATTCTTTCTCTGTTATGAATGTTTCATTTTTCTTTTTTGATGGGAAAGAAAGCAGATGTGCTTGAGAGACTCTATAAACTTGACAAGGCAGTTAAAAAGAGGAAAACACAAACAAAACAGGAGAACAGATGAAAGGATGCATGGAGGGGAATAAGGATTTTCAGAGCTTAACATTGAGTTTCAGATCAGGCTGCTGCTTGTCACCATGTTCTTTCCTGCACTATTAAACACTCAAGAGTACATCACACTTTCAGTCTATTCCATAGAGGTTCAAGTCATATAGCATTTGAAATCAGGTAGTCAAACTCAATGCCTTGCTATAGAAAATGTCCCAAAGCTAGTCATTTGTTCTACTAAGGCAATTTCAAATTAAATACATGTGAGCAAAATCTGCTGCGACTTTGTGAACTGCCAGCACATAGAGAAGCTGATTGCTACAGGGTTATAATCTGTGTGGCACTCATTGATAGCTTTCCCTTGTTTTGATGCTAAGGAAATTGGTCCAGCTCACAAAATGTTTTCTTTTAGATATTTAGACTAAATTCAACTAATTAAAGTAAGTTGAGCTACTGTAAAGGTAGAGTACTGGACTGAGAGGAGTATCCACAAAGGAGAAGGAAGTGTAAAGAGCTTGGTCAGATTTTAAGTGATTTGCAGATAATCTGGAAAAGAGAAGGGAAAAGAGATTTAAAAACTAAATGCTGAAGTCTTTACTAGATAGGCAATCCTAGCAGAGGAACTAATGTTTTATGTTCCCAGGTGACGTTTTTGGTGAAGGTTAGATGGCAGACAGGACTAGCATTAGTCTTTGTGCTGGTGATTGTGCACTACAAAAAACATATAATGTACTGTCATCCTGCAGACCTGACATGTGAAAACCGTGTCTTGTAGAGCACCAGAAGCCTGATTGTTAGCAAGCTGGGCATCAGTGGTTTGGTCCCTTTCTCTTGATTGTCTAGACCATGCTGCAGCTTCCTTGAAGGTTCTATCTAACTTTGGTGAGATAAGGAGGGGTGAGGAGGATAGAGGTCCTGGAGCCTGGTGGAAAGAGCAGAAGGGGTCCCTTAGACCTATAGTGTGTTGGTATGAAGGAATAATTACAGATAGATGGAATAGTACAGTGTGCTGACACAGAAAGAAGTGGTATGTCATATGCACAAAGAGAATAACATATTCTGGCTTTGAATTGAATACACTGAGCACAGCTGGATAGATATTTCCCTGAACACAGAAGATGGTGAGCTAATGCTTAGGAGTGGCTTTCTAGAAGCTAGGAGACCAGTTTCATGATATTAAGGATATAGGCGTAGGGGATGCCATCTCACTGGGCTTCACCTCATCTCCACAGCATCATTGTAGTGTAGCTTGTCCCAAGGGGAAGTGTGGGTCTTTTTCAGAATCACAAGTACTTTTAAAAATCCTACTTGCATTCAGAATATAATTTTTTCCTTTAAAATGCATTTATTTAGTGCTGTTCAGTGTTTGGTATATGGTGATGTGACACAGTATTCCTCTTTAAAGAGTGATATAGTGCTTAGGTAAAACTGGAATTCAAAGATCGACATCATTTACTGCATTTCTTGCTACACTGCCCCAGTATTTGCCTGAATTTAGTCTGTAAAACATAATTTAAGAGGGAGTGCTGTGTTATAAATCATATGTAAAGGGAAAATTGTTGTTTTTAGCTTCCAAAAGTTTGGGTTGTTGACCTCAGTAACATAATTAAGAAAATTTTGCTACTTTTCCAAGCTACGATAACAGGAAGGACATTCACATTCTGTTGTCTATGAAACTTCAAGGAATAAGAAAATAAAGAAGAAAATGTTTTGTTTCTGTGTTATGAGAAAGCTTCCTAGAAGGATTGAGTCCTAGATTTCTGCCCATGTTCCTGAATAATTTGCATAAAATAAATAAATTAATTGGCTAAGATATTCAAACAGTGAGCTTTTACTAGTGAAATCCCTCACCTGTGGAAAAGTCTGCACCTCAGTCTCTCTCAATGGATTGCTTTTGAATGTTTTGTTATACTGCTATGGCGAAGCAGGCAGGTAAGCTTTCTCCACCTTGCAGAAGCCTAATAAACCTGGATCTTAGGTGGATTTTCCACCCATTAAAGCCAATGGTGGCACATTTGACCATTGCTTTCTGTAGTAGCAGTGGTGTAATTGTTTGCTATGTTCTTTCAGTGGAGAAATACTTTAAAATGTGGAACTCACCCTGGATCATAAGGAAGACTTGAGTGGTGACTGAAACATCATCAGGCATTATTCATTTGTCTGTGGAGACTGATAGTTGTCTCTTGGCTTTCATACCACAAATATCATGTATTTTGTAGGTTATTTAGGGATCTAGATGGAAACTTACCATTCAGGATTTAAGGGAGAGTTATAAGCTAAAACAATAATCCTTGCTTATTTATTTGGACAGCAAGCTGATGGCCAGCCCATTCCTCCAGGCATGTGAATCTGAAGCAGCAGCCCTTTGAGACTTGCCAGGCAAGAAGCTGAAGATTTGGGGTAAACAAGCATTCTGTTTTAGCAGCTTACCTGGAGTGAGAAGCCAAGCGATTCAGAGTCAAGACATCCGTCTCTTGGCAGCTGAGCCAGACAGAATGGCACTCCTTGTACTCCTTATACTGCACTGGATAGAAAAGCTTCTCTCTAAACAGATTCATGAAACAATGTATTTAAGAATTCCCTTTAGGTTTAAAGTGACACTTGAAGTGGGTGGTACTTGTTTAAACTCATGGCACAATTTTTTTTGTATCAGACAGTTACCCATCAGTTTGGAAAAATTAATTATCTCTGTGTATACTGGATACAAAGCCATTTATTCACAGAGATTACATCAGATCATAAGAATCAGTGTTGTACCCAGACTGGCAACATGATTTTTTCTATATGAAGAAATCAGAACAAACCTGTTTGCCTTTATGGGAAATAATAAAACCAGGAATCATAGCAATATTTCTGCAAAAATAATTTTTTCAGTGTGTGAAATGCTCATCACTAAAGAATTTCTTCAGAAGGACAGCATGTAAGAGGAAGTAATTCTAAAGTGCAGGAACTCTTACTGTAGAAGAAAGCACAACACTGAATTTATGCTATTTTATAATCTTGCCTGGTTAATATTTTCTAAATAATTAGAGCAAATAAAAGTTATTAAGTAACATAGATGATTGATATTTCAATGTCACCAGGATTTTATTATTGTGTATTGTTTTCCCTATTGGAGTTCTGCCTGTACAAATTTTCTTTGCTACTGGCTGCTATTCTATTCCAAAGCTTCTCTGAGAACAATATTTGGCAGTTGTTTAACTACTAAATATAACACAAAGAGACCATAGACTATAAAAACTATTTTTTTCGGTATATAAATTGATAAAGATTTACAGTTTAGAATAAGGAAACTACTCTCAACAAATGCCTAAATGAGCCACTTTAACACTCTTGAAATTGATTAATCTAAAAAATACATCAAATTTTTCAGGATCTACAGCCTAATACAAGAAACTCTTCTTGACTTCATTTGCCATATAGCTATGGACACTATTATCTTGATACACAAAGAGAGTTTAAACCCAGAAATTGATAAACATTTAAAAAAATATTAATTAATTCCATGTATCCCAGACAACTTTGTGTTCAGCTGTTAAATTTAAATTTTAATATAAATTTTTTAAATGACATTGCAATTACATTTTGTTGTCCTATCATAGGTGCTTTATTATATTATAAAGTAAGATTATGGTTACATTAAATACAGAGAAAGATAGAATGAAATGTGACCTGATTGTTAATTTTCAAAATAGTAACGCTTAAATGGAATAAATTCTTAGTCCATTGCAAAATAAAATCATGGTAACTACACCCAGAAGTGAAAACTTCTTTCTCTTAAAACCACTTACATAGACCCCATTGGCTTGACAAGGATCAAGTATTTATCACAATTCTTTACTGTTGGTGGAGTGCTCCAGAGGTAGATCTTAGTTTCTAAACTAGGGTTTGTGATGCAAATTGCTGTGTCTATTATGCTACTAATAAAATTTTAGTTCTAGCCAAGATGAGGCTAGTGTGGTCAATGGAATGATTTTGAATGTACATTTGTAAATACTGCACTAAGATTTAGTCCCTAGTTTCTTCTCTTGTGTGTGTTTCAGGAAATTCCATAGTAAGGCCAAATGGTGCCTTACAGCTGAGAAAACCATAAAACCCCAAAGGTTCCTGGAACAGTAAGTTCACAATCAACATTTTTATGGGAGACATCCAACATATGGGTAACAGCATGGGGCTTCCAGCAACAGCTTTGAGTGAGATTCATTATACTGAGTTAAAGCTTGCTTTTTAACAAGTATGCATGTCCCATGGAAGACATTTTTCTGCACTGGCACTACACAGATTTCTCATAACTGTAATTAAAGGCAAACAATGTTGAATACCTGGTTGTTGTTCTCTTTCATATTTACACTTTGATCATATTTCATCCTACTGAGTGTTGGTGTGGGACAATGTGTGCCTATAGAGTGTTCTTTTCCCTCAGGAATCTACTCTTTCATTAGCAATATGAATCTAAAAGACTTACTCCGTGTTTTTATGAATATTTTGGCAGAAGCAAGTAATCCACAGAGCAAGATCAGTGTTTCTACAAATTAGCAAAGGTACTGGCTAGATCCTGTTGTAAAGAAATCAGAGGATGGTTTTTATTGCAAAGCGACAAGCTCTGTCATGCCAAGAAGCACTGTGACTTTACCATGCTGCTTGCTAGATGGTTTAAAAGAACCTAAAACAGCCTCTCAAGGTGACCATACACTCCAGCAAATAAATTCATTTGGAATAGGATGCTTTTGTGACTAGTACCTGAGTCTGTCTGCTTTTCAACTTATTTCCAAACCTTCATCTTATAATCCAAATTAGTTCAAAATTACATCCACTGCACTGCTGAAAAGTCTTGTATTAAACAGATACTGATTTCCATTTTTTGATGCCAGTATAAGCCCTGGTTACTCACTGTGTAGCATTCACTGAAATGAAAGTGAGCAAAAGAAAATCCACAGTTGTTTAAAGTTGCTATGCTCAGCATCAGATACTAACATCCCACAAGCTATGATGTGCAATAGCCTGCAGGAGCAGAGAAGGTATCCTGTGCTGGACTAATCTCATGGCTAGACCATGAGACCATTGCTTCAGTTAATGCCATTATATTCCTGAAAAGTTACACTTACAGAACACTTTCATTCTTTAGTATTACTAAATTATTTTTATACTCTGGAAAGTAAAAGACTCTGGTCACTACTCTATTTCTTTCACAGCTAAAATACTGTTTAGATAATTGTAAGCAGAGGAGAGAGCATACAATACACAGAAATAGAAGACTGGGTCTTTTGCAAAACACAAACAATATTTACCCAGGGCTGATGGTGTTTCTTTTCCTTTGTATCAGAATTATTGCAGTGGTACAAAGAGGAATTATTCCCAGATTATTTAACTGCTGCACTGTAATTGCAAATACGTTACCTACGTGATAAGAACTTCTTGATATTTTTTCTGCCTGTGTCAAAACAGGAATTTGATAATACACAACAAAATGAAACAAATTAGTAGTATTCCTCATATTCCTCCTCTAGCCTGGAGAAGAGGAGGCTGAGGGGTGACCTCATGAATGTCTCTAAATATGTGAGGGGTGGGTTACATGAGGATGGAGCCAGGCTCTTCTCAAGGTCATCTGGTGATAGGAGAAAGGGCAATTGGTGCAAGCTGGAACATACGGGGTTCCGTCTAAATATCAGAAGGAACTTCTTCACAGTGAAGGTAACGGAGCATTAGAACAGGCTGCCCAGGGGGGTTGTGGAGTCTCCTTCTCTGGAGACATTCAAGACCTGCCTGGATGTGTTCTGTGCAACTTGGCCTAGGTGATCCTGGTGTGACAGGGGGATTGGACTAGATGGTTTTTTGAGGTTCCTTCCTACCCTTAATGATTCCATGATCTATGATATATCTTTTCTACTTATAAAACAGGGGACTAAGCTAGAACAAAGACAACCTATTTGATGCAGGAAAAAGAAAATGTGTGATTGATTAACCAACTGTTCAAATGAATTACCAAAGGAAATTACAGTCAGAAATCCTGGCCAGATCTCATCTCTCTCTAGTCCATTTCATATTAGACACTTACGTGACATTTGCTTCCTGCAGAACACTTGTTCTATATCTTGTCATGCTGGCTATCCACTGCAACTGCCTGACATGTGGAGTAAAACTTACACTTTTCCTGAGTTTTGTTTTCCCAGAAGCTAAATTGAAGGCAATCAAACAGACCCCTGACTCCATTTGTTTTTCAGAGCTTTTTTTTTTGCCTTTGGAAAAAACAAAAGCAATCAAGTAGTTATAACTAACTTTACTGTTTTTAAGTATTTCAGAAGATGGAAATACCTAATATTTTAAGGGTTAGGCTAGAAATATGAAAAATATATCCAGTCTCTGTCTTAGCTAAACCGTTTTTGCTTGACCTTGGACAGGTTACTTAATGTAATTTGTCCTAATATCTAAAGCAAGGATAATAGTGTTTTCTTTCTTGCACCTATTTACATCACAGTACTCTGGGGCTGAGAGATGTCACTTGCTATTTACAGAGTGCTTCGCTAATGGAGAATTAGTTACTTTTAAATATTTTTAATTTTTTTCTTCTTAGTTCTCCAAATGATGACTGCTTTCCACAGAAACCATGCCATCCATTAGGAGAGCAAAGCTAATTCTTGTAAAGTCTCTGTGCCTTTGTTTCAGGAAACTTTAAAGCCAGTCAGAGCTCTCCTTACAGATGACATTTGTTGTCTGTTTTTGTCCTTTGACAAGGACAAAAGGATTTCATTGGGGTACCAAACTTACAAGGCAAATACCTTTTGGAGCTGCTTAGAACAAAACGTTGGAGACATCTGGTCGTTATACAGGGATGACTCAGTGTGGAAAGATAGCCATTTTAGCTCTGGGCCTGCCATGGGAATAGAACCATGTTGGAGTGCAAACACTGCCATAGGATCTTCCAGGTTCTGGGTTTTTATGTCCAACCTGTAGAAAAACTCTGTATTTGCTCTGTTGTGTTCTTAAAAATAAATCTTGCTATTTTATATAGAACTGTCTTTTGTGGGCAACGATCTAATCTATTAATAATGATTATACATTAATGATTAATCCATTAATGATTATACATCTACCAAGTATAGAAAACATATCTTTTAAAATAATTGGCAACAGCTTTGAACATCAAATAATTTTCATCTGTCTTATTTAGTCATTCATGATGGAATGAAATATTCTGACTGAAAATATCTTTCTCTCCTTCCTGTTCACACCTTTGATTGCATACTTGAAGGTATAATACCGATACCTGTATTTTAAGCAGATGATTGTGGTTCCATTCTGTTAGTACATACTGGGAAATGTTCACATACACTAGAAAAAAACCAGACATTTCAATATTTTTGCTAAGAACACATTCTATTTTGGGAGATTTCAATAAACTTGGAGAACATGCCTGCTCTTGGATAGCTGAGTAGGTTTTCAAAAAGATCTTCAAGACGAGCCATAGAAAGACAATACTGGTGATTTATGGAGGAAACAGAGCCGATTTAGAAACATAACATGAATTTTAACATTAAGATATGTCTAGTCTTCAGCAAAGATGAATCACTGTGTGAAATTGTCTTTTAAATATTTCATGACAAAAAAATGGAAAAGAGCAAGTGTCACACTATTGGGTTTCTCTGGGTTTTGTATTTTGTTTGATTTTTTTTTTAAATTGAAGCAAAATTAAATTCCATTTATTTACAACCTGATCATTAATATTTATTGTTAAAGAAAATAATTTAAAAATACCAGTGGTAAAATAGCCTTAGGCTTTGCCTGCAGCATTTTTAAAGTTAACTATTGAATATTAAGAATGAGGCACAAAATTCAAACATATCTGTTCTTAAGATACATTTTTAATCAAACTTTACTGAAATAGTGTAGCACTCTAATGCCTATGCCTTTAAATTGAAATTAATATTAATTAAAATATTGGGGTCTTCTAGATCTTAATGTTTAAAAATTCCTGGAATAATTTGTGTAGTTTTCATTAGCTCTCAGCATATGGTCATATTTGGCTGCCTAGAACTGTCACAAGTGAGTGGTCTGAGCACTGTGGCACCAGCTTTTCTTATATCCCAGGCATTTTATTAAAGCTTGGGTTTAGAGCCAGAAAGAAAACAGTCTCTTTAAAGGGAATAAGTGACTTATATGATGGAAATTCTGAGTAACAAAATATTATCTTATCTCCTGCAAATATGTACAAGTCTGTCAAGAATCTAAAACTACATCTGTAGTGTAACTGGTATATTTTAACCATTTACTTAAGTAAAATAGCACTAACTACTATTTCTTGTCACCAACACATTATTAAATATTGTACAGAAATTATCTATCAAGCCTTTGAAGATAGTTAAGTTTGAACACAAAGTACTGACACACTGAGCACAGTGCAATTACCTAAATGTTGTGTTTGATATGGTAAATTTTAATCCTTTGATTTGAATTACTGTGAGCATTAGGGAAATGCATTTAATTAATGCAACTTTTCCACTAAGGAATTAGGCCAACTGGAATGAAGTTTTCATGTAGGCCAGTCCTCTGTACATACATTAATTCCTCTTGTGTCTACGTTTTTCCATTTTTAGATTAGATTGTGCTGTTTTGGAGATGTAGATGTTCTCTACATTGTCTGGTGGTGGAATAGTGAAAGAAATGTGTAAGTGCCTCTTAGAAAAAATATTTCATAGAATGATAGGGGTTGAAAGGGCCCTCTAGTCTATCTAATTCAAATCCCCTGCCAGAATAGGTTCTCCTACAGCAGATCACACAGGCACATGCCCACATGGGTTCTGGATGTCTCCAGAGAAATAGACTATATCAACCTCTCTGGGCAGCCTGTGCAGGTGATTTGTTATCTTCACTATAAAAAGCATTTTCCTTCTGTTCAAATAAATCTACAGTGTTCCAATTTATGCCAAATGGCCTGTGGCCTATTTCTGGGCATAGCCTAGAAGAGCCTAGCCACATCATCCTTACACTCAGTCTTTAGTTATTTATATGCATTAATGAGATCTCCCCTTAGTCTCCACCTCTCCAGGCCAAACAGCCCCAGGTCTCCCAGACTCTACTTACTAAGTAAGATGCTCCAGTTCTCTGATCATCCTAGTGGCTCTGTGCTAGGCTCTGCCCAGTAGTTGCTGTTCTTTTCAAATTTATATCACAATTTCTCTGCAAATACTCTGAGGTAGGATTATTTTTTTGTCCAGATGGATTTCTGTTTCCTACCAGAGACTGGGAAAAGAAGAAAGGGGAGGAATTAGTTAAAAAATAAACAGTTTCAAAATCTGAGGCTGTAGATGAAAAGGAGTATATCAATGATGCATTATGACTTTTAATTAAGGTTTTTTTAATGCTAATTGGATATTTAAAAATAGAGACTTCCCTGTTTTAGCTTATCAGTTACTTTAAGGCATATAGAAGTATTGTGGTTTAATCTCAATCAATATCTAGGGTACCATGGGAATGCTTGCTTAATTCTTGCCCCCAGTGAGATGGGAAGAAGATCCAGGACAAAAACCCAAACAAAAATCAGCAAGCTGAAACAAGGACATTCTATTTGAACAATAGAAGAAGAAACAACAGTAATAACAATAATGCTACTAAAACAACATCTAAAGAGCGTGATACACAATAAGATCACAATTCAAATTCTGCCACACAGCTCACTGCTCCAGCCTGCTCTTTCTCTGGCCAACTTGCCCTGCATTGCATATACTGGGCATGACATATAGTAATGAATATTCCGTTGGCTGGTTTGGTTCAACTAACTTGGCTGTGACCCCTCCCAGTGGCCCCTCCCAGCTTCTTGTGGAAATTAGCCCCTACCCTAGCTGAACTCAGAATAAGTCGTCCTCAGACACTAGAACCTTTGTTTGGCATCAACATCACTGATACCCTAATTAAAAGAACATGTATAGAACAGAATACAAAATGGTTACACCTTCACCTTCGCTCCAATGAAAAAAGTTTAAAAAAAAAAAAAAGAAGTACTGTTCTGCATAGTTGCCTTTGTTGTATTTATTGTAATATGCTTGTATGGAACATTAACATCTAAGTGGGCTAGAAAGAGACTTATTTTTATTTCCTTTCAGATGGTACAACATGGTTTACACCAAAGTACACAGCCTGGTAATGAAATAGAAAAGGAGTTATGCCAAAACCTTCTGTTTCAATGTTTAACAGTTACTTTCACAATAAGAGGTTATTGAGGAGGATGCTCAGGGAATGATCACAAAAAACCTAAAAATAAACAAAACAAAAAAATATCAGTGTTGACACTTTCAGAATAAGAAAAAGGCATTTTTGTCATCAAAAAGCCATATGAAAAGTCATGAACTTGACAGTTTCCGAAACCATTTTGAAGATTACTTAGTAGTGCTAAGTGAAAGGCTGAAAAAACACCTTTTTGGTGAATGTGAGAAATGAGCCATCCCATGCATTCACCCCACTGTGCAGCTGAACTGTGCTGTAATATTGGACAACAAGAAGATGAAGCTGCTAGCTGTGTTGGCAGTATCATGTGCTATGGCATTTTCTTTAACATGAACTGCAGAGCTATATCTCACTCTGACAGGATTTTATCTTATACACAGTGCAGAAATAAGTTTAGCTCCCTTTGAACTTCTTTCTGTGTTTGAAATATTTAGGAACTTCCTTCTGACAAGACAGGTACCTTGTTATGCTGGGATAAGAGAGGATGTTCACATATAAAGAAAAATTTCCATCCACTTTAATAAATTGAGGAAATATTTTATTCTTCTTATCTTTTATTGCTTCTGTATGCAAATCTGTTGTGTTGTTTTTTTTTTTTCTAAACTGCTTTAAAGTCCTATTAATGCCACTCCCAGCCTGTGGTCAGCATTGTAAATAGCTGTTAATAGTAAGAAACAAAATAATCCATTAAATAAGGTTAGGATTGTTAAAATATAGAATTAACAAACAAAGCTAGTGGCAAATCAGCAGGAAAGGAAATATTCTACTCTAACAAATAAAACAAAATCAAGTACCCAGAAAATAATCTAGTGGGATCATTTATCAGAGACAGGAATAGGAAACAAGAGAGAAATAGTTTGTTGTGTCTGACACTAAAAACAGGACATAATGGTGTAAGTAAATTTCAGAACTTTACCTCAAAAAAAATATTTCTACATTTCAGTTAATTGGAAACCACTATAATTATTACTGAATAAAAAGATTATGGAAGTGACTTGTTGCTCCACTGACCTCCATCTCACATTTCCACTCTCTGTTGGAGTGCCAAGTCCAATACTGTGGATTTGACAGACCCATGATGATACTAGTTTTACAAATTTACCTGTTCAGACAATTCCACTATATCAGAGAATTTGGATGCATACAGTGGACAGCCTTCTCTTATACAAAATACACCTAAAAGGAAATAAATGTTGCCACTATTTGACAAAGTGATCAGATCTGGGACTAACTGGCTGAATTAATGAAGTGCTAATAAACTGAAAAAAGCATCTAACTGAACTCTTACAAATTTGAGGGAGAGACAAAGGAGGAACTTGACTTTGGTGAAGCACATTTACTTTTAACAACGGAGACCTCCATCAGAGACTACATTATCCAGTAAATTCCCCAATAACTGAAGGAAATTGCAACATTATGAAAACGAAGGGAGAGAGTTCTTCTGTAAAGTCCCAATTTGTAAATATGCCCTCTTGGAAGAAGTACTGTAACAGCAGCAATATGCTGACAGCCTCTGAGCAGCAACATGCTGACAGTCTTTTCTCCAGAAAGTCCTTAAAATACTGTCTTTACCCATGGCGGGGGGGTTCCTGCAATCAGACACTAACAAGCTGTTTCCCATGTGGGTATCTCAAAGATATGGCTTCTCTTTAAGGACTCTTTGGGGTGCCTGCCCTGACAGCTCTGCTCCGTGCTAGCTCTCAGCTTTGGAGTTCCTCAGTTCACCTCTGCCTTTCAGCATATTCCAAAGTAATGGTGGAAGCTGGTAGTCACAAAACCTTCTCTTTCTTCTCATTCACAGTTAGGGAGACAGTGGTATAACTCTTTTCCTCTCATTCCTAAACAAAACCACGAGCTCCCACATGTTGTGGGTCCCTGTCTATATCCCCATGTGTCACATCTTGCATTGCCATTTTGTAGTGATATCTTTTAACCAAGATCTTCTATCTACAGTGTCAGACAATAAGGGAGGCTTTAACAAAATCATTTATGAATCTGAAGGCAATGAAGAAACTTACTCAATTTCAGGAAAAAAGGCAACCAAGCATCTTAATTCATTCCCCTCCCACACATCAAAGAAAACCTCATACAATAAAAAGAGACTTATTTTTATTTCCTTTCAGATGGTACAACATGGTTTACACCAAAGTACACAGTCTGGTAATGAAATAGAAAATGAGTAATCAGAGGCACAGGTATATGGAATTTTGTCACAATGCTCCTACATTGAACTGAGATAAAAAGTCCAGAACATCTTTAATGTAGACAGCCCTTCCTCTCTCTGAAATTACAGTGGTCATCTGGCCTGTGGAATCTCAGCATCTGCAGACATTTTGTCAGTCTCAACCTTTATAAATCTCTAGTGTTTAGAAGTTCCGATAGCCTCACAAAGTGAACACAGGTAAGTTAGTAGACCTTGGCAGTTCCTCCGGCCATAAATTTTCTTCAGAAGTGATAACATTTTCTGTCAGCAGCAGTGACATAGCTCTGAATAAACACCAAGATGGAGAAGAAGAACTTGGAAGTTCCTGTGAGTGGGGGTGGAAAAGAGGAGAGGAGAAGAGACAGAAACCATTATTTTCAAACTTTTAAAACCCAACCTTTTTTGCAGAAAACACACAAATCAAACTAGATTCTGCTGCCCTTTTAAAACATAACACAAAAAGAAAAATACCCCACAGAAATCCATGAAGCAAATGAAAACTAACCCCACAGCCCACAAAAATATGTTTCTACACACAAATATATTCGCTCACAGAGGGGCTGATTGGCTGAGGCCAGGTCAGTTTGTACTTGGAGCTGGGAATAGTTCCCTTCTGATTTCTGGAAATGTCTCAAAGATGCTATTTTAGCTCCTATCCCTATGTACCAGACTCCCACCTGGCTCAAACCACAATTGTGAAGACTTTCATCAAGGTAACAAAATCCATGGACACTGATTATGTTGCTAAGGAAAGCAGTTTCAGGTCTTTTCAAATTTTGACACTAGCTTAAGGATAGGTTTTCTTGTTGTTAAAGACAGAAAATTGTCGGTGATTTAAAATGGTATAAAAGCAGATTACAATTTGAAATGACTGTATATAAATATTGATAAATACATATGCTTTAGGCAGCATTTCTACATTGCACTTTTTATTATGTATCAAGACATACATTATTATGTTCTTCTGCAATATATATATTTTATTAATATCTTATTGATGAAGAAATAGAAAGAATGAAGTCAACCATGTTAGCTACAGCATTTATACAGTATACCTCAATGTAGACAATTTAACTTACAGTGCAGTGAACATTCACAGCTTAACCATACTTTAATGGCTACTGATGTTCAGCACTAAATGAAATCAGAGTATCTCAGGATCATGTGCTAATTCAGACTCTTCTTACAATTACTTTTTTTCTATATGATTTACAACTGATGAAAAATGTCATCCAAATCAGAGCACCAGTTCACTTTCATGTATACTAGATTCATGTAGAAGCACCTATTATGTAAAAAAGCAATACAATCTCATTGCATGTTAATGATAAAAGCTCTATTACTCAAAAATTCACAGATTTCTTAAGAAGTTTCCTAAAAAAGAGCCATAACCTTTGTAGCTGGTTAGACCTTTCTCTGACCCATAATCTATGTGCTACATAGGTGAAAATGCAGCTACTGAATCACAGAATTATTGAGGCTAGAAAAGAACTCAGAGGTCACCAAGTCCAGCCTATGACCTAACACCACCACAACCTACATATGATAATAAGCGTCATGTCCAGTCTTTTCTTAAATGTCTCCAGGGATGGGGACACAACCACTGATCTAGGTTGTCCATTCAAGTGTCTGATCACTCTTTCCATGAGGAAGGGCTTCCTAACATCCAACCTAAACCTCCCATGGTGCAGCTGCAGGCCTTGCCCTCTCGTCCTGTCACTAATTGCCTAGTTGTTAAAAATGAGTAGAAAGTGACAAATAATTAACAGTGCAAGAAAAGGAGAAAAATTAAGTAATAAAGCTGTTAATGTATGGAATATAAATGAACAACTAAATTTTAGTAATATAATCTCTTCCACTACATACAGTTTGACATTTATGTTTACAAATTGATGATTTGTAGATCAATAGTGTTCTGTTTGGGATTTTTAAGGAAAAGGAGTTGAATTTAGCTACTGTCTCTGAAAAGCCAATTATGGCCACATCTTGCTAAGTCTGTGATTTTGATCAGTCTTCCTTATCTGTAGATTGTGATGGTACTTGGGGAAAGACAATATTAACCAATAGACTACAATGAGGCAAATAGTAAGTAATAGGACAAGAGGAAATGGCCTCAAGTTGTGCTTGGGGAATTTTAGAGCAGACATTACGAAAGGCTTCTTTATTGAAAGTGTAATCAGGCATTGGAACATGCTGCCTAGGGAGAAGGTTGAATCAGCACCCCTGTAAGTGTTTAAAATTTGTGTTGCTGTGGAGCTTAGGGTTTAGCTTTGGGCTTGGTACAGTTAGATTAATGGCTGGACTCAATGATCTTAAAGTTCTTTTTCAATCTAAATGCTTCTATGATTCTATAAAATGCAAACCTCATTGCAACAGCTTTATCCTGCCATTGAGATGCTACTTTTAAAAAATACTAATCTTAAATAAGAACTGAATTTGAGAGCAGTATTAAAGTACTATTTGCTTTGCAGTGCCACATGAAGTTAAAAGGATGCTATTTTCCATAAAGGTTTATGGTTTTGCACATCAGATAATTACATGGGTTTGCAGCTTGCTGGGTTATGTAGGCAATTTTGGACTTAAATCTACTTCAGGGCTCACATTTAAAATAGCTACTTGAATATGAAGGAAAATGATTAATAGGTGGTTAAAAGGGACATTGCTTCACAGGATTAATACTGGTGAACTGCCATGGCAGAACTGTTTGCCCACACTAAGGATTCTCATGATCCCACTACAGAAGTAAGCCTCTTTGCCTTTGAGGATTTGTACTGGTTTAGTACAGTCATCTTTTCCTGTTACACTTACTGATGCACAAACATGACTTCAGAACAATTTCATTGCAAATCACCTTTACATTTATTTCAGTATGTAGTGGCCTTGCATAGTCCTGTGCACATTAAACTCTTACTATGAGAGGCAGACTTTTCTATCGTTTAGATAATTTTCTATCATTTAGATTGTCTTTGAAAGATAAGGGGTAAATGAAAGTATTGTGAGGATAAATCATCACAAAATAAGATGAGACAGAAACTCATGGCTTTATGGCTTTATGGCTACGTATACAGGCTTCTAAATTTAGTACCTAATAATATAAGCAAATCAGCTCATTCTAAAAGGACTGGATGCCATTACAAAGGCAGAGTGAGAAGGTATTTGTCTGGGGTCACTAAATGAGTGGTGTTCATGTGAAGCTGGAAACCTGCATCTCTGCAGAACAGAAGCTTGTAGGAGTGAGAACAAAGCCATTACATAAATCCAGAGAGTGATAAATGGGCAGTGAAGCAGAGGGACAAGATCTTTTCCTTAGTGAGCTGAATGACAGTACCATGATCTTGTAAGAACAGTCTGAGCAAATTGGGGTTGTTCTGTCTGAAGAGGAGAAGGCTCTGAAAGAACAGTCTAATACCTGAAAGGGGTACATAAGAAGGATGGGGAAGAATATTCATTAGGGCTTGTAACAATGGTTTAAAGCTAGAAAAGGGTAGATCTAGGTTAGATATCTGGAAAAAATGGTGGCTCACTGGAACAGGTTAGAGAGATGGTGGAGGCTCCATCTTTGGAAACATTCAAGGTCAGGCTTGATGGGGCTCTGGGCAATCTGGTCTAGTGAGTGATGTCTCTGCTTGTTGCAGAGAAGTTGGACTAGCTGATCTTTGGAGGTCCTTTCCAATCCTGTGATTTGGCGATTCTATGATCATGACTGCAAAAAAGCTCTCCAATGTGCTGAACACACTTTCTGTCTGCCCTTTTCGTATTTTAAAGACATTGATTTTCAAAGGGTTAGTATAATAATTCTGCAATCTGGTATTTGTCATGTGAATAATAACAGCTAGCATACCAAGATAAACTATTTGATATAGGTATTATTAGTACTGAAATATTTTCAAAGAAATGGTCAGTAATTTGTTCATGTTGTACAACTGCACATTATTCCTGTCAAAATGAATTTACAAGCAACATATTTTTCTCCATTGGAATACTTTAAGTGGAAAGAATTTGCTTTTTATTCGTACTGTGGTATGGCAGATCTCTGTGGTGGTGGTTTGGTAGGTACTAAACTAGCTAGACGTGTCATATAATTAAAGATTAGGTCAGATGTTACCTTTTAGCAATAGCATTCACTGCCAATAATAATGGCACTTGACCTTGTGCTTCCTGTGTGTGGTTTCCTCTTTCTAATTTGAAGCTCTGGTTTAGGGCCTTGGCTCCACATTCTTGGAATTACAGTGTTCTACCAAAATAAAATTTAAGGCATGAATAGAAATAAATTGGTATAATTCTGAGGGAATTTATTTGAATTATTCAGTTAAGAATCAATAAAACTTGAAGTGGCAGCAGTGGCAGAAGATGTTAGAGGAGTTGAAGTAAAAACAATTACATTTATGACAGAATTACTCAAAATGATAAATTTTAAGAAGATATAAATTAACTTTTCTTACCTCCCTGACTTTAAGTGACCATCAGAAATGGCTCTGATGTATATTTAAGCAGTCCTTGACTACTTTGTTGATATCAGAATCCAGCATGATTTGATACTTCCACATAGCAACATTCAGTCTACAAAAATACTTAATGTCTAATTACATACTTCATGGCTTCATGGCTAGAAAGAGCTTAAGAGTTGCCTTTTCTCATTATTATATATTTTAAATTTAAAAATTTGTTAGTTTCTTTCTTCCCTCAATCCTTTGTTCCGTTTTCTGTGTATCTGACTTCGAGATTTGTGACTTCACAAACCTTTCTCTTATGATCTTTGTATGTTTCTGCAAAATATGTTGGATATGCTGAAGCAGCGAAATATCTGAGAATAAGGCTAATATGAGACTGGGAACTCCTGAACTCCAAATCTAAACCTATTTCTTTAATAGAACCACCTCAGCTGCATCAGTTATACCATACTGTGAAATGTGTGTCCAAATATGTGTGACTGGAACACCTAGTAGAATGTACAAATTTCCAAAAGTGGGTATTTAATCAGTCTGGAAACAATGTTTACAATTGCTTTGACTGCTTTTGTTTTTGGTTGTTTTTTGTTTTTTTTTTGTAATATTGTCCTGCATAGTTTTTTGCAAAGCTGTAGAGCTATGAGAGAAGGATAATATTAAGTAGAAATTATTTACTATTGAATTGAGTGTATAGTTCCACTAAAATGTTAATGCCCTTTATACTCTATTAGTCCATGGTGATGGTTCAAATGAAATCATATATCTACATAACTCCATATTAAAAATAAATGTTATCAGCATAAAAGAAGTTCTGTTGTTCATATAATCCTACACACATTGGCTTTGTCCAGATACAGTAGCTAGAATGACTAAAGAAATACCAAGCAGAATCAGATTTTGATCACCTTACTGCAGATCTTCAGTAGTTTCAGATCAGCCACTCTGAAGTAAAAAGGAGGCCCTTATATTTTGTAAATTTCTTCTACACCAAAAGTTTGACCCTTCTAAAAGACATGCTGTGAAGTACTCAGTTCAATAGTTTTATACAGTTATAGAACTCAATTCCTTAATTCTTACTGAGACATTGGTGTCAGGGGACTGCAAAGCTTCCACAGTTCTTACTCTGATGGGCAAATTACACCCATAGCAATTTATTAGTGCTTACTGAATTCCAATCTCTTGATTTCCTCCTCTGTTAAACTGAATTTTGTAATAATGATTTTTTTTCTTCCCTACTTTCATTTCTTTTCAAGGATTTATTACTGTATAGCTTCCACAGGCTTATCTCCCCTGTATTGTCTTTGACATCTTCTTAATATATCTTTAAGCTGGTTTAATGCTCTGCCTGCCTGCTATTCTCAATACACTTATTATCGATGATAGGTGTAATAGAAACAGTGTTACTTTTGAAAAATGTCTGGACATTTTGTTACTGTCGTTTCACTGAGAAATAGGAGTTTGCTTAATGCATATGAAAAATAGCAGCAGAAATAAAAGATCAAAAGAGATAAAAAAATCAAAGCAATTTTTCTTCTTTTCAGATGCAAAACTGAGGCTCCTCAATGTACTTGAAAGAATGATTTATTAGTCTTTTGAGGTTAGAGAAGTTTGTGTCTTATTAAGTAGAAAGTTTCCTTACCCTTAAAAAAAAAAGGGTAGTAGCAAATTGTACTAATTATCCTTATGTTGTTATTCTTATGTTAATGTGTTTCCTTGTGAAATTCTTACATGTCCCTTCATTCCTGTACCCAGATGTAATAACTGTAATCCTAGGAGGAGAATGAATTAAATTATAAAGACTGTAAAAAAAAGGCTTTCCATTACAAATGTGTTCTCAGCTAATTAACAAAAATTTTCCACTTCATTCACTATTTAGTTTTTATCTGAAATCATCAGATTATGTTTAATTCTTTAAGAATAAGATGACTTCTACTACCTAGGACATACTGAACTATTTGCCTACAGACTGCACAGAGCTCAGTCTATTCAGTTCTATCATTTTACTAATACTGGACCGGTTCTTGCATGGTTTTTTTTTTGTTTTACCTCTTTCCCAGCTAGCTGAGAGACTAACTGGACAGTGAGTGATAGTTAAATGGAAGACTGGTAGATCCAGAAAGCTTCTTTTCATTTGGACTTATCACCAAGGCGAAATTGAAGAAAAGTTTAAAAAATGGGCAGGAAAAAACACCACATATTGCAGTCAGTTGAATCTCCTAGGTTTACTTTTCTTAATATACCTTCTACTTCCCAATAGGTTGTACATCTGTTTTTCCAGTGGTATCTTTTGGCCTAATTGGCCTAATAACTTTTCTCTGGAAATCTTATTAAGGCATGGCTACCTCCACATCTGGGTAACAGATTAATTCAACAAAAAATTATTCAATTGGAGAGACATTTGTCATGAATTTTTACAGGTTCATTGCTTGATTGTTTGATAATATCTTTGTCAAATAAGAGATACTCAATTTCCACTTGATTTTGAGTTGCTGTATTTGTATGTGATTAATGTATCAAGAATACACAAATTGCATGAAGGTAAGAGATTCAAATACAGATCACTGTTGCTGTAGACTGAAAATCTCAGTGATTATTGCAGAAAACACAGTACCAGAACCAGTGGCAGATGTAAACCAGTAGAAATTCACTTCACTCAACAGAACTACTTCAATTTACAGAATCCGACCAATACAATATTGTTCTAGGTTTATTCGCAAAACACACTGTATCTAGAAGCAGGTGCAAAATACTTTCTACAGTTTGAACTACTTGTGAGGACAGAGCTAGACTGACTAGGACAAAAGGATTTAAAAGAGTTCATGTGAAAATTGTGGTGATTGATTTAAAAACTTTGCATGGCCCTTGAATCAAACAGTGAGTTTTGAAGTGCTAGTGGTTTGAGAGGCATCACATTATGCAATAGAAACAGAATTTGTAAAAGAATATGAAAAAAACTTTAAAGTTGAGCAAAAACTTCCTCTTTATCTAATTATAGTAGCATTGTATTGATGTGCCTTAATGAGATGTGTACTGTAAAAATATGATTCATGATTCATATGATACCTTGAAAATGTAATGTTCTTTGCATATTCTATATTGATGGCTTCAGGGTTTTATTCAATATATGCTGAAAAGTTTAGAACCTTTAGACCTTTTCATAGCGCAGTAAGACCCCTGCAATTGTTACTTCACTTCAGTAAAGAAATATGGTCAGCTTATGGATTGATTTTAAGGGTGAGTAGCAATTGTGAATAAACAAAAACCCCATGATGATTTTACTTCTGTTCATGTTTAAGTTTTAGTGATCCTCCCTATTCATACATTGATTAGGAATAAAATAGTCTACATTCTGAAAAAATAATCCTATCATTGATGGATATTTATATCTGTGCATATCTATGTGGTCCTGCTTCATGCATAATCCCTTTAGTGATCTTCAACAGGAAGAAAACAGATTCACAGAGATCAGAGATGGGGAAGACATATCATTTAGATCATTGGACTCATTTGCTACCTAGTATACGAAGATGGATTAGGAAAGCACCAGTAAATTAAATATGGAGGGTTTCAGGCACATAAGATTTAGCACCTCTCATTAATAACGGAGCTTCCAGAGTGTTCCTGCTGGAGGGTTCAGTAAACATCCATTTAGTTTAGTCAAGAATGTGTTTGTTAATCCAAATTTGGCATTTTGACCAATCTCAGAAAAAAACATTCGATTTACTTGTCTTTTGCAGTGCCTTTGGATATTTTTAAGGTGGATCCTTTTGTTTTCTGCCATGGAAGTGTCTCAGCTCGTCATCAGTCTTTCAGACTTACAGTGACCTAGAGGACTGAAGAAAGATTGACTTAAGACCAGCAGTGTTTACAGGTTGTCTTCCACTTCCATATTTATTTTTATTTTATATTGTTAAATATATGTTCTGAACAACTAGCCATTAACCAGACATTATATTCCAATATTAATAATAACCTAGAATACATTTTGAGTTATGATACTTAGGTTTCTGATTTTTTCAGTTATAGTATCTGTTCCTATATCTATACCTAATAGTGGGTATTTTTTTCTTAGGCTTTTTTGCTACCACAATGCATGTTAAAATGTAGGCTCAAAAATTTGTTTCGGCTTAGAATTCAGCAAGCCCCATAGATACAAAAGTGTTGAGACCTAGACATATTTTAGATACACCAAATTTACTTTACATGCATAAAACATCTGTGTAACATGTGCTCACTTAGACTTGGTGGGTCATGGACGACAAATGAAGTGGTTATTTGTTTGGGATCCCTTAAAATTCTAAACAAATCAGCCAAGGGACAGTTTATTGCACAGACAACTGGAAAAGAGAGATACATCCTGGAAACTCTCTGCCAGATGTAATTGAGAGATATTAGCAAGAAATGGAAGATTTGTTTCCTTGATGTCACATTTCTGGCTTCCAGACACCACGTATCTGTTTCAAGATGGTTCTAAGGGAAGAACCAAATCACTCTAAAGAGAAAATAACCACCACAAACCTTCAGTTATTAGGTCATCTCTGAATATAAAGACAAGAGTAAAACCTCAGGCATACTTCTTCATACCTCTTAGTAGATCTTAATAATAACAGATGCTAAAACATAGATTTTATGTTTTATATTTACAGACATCACACATTTAGTCTACTCAAAAGGTACATTTCAGTTATAAGTATGATATTTTATAAATCTACTATGGTCCTACAATTTTAGCAAACACTGGTTTAAATATATAGTAAAATATGTTAAGCACTCTGTATTTCCTTTCTTTGATGTGCCATTTTTCCCCTTAAAATTCCTGAGACTAAACACATAAAATAGTCAAATTAATATTTACTGATCTTAAATTTCTCTTTAAACAGTTTCCAAATTTTATTATTTTAATAAAAACCCTTTATATTTGTTCCAAACTAATAAAGTATTGTGATACCAGAAGTAGTTAAAATAATGCAGAAAGAAAAACTTGTAAGCATAGAACTCATATTGATTGCACAGTTAACATAATCTGGTATTTTCAGAAATTTCTTAAAAAAAACAGAAGAAGACATTTGGAGAGCAGAAGTGGAAAAAAGTATGTGAATGACATGTATAATCAATTCTAAAATTTTTATAACTTAGTATTTGTAAAGAATTTATCACTTTTTGAAAGTACTATGAGGTAGCTTTAAATTACAAGTACTAAAACCTCATAAAAAAGTGTTGCCTTAGGAAATAGACTGACAAAAGAAAAAAACAACAAACCAACAAGCAGCAAGTAATTAAAAAATGCTCTGATATTTTCCAATTAAAAGAATTATAACAAGTACAGGCATACTGAAAAGTGTTAAATAAGGTGAAATGAGCTGAAGTTGTTAAGGCAAATTTGTAAAAGGTACTAGAACACTAAAAAAAAATAAATTCATTTTTCCTTGTTTAGAAAAAGAAATAGTTATAAACACTTATATAAACACTGTTTTCTTTCAGCTCTTACTTCATATATCAAATATTGTGGTTAATCATATTCACCTATGCACCATAGTTGAATGCCATAGAGGCATCGAATATTGATGAATGTTTTGGTTCAGCACTTGAATTTTAAAGCAAATATTTGCTTAATTTGCTGCAATACATTAACTCAAACGAACTAAATTCTAAATTGCCATTAAAAATATCACTCTTCTCTGTAATTACCTGAATGTCTAGGAGCATTCCACTGTAATTTAAACAATCTGATCTTTCACCTTCTCTTAATATTTTTTAGTTTAGATATTTCTGATGTGAGAAATATGATATAGAACCAGATTTAAATTACTTGCACTATTGGATGTACATGTCAAGAATATTCCTTTCTTTACACATTCCTACATAATGAATATTGTTCTCTCAGCATTTAGTTATGATTTCTGTTACTGACCATTTATAAATTGTGAAATCTATCAGTGACAATTAAAAGAAAAATGGTTAACTCATTAAGATTTTTGTTTATTTACCTCTAAGCTTTTACAAAGTATGAATAGGTATGCCCTTTCTAATTTTTACATGTGAAATATTCTACTAAGAAAGCTATTATAGCTTCCTTTGAGATAGTCCTAGTCTCAAAAATGCAATTTATGTGAAGCAATATTTCTAAGAGAAAAAGCCCATAGAAATGTTAATGGAACTTTTAACTGTTCATGTAAGGTTTTCTTTTTATTCAGTCAATATATTTGATACCAAACTTAAGGAAAACATCACTTTCAAAATGCAGATAAGATTGCAATCACTTTAGACATATGTTGTTGACTTGTGCTCCAAAGACAACTAATAACAGACTTCAGAACACAGAAGCACTTAAAACAAGCCTTGAAAAGAAATTTAAAAACTTAGGATTATAAAGACAAATTGAACAGATTTGTAAGCAATTCTTCATACATTTGTAAATATTTTTTTTAAAAGGTGGTTTATGAAAACTGTCAAGTATTTCAACTAAAAAAGGAGGTATTATTTTAACTAATGTCACAGAAGGAAAATGTCAGAAGAATGTGAACCGATTATCTAGTTGTTTTTAACAAGGGAAACATCTGAAGCAATGTTTAAGTGAATGTCCTAATGGTTGCTACAACCTTAGAGACATTTAAGCAGGAAAAATAATTATTTCGAGTTGACAATACAGCACACTTACTCTGTGTCCCTCATGGAAAGGTGTCACTACCAGAAAGATGTATTGAATATTGTATAAAGTTGTTGTGTTTAGGACAAGTGAATTCAACCTTCAAATTAATGTCATCTTCTGTTTCTTAGATTCTCAGTTACAACGCATTGATTAAAGTTAGCTGCCAGAATGTTGAAGATGACTGACATTGCCTTCATTTGTCTTAGTAAAAGAAATATGCCGCAAGAAGGGGCTGCACAACGAACAATGTGATCAAGCAGATCCCAATTTATTACAAACTACTAGCTCTTTTTATACAGTTCTTAAAAAGGTTCATACATATTGCAGAAGCCAAGCTCATGATTGGTTAGGTTATGTCTTCCCTAGCTACCCTAAGTTATCTTCTGTTTATATAAACATTACAGCTACAGCCTTAGCGACAGGACCTCCATTTGCTACATATTGCTACTACAACAAGGGACCTGGTCCGTACTACTACAATAAGACCTTGTCAGCATTCAGCTTCGATATCACAGTGTCCTTGGTTCCCAGGTTCTCAGCCTCTGGTTCTCAGGCAGGCTCTCAGGCTGTTTCTCAGGCTCTCTTGCAAGGCCTTCTGGGATTCATGCTCTCGGTACCAGTTCAGCTATGTCATGTCCTTTCTCCTGAAGCCACTCTTCAACAGAAATATGCGAGCTACTAGTTTCTCACTTACTTTGTTTCCAAGGAAAATGCAGTCATTAACAGCTGTTAAAGAAGACTAAACCTGATCAGTAGTGCAGTTGACACACCTGAAGGGTTAGGATGACATCCAGAGGGATCTGGACAAGCTGAAGTGGGTCCATATGTATCTGATGAGATTCAATAAAGCCAAGTGTAATGTTCTACACCTGGGTTAGGACAATCCTCAGTGACTATAAAGGCTGGGGGTTAATGTAAATGAGAGCAGATCTGTGTAGGAAGATTTGGTGTTGCTGGTGGATGAAAAGCTGGATGTGAGCTCTAGTATACCCTGGTGAAACCTCAAGTGAAGTACTGGATTTGTTTCTGGAGTCCTAATTATGTTAGAATATGTCCAGGGTAGGAACGGAAAGATAATCAGATGGATGGAACAGCTCTGCTATGAGGACATGCTGATATAGTTGAGGTTGTTCACTCTGAAGGAGAGAAAAATGTGTAGACCTTACTATGGTCTTTCAGTTTCTATAAGAAAGATTTGTAAGTGATAAAAAGTTTTAAAAAGCTGGAGGTAAGATAGACCTTCCTAGCTCTTACTGTCCCATTTCAGAATGTTACCTTTTTTGCATTTGGATTTCTTATTTTCATCTAAACAATTTCTAATCTAATGCAATAGGTGTGTGAAATGCTTTATCCTTTTTTTCATTGGACTGTATATTGTTATCAAATATCAGTATTACAGTTCTGTAGTGCTATTATGTCATAATTCTGGTCTCAGCTGTGCTGTCATCTACTTACTTTGTATCTATATATTGGCATTAAAAATAGGAAATATCTGGTGTGTAAAAAGCAACTGGTCTGATTTTTAGCAAAGAGGTGACCAGACTTTTTCAAGAATTACTAGACAGAAAAAGGGTCCGGCCAGCCCAGGGCAGACAACACTAAGATCTGTTCCAGATCAGTAAAATCTTTCTTATTCAGTTTAATCACATGTTAGAAATAATAATCGCATTCGACACTATGCATTTCTAACTTCAGTGCACTTGCCATATAATTATTCTGTATAATCAAACTTAACTGGTGGTTTGCTACACTCAACTATTGAATGAGTGTTCTGGCAGTAAAGCTAGTATTTAGCTATTCGAGAAATCTACAGACCTGTAATTGTAGAAATTTTAAAGATCTGTGGTTACGATGTGTTCATGTCCTTAGAACGGATGAGCAATGGCAGCAAAAGAAATAACTCATCAACCAACAAAAGGGAAACCTGAAAGTGAAAAGCATGCTTTGCTTACTTTTTTGACCAGAAAGTCAAGTCTGATCTACTTCCAGTCTGATAAACAAGAAAATAACTTCAGAAGCAGTTTCTATCCCCACACAAGCTGTCCTTTCCAGGCAGTAATGTGCTGTCTTTTTTAGTTATCTGCTTACAGTTTCTTTAAAATTTATATTTATTTTTTCAAATCAACCAACACCTAGAATATCTCTACCTTAGTAATTGAAGCTCCTGGGGTGTTCAATTTGACTCTGATTTCACAACATTACTTGATAATTTTTAAGTAAGGTGACAGAAACATTTTAAATCCACCTGTAAAGCTATTTTGAAACTGCTATAGAATAGCACATTATTGTGCTTAAAGTACACATAATAAAATATTTTTAAAATGCTTTATTTTTAAAATAATGCCATGATGTGTATTACAGTATTTGTAAAAGGCAGAAAAGAAACACTAATGCTAAACAGAGTAATAAGTCTGCTCAAATGAGAATCTGGTTTTCTTTATTCTGTAAAATAGTAACAATAAATCTAAGAAATGTTCCTTGTCTTTTTTTTACTTTTTGTAAAACTTTTTACTTTTTTCTATGTTGCTTCAGAGTTCATAAGACTATATATAGTATATAGAAGTCTTTTGGCTTTGGAGATGGTGCAAGAAGATGTAAAAAAGCAGAGGTGTTGGAAAGAGAAAGTTTTTCAACAAATTCAGTGGATGTAATTAGCTGCTAAAGCAACATCTGTGTACAACTTCAGAATCCATATGTGAAAAAAGAATTGAGAAAACCAATTGTAAACAAACTGTGAAGACCTAAAACAAAACCTGTTTACTGCTTTGGTTTTGTAGATTAGCTTGGAGCTTGCCATGTACTTTTTCTACAGCAGGTACTTCCTGGAGAAAAATATTTTCCAGCTTTCCAGTTAAAGGTTTGCATGTTGACAATGGTGCTAATTAGCACCCCAATATGTGGTCTCTATTTGATCGAGAAATGTGGTTCTAATCTGCTTTCTCAAAGCAAACTTTATTTAAAGAACTACTGTTAGGCTTTCTTTTGAGAAGAAAAAAAAAATATTTATTATTACAGTAATTTTATTATTTTGCTTTGGTCAGACACGAAGATTTCTCTACATTGCTTCCTATAGGCAGTTCCAGAAATATTGTTCCATGGCTTCTACAGGAAACCTTATCATACCCTGAGTATACATAGACAAGGTTTCTTTCAAAGTCTGAAAAGACTTTCTTTCAATACCTTAAATACAATGATACTGCAAAATGATTTCTGTCCTGCAGACAACCTGTTCCCCGCTAAGATATAGCGGGGTGCTACGTAGCACATTATTTTATCTAGCTACCTTAAAAAAACCCATTTGTGTAATTTGTTTTATTAGTGTGTGTGTGTATATATATATATATATATATTTATCCAAAGTAATGCTGGTAGATACCACATAGGCTGAAAAAGACAACAGTACAGAATAGGCAAGGTCTGTTACAGCTAACCCCAGTATCACTCTGAATGTGAACTTTTTGAAAAAGTTTTAAAATGACATTGTGAAGAAGACTCAAGAGTAAATTTGAAGGAACATCTTGTTTCAAGTATATAACTTGCCTATGATGATAATCATTTGACTTTTATGGTAACTGTAGTATACATATAACAATTTTTCTACAGACTTTCTGAAAGTACTATAAGGGGACACTTGTCTTTGTGGTAGGCAAAGTATAATTTAGTTGAACAAGCATGCCCCTCTCTGAAAGCTATCAATGAACCCTAAGTTTATTTGAATATTTTTTTTTCTCAGGGTTTATCTTTCACAGTTTGCTTCATGCAATGTTTTGGCTTAAGATGGCAACCATTACATTCCCACCAACCTGTGTCCCAGATGGTAATTTTCCTGCATATCGTATATGAGCAGATCTCCTCTAAGTGTGTTGACTGTTTCTGCTGCCAGGAAAGTCTTGGTGTGCATTCATGTGGCTGTGTTCCTTATGAAGGATGATAGTCGCTGACTCACACATCTGCTAAACCTGTAGATCACTTTTTCTAGATTTACATTAAGGAGCTTCTCATGTTCTTTTGAGTGTGTTACTGTTTTAAAATGGTTTTGTTTCTTCATAAAAGAAATGGTATTAAGGGGGGAAATGCACTATATCTGCTTTGCTTTCTCTCTGATTCAGAAGAGTAAAACCTGCCAATCTATGTTGTTCAGTGTGTATGAATGAATATACATCTGCATAAACCTTTTCTTTTTCTTGAAAAGATGTCAAAGAGCAATAGTGGTTTTATCCTAGGATGTGTGTAAGAAAGAACTGTTGCTGTAGATAGGCAACACAGTAATTTAGCATTGTCTTCTATTTAGAAATGATTTCATGTGTTTTCAGATGTTACTTGACTGATGACCTAAAAACAACCCACATAATAACTTAGGTATGATATTGACTGTTTTTGAGAAATGCAATTATGAATTAGGTGACTGGTATTCAAAAGCTTAGAAAAAATCAACTTATCTGTGATACAGAATGTAGTCTAGTTTCTTCCAAACTTTTAAGAAGCAGGCTTTAATGTCTATGCAATTTTGGACAAGGAATTGTTTAGTTTCTACATGGCAACTCTAAAGTCTCAAACTTTTATAGTAAAAAGAAAAAACCTCACACCGAGAAAGTGAGAAATGACCCTGTATTAATACTTAGACCCAAGAGGAAAAATAACATGCTCTGAAATGAACTGATGAAAGTTCTGAAGTGGTAGTACACTCATCAAAATATGGTTATGTATTCTGATAACATCTTTTCAAGAGATATTTTACTTCAGCAAAGAAGAACAGTAAAGTGTAAGAAATGTGTACTAAATGTCAAACTGCTAATGTTGGGACCGTTGTGTTACACCGATTTATTCAGATGCTATAGTATGGAGATAGAAATACGTGGGGCAAGTACAATTATGGAACTCAGATAAAGATTTACATTTGTGTATTTATCTGTTAATGCTTAAATTTCAAGGGAATTTAGGATATTAACAACTTAAAATTTAAGTGATTTTTTTTTAACTGACAATAATAAAAGTAAACCTGCTGTTTGAAAATCTGTACGCTTGAACTTCATGATAATGGATACTTGCTGTCTTTGTGGTCTTGGTGTGATAATCATGCTTAAACATTTAAACTCCAACTCAAAGGGTTCAGCAGGGAGCTTTACACTGTTAAATACTAAAATGTTTGTATTTATGTTAAATGTTTAGAATTGATAAATGCAATGGATAAACTGATTACATACTAGGAAGGTCTACCATTCCATATAGGATAAAATCAGAAAGTTTGTGATTAATGATTTTGGATAATTGAGCCAAGTTCATTACAAACTTTAATAAATTTTGTTAAAACAGTAAAATAAAATTGGTAGGCTGTTGGCAGGAACAAAATTGAGGAAAAGTGTTTGGTAATATTTACACTATAGTTCTGTAGTAATAGAAAATAGCTTTGGACAGCAGGAAATGCATACAGCCTGAGAAGGCAACAACAGAGAATAACATGTTGAAGTATTATTGTTGATGCAAAAAGTCTTTCTTAGAAATTATACTCATTTGTCATGTGTTTAAGAGAAGTGAGTACACAATGAAACAAGGCCAAACCCAACCTAAAACCGGAACTAATAGCCAATGCACTTAAAGTACTTTTTGTTTAAACAGTGTTTATTCTCTACAGTATTGTGAAAGATTTCCTATGTCACAGTATCACAGCAATGATGAAGCTGGAAAAGACCTTAAAGATCATCCAGTCCAACCTAAAACTAAGCAAGTAAATCTAACATCAAGATCATGCCACTGAGCACTTCATCCACACTAACCTTGAACACCTCCAGAGATGGTGACCCAACCACCTCTGTGGGCAGCCCGTTCCAAAACTGGATCACTCTTTCAGTGAAAAGCCTCTTCCTAATGTCAAGTCTAAACCTCCCCCGATGGAATTTAAGACTGTGACCCCTTGTCCTGTCTCCAGTGTCCAGGGAAAAAAGATCGACCCCCACCTGACTACAACCACCTTTTAGATAGTTATAGACAGTGATAAGGTCACCCAGAGCCTCCTCTTTTCCAGGCTAAACAGACCCAACTCCATCAGCCTCTCCTCGTAGGGCTTACCTTCCAGGCCCTTTACCATTCTAGTTGCTCTTCTCTGGACTCGTTCCAACACCTCGACATCCTTCCTAAACTGAGGAGCCCAGAACTGAACACAATACTCCAGGTGCAGTCTAACCAGGACACATTTAAATTTAGAGTTTGTGCTTTGAACGTGTCAGCTGCAGGACCTGCACACTGACCAGTAAAACTCCTCATGTTTGAGAGCTCACAGCACAAGTGTTTCTAAGAAAATGTTCCATAATTGAGGAAATAAAACTAACTACATCATTTGTCACAGTCAAGTTTATTTTTAGAAACTAATAATAGTTTTTAAAAACTGTATTAGAATGATATATTTTGAAATTTGACATGGAGAGGTAGAGAATTTTATTCTGTTACATAGCAGATTTTTTTCAATACCCATAGTCGGATGAAATTAAGAAAATCATCATGTTTCACTATATTGTGAGACTTCAATTTGTTTCATCTGCACTTCAGCTTGAAAGTGCTCTCTAAGCCAACAGCACCTTTTTGGTTAAGATAGATATCTCACTAAATTAAATGTTAACAAGTGCTGTGGCTGTTATACTGCATCCACACCCTGGATGGTATGTTAGACAAGAGTTTTGTGTGTAATACAGTCAAACATTCTGCTTGCTATCTAGAAATGTTACAATAATGGATACTAGCCAAGTGTTTCTACTGGATCAAGGTGTTCTGAAAATTATGGTTGTCAAGAGAAAGAATGTAACTGAAAAATGACCGGTCAGCTATTGTAACTTGAGTAGCATGAAGCCACCTTCATGTATAAGTTGGGGTTCAGTAGATACAGAAAAATCTTTTACCTTTTTACCCTTTCCTGTATTTTCATATAAATGCTTCTGTCTTGTTTCAAGCTGAGTAATACAGTTTTTATTAATACAATTTCAACCTATATAGGGTCTTAAAAGGTAGATTTGAAGATAAAGTAGATTTTAGCATAACCTTCCACAGTACACTGGAGTGGAATTGCATAGCACCAAGACAGAAACTGAAAGCACCTGCAGATCCATAGTAATACATGTGCACCCCAGCCCACATAATTCAGTTCCATGAACTTCTGGTCTGTGCCAGTTTGGGTCTCTGTAACTGATGGAAGGATGATGAGGGAAGGATGCAAGCATTGTTCCAGTGTTAGAAATTTTTACAGTTGGAATACCCTTCTTATTTTATGGTTTAATGCTAAATGCTAATCTTACTCTCATGCCAGAAAAGAGTATATGATTAAGGAGAACGTTTTTCAGTATTAGGCAACAGTCCTGGCTAATGGAGCAGAACATTTGAGTGTTTTATAAATAATTTATGAAACTCTTTAAAGCCTATTTGTGTGAGATACATTTGCCTAGTCTACACACTAAAACTCATTCATCATAACTAAGATGGAGGCATGCAGTCCTGCCTTAAGACAGGAAATCTTTTTCCTTTTTTCCTAAAATCTAATCAGTGCTACTGTCAGATGAGAATGCCCTGCAGCTGATCACAGGCCCCTCACAGCTGCTGAAGTGGCAAACCAGTTGTAACATGAACCTCTGCTATCTGTATTGGAATAATAGGAAAAGACTACTGCCCACATTTAATAGCTGAGCCCCAGAGACTAGAAAGAAATGAAGACAGTTTCTAGACTAGTATATTTTAAAGACATAAAAGGAATTAACAATCCTGTCAGCACTTTGAAAGTAAGTTCCTAATTTTCTTCATCTATTTTGAACAATTTACTGTCACTGGAGAGTACTTTTTAGTCAGTTACCTGAGGACCTTACTAGAAACAATCTGTAAAATAATGTTGGATTTTTGCTTGCCAGGGCAGCAGAAGTTCAATATGCAAATTCACAATGTAAACTAAATATAGTTGACATACAAAACCATGCAGAGCTGTATTTGTTGATCTGATCAAAGCAACATGTTCCATAGGTAAGTAAACCCAGAAAAGTTTTTACCATTTGACAGGCCACAAATGTCAAAAGGTCTTGTTCTTGTATATTCTTTTAATGTAAGGATTTGGTTGGAACCGAAGTCTGTATAGTTTGTATATTAACAAAAAAATGTACAGTGCAAATAGGTCATGCATGAATACAAATAATAAGGAATACGAAAGTATGCATGCTGCAAAAGATGAAATTTTCCTGTAAATGACATATGTAGAAAGGATACTGTCTTTACCACTAATACTGGTAGACAAATTCTGGTTGTAGCAGGTACTGATCAATAACATGGAATTGCTTGTGTGCAATGCATAGTAAACTATGAAGTATTGATACGCTATAACATTGACAGCTGTTCATAGTTCTTTAGACCCTCAGATGTGGCTGCATCCCGGCTTCTCCTGGAACAAGACTGTCTTTCTGTACCTGCTTATCTTGTTTTCTATGAAGGAAGCCCCAAACTGGAGTCAAGTCATGGTGCAGATTTTAAGCATGCATCAGAGAGTGTGACTGAAGGATTTGACCATCACAGGAGCCATCCCCCGTTGAGAAACCCTCTGGCAAAAAAAAAAAAAAGGCTCTCTTCCAGTGAACACCTGAAAAGTAGTTATACTTGTCTGAATATGGTCTGTACTAAACTGCATGGGCTTTTTTGTTAGTTTTAAAACAAGTATCCAGTTCAAGGGCCAGGGTGCATTATTGATGGTACCTATTAGCTCATAAAATGCTCCATCAAGCACTAAAGGAAGAAGAAAGCAGAATAACAGGAAATCTTTTTTAATCATCAATAACACTTTTCATCTACTTCTTTCTTGTAGTGCAGGTCCTGCTGCTGCACTAAATTATTTTGTTGCTTATTTCTTCTAATTGTATCTACCCAAATAGCAATGACTATCCGCTGAACAACTTTTTCAAGACTTTTATCAGTTATTGAGAAAAAAATAATTATTGCTATAGTATTTGATGTTTTAAACAGAATAACCAGAATTTAACATAGTCAACACCCAAAGCTTTTGACTAAAAAGTCCTAACAGAAACATGCAACAACAGTATTGCCATTTGTTATTTTGTCAATGCTTACAAAAAAAATGCTTAAGAACAAAAAGTACTTTAAATGGCTTATATATACACTCCCTTATTTATGCAAACATAAATAAATAAAGCCCTTTCATGAAGACTTTTCCAAGTTGCCATTTCTGACTATGCAATGAAAAAGATTACCAATGACCAAAAAGTTATATTTTTATACAGTTAGATTTTTCAGATTAGAAAAAATTCTGGCATTTTCCCTTGATCTTATAAAAGCAGAAGTGTTTCTGTTTATCAAGAAAATTAAAAGGAAATGTGAAACTATCTATTTTAAAGTAGCAGGAAATGGAAGAACCTGCATTCCAAGCATTCCTGTTAAAATGATACAGTTTAAACTATGAAAAGAGTTTTGTTTTTACAGAGTTCATACATTCATCGTTTTTTTAACTGAATTCATCAGTAGCTTATTTGGGGAAATGAGGTGTGAAATTGTTCTCTGCTGTTGTTGCGCAAGTTCCCTAAAAATGCAATGAAACTAAGTTTTAAGGAAAGAGCCTACTATTTGTTTGAATTTTTAAAGAATGTATACCTTAACTATAAAGTGGTGTTTGAGGAGAAAGTGTGGAAGCATTGTACTTAAGCATTCAAACTGCTGGAACTTCAGCATAAACTGCCCACTACTTAATACAGATCTCTACACTGTAGATTCAGTTTTGTGTTCTGTATTGAAGCACTTATTTGAAAATAACATTTCCTGTGCTGAATATAATCTTAAGGAATAATAACTACTTTTTAAACACCGTCAGGATGAAAAGATTATTTAGATCATGTTTGTGTGCTATGTGCAGTTTGGAGAGTGATGTAGATAATCCCCACTATTTGTGTGTTTTAAAAAACTACTTGCTCAAAAAATTATAACTGAAATCGGCATATATTTTCCTAGGACCAAGTAAACCCACTTCAGCTTGGATGAAAATATTTATCTTCTATAGAATGGTGTCTACTCAGAACAGTGTAAAATATAGCTAGTAAGTTAATTTTTTTCCTAGTACCTGGTACAGTAATGTATTTTGGATTTAGGATCAGAACAATGCTGATAACACACTGATGTTTCAGTTGTTGCTACTCAGTGTTTATACTAAATCAAGGGCTTTCCAGCTTCTCGCCCCACCACAGAGTAGATGTCACACAAGAAGCTGGGAGAAGATGTAAGATATAGCCTGATTAGAGAGATATTCCATACCATATGACATCATGCTCAGTATACAAACTAAAGGGAAATCTGTTTGGGGACTATTGCTCTGGAACTGGCTGGGTACCAGTCACTGTCAGTAAACTCAATGAAGAAACAATAGGGAGGGAAATAAGGAGTACTTCTGGCATGAGAATTAATGAATATAGATAACTATAAGGAAATAAAAGATAAGTAGAAGACTTAGATATTTTTAGGGAGTAAATGTAATGTTGACATCTGTAAAAGGAAGTAAGTTCATTTATTAAAAGAATATTTAAAAATTAGGCAACTACATTTAGTCATTCACGTGACTGTTTTAGTTCTATGATCCTACTTATCCAAAACAGTTTATGCAATTAAAAAAATATTATTTTCTTGAGGTTTTCTGACAGTGGAAGAGTTGACATCAGTTCTCTGAAACTAGAGTTTAGTGCTTCAGCTGTATGCAAAACTTACTGAAGTAGGAGTTCGTTGATGTTTGGAGGATGTTATCTCCTAAAGAATCTAGAGAACATAAATTCTGATACATCTAAAATCCAAGTATAACATCTGATAGCATCATTGTCAACATATTTTGATACCATCACATACCGACTGTTTATGTTTTATCTGAATCAGTGATTTGAGCTGTGCTACTGTCTTGGCTTCTTCTGAGGTAGTTATTGTTCCCTCTTAGTAGCTGAAATACTGCCTGTTTTGGATTCAGTATGTGAAGACTGTTGACTGTTGTTTTTAGTGGTTGCTAGGATATCAAGTAGCTTTCAGCTTCTCTTGTTTTGCTAGTGTGAAGGAGCACAAGAAACAGAGAGGGAGCATAGCCAAGACAGTTGGCCTGAACTAGCCAAAAGAGTAATTCACAGCACAGTTTCAAGGAATAGCAATCCATTTTGCCAGAGAAAACTTACTGATGTATAATCTTTTATATGAAGGAAACATTTTTCAAATTACTCTGCTTTCACTTCTCTTCATTCTGGATTAAATATTCTGATTTACACATTGTTGTATTGCTGTACTATGTCTGACACTTTTGTGCCTTTGATAACAAAAGTATATTGAAATTTTTGAGATGATTTTGCAGTTATAACAAATACAGTCCTGTATATCACCAACAAAATGCATAAAATACTCATTGATTAGCATGAAGATTAATTAATCAGTCCTGCATATTTTATATCTGCTTTTGTTTAAGGTAATAACCTGTTTGCTCTTAGATCTATAGATTTATGCCCCATTCCTGGCTTTGGATATCCGAGGACTTGACTGTACTACCCAGTAGCTTTTTTACAACTTGTATATCATCATAATCTCACATAATATTGACCACAGTCTTGTAACTCATCACAACTACTGGATAGACAAGTGCTTTGAGTAAGTTATAACATCCTTTGAGTTAAATACAGCTTTTGATGGAAATGACACATTGCATGCTTCTTGGTTGCTCCTAATAAGCTTCTCAGGTCTGTATTTATCATGTGTTTCTCCTTTCAGGTTTGTACTATACTGAATTCTGGCTTATCCAAAACAGGGATGTTAGAAAATAGTCACATAAATATGAAGTAATTCTACTGAGCACAGAGTTTCAGTGTAGAAAGTGAAGAAGATTATAATTTGTGTAAAATCCTGAATTTCCTATCCTGATCCTACAATTCTACCACTCTATTAAAAGTTATTAGAACAATCTACTCTGCCTAATTTATATTAGTTTCTGTGACAGGAAATGACAGTCTACTGAGGAACAGGTGCTGTTTGATTTCTTTGACTCAAATCTGCTAGTCTACAGTGAAATCTTCATACAATGCATTCTCGTCTACTGTGCTTTGTAAACAAGGTACTTTCTAGTGCTGTCTGTTATAAAACAGTAAGATCTATTTCATTTGTATGTCGTGAGGTGAAAAGCTTACCAGCATTATGCTTCTAGTATTGGTCTATGGTCTATGGTCTATAGTCCATATAGTCTATATGGACTATATACATGTGGGTAATAAGCATTTTCATGCAGGTTGCAAGTCTGTAATCCTATTAAGGTTCTAATATTATTTTCATTTAAAAGCTCTATTTCATGAACTCATGTGCATGAACTCACGTTCATTCAACTGAGATGTTGGGTAAAACATCTACTTGTACCCCTATTCCGCTGTTTCCAGAAAGGAATAAGATATTTAGCAGTACTGTTTTTCTTGTCTTTCAGTTCACATTTTTTGCTGGGATAATAACATTCTTCTTTTGGAAGAACAAACAAGATTCCCTAATTTTGAATGTTTGCACAAGGAAACATTCTGCAAGAGTGTAACTCATGTTTATGATATATTTTTCTAACACTTTATTTAATAATTAAATTCTTTATCAGATATTAAAATTTCATTTTGGAAATATTTTTTCAAGATGCATCTTTGAGATTAGATATAACAATAGAGAGAAAAAAAACCCATCACACTTAAAATAATTGGTGAAATTAGTACTGGTGTGTTTCCAGCACAATGGATTATTAGAACTGAATTGTTTCCATTTTCTCCAGAATTCCATTTGCATGTCTTAACAGGTGGGTCTCAGTGAAGAAGAATGACCTAGATGGAGTTGATTCATGGCATACTAGACAAAAACCTGCAGAAAAAAATCACTTTGAGTATTCCCATGCTCTGCTAGGTTCTTAATCAACTGTATCAGAGCAATGTTTGATTGAAACAAAACATACAACTAATGTCTTGTGCTACACATTTTCCATCTTTCCAGGAAAGAAAGGATCAGATTTCCCTGTAGATCAAAAGGTAATTTGGCTCTGGAACTATGAATATATTTTCAAGAGTTTAGTTTTCATGTAACTTTAAATTGAGAAAATGCATATTATAAACCTTTAAAAACATAGATTTATTATCCCTAAGTAGTGTGTCCACATTCTTTCCCTAGATCTCATGTGTCCTTTATTAAATATCTTGGGAAATCTGTCAAGTTACTCACCAGCACATTAGCAGGTATTTTCTTTTTCACTCCCTCAGGTTAGAAACTGGACATTAACATTTTAATAGAGTGGCACCCTAGCACAGACAGAACCTGTCTTCAATACTGTGTGTGTGTGTGTACCTGCGAGGCATCTGGGAGGTGGGAGAATATTTTGACAGTAAGTTCTTGGTGACTTATAAATGTTTCTAAAGACTAAAACTTGAAAGAGTAGGATGAGGTAACAGAAACAGAAGTGGAAAAATGTAAGTTAGAAATATCACGTACTCTGTTCATAACTAGTTGAAATCCTACATAAAATAGCCATTGGGATATATTCCTTATGATTTTCTACTTTATTCTAGACATATTGGTTAAATAATGTCACTGGTTGAGATGCTGGTCTGGGACAAATTCTAATTAGTTAAATTACCAAAGTGCTAATGAACAAAAACACATAAGGGAGATCTTAGCTCATCACTTTGATTTTAACAAGAGAAAAGGAGACAACTAAAGGGAAACAACTAAAATTTGCTTTCAACAACAAGCGTCAGTTCCTCAATATATTCCCCAATACACATCAAATATGACCATTCTCCAATACACAAAACTAGTCCTTGGCCATATAAAACAACAGGGAAAGATCACAAACCCTTTCTAGGGTCCCCTGCCCTCAGGGCCTCAGGGGAACAGATCTAAGACATTGCCATTTCAGGCATCAATGAAGATGATGAGGAAAGGCTGAGGGAGCTGGGTCCCTTGAGCTTGGAGAAGAGGAGACTGAGGGGTGACCTCATGAATGTCTATAAATATGTGAGGGGTGGGTGTCAGGAGGATGAAGCCAGGCTCTTCTCAGTGTCATCTGGCGATAGGACAAGGGGCAATAGGTGCAAGCTGGAACATAGGAGGTTCCATAGAAATATAAGAATGAACTTCTTCCCAGGGAGGGTAATGGAACATTGGAACGGGCTGCCCAGGGGGCTGTGGAATCTCCTTCTGTGGAAACGGTCGAGACCCTCCTGGATGTGTTCCTGTGTGACTTGGTCTAGGTCATCCTGCTGTGGCAGTGGGATTGAGCTTTGTGATCTTTCAAAGTCCTTTCTGATCCCTAATGAATCTATGACAGTCACATGCCCCTCCTTTCAGGCGGGGGGCTGGTCCTGCAGTCGACAGCACCACCAAACCACTTCCAGCACAGTTGTTCTCAAAGTTGTGGCTTCCATTCCAGATCTCAGTCCCTTTGCACTGCTTGCTTTCTCAGCTCCACCGCCACCTATCAGCGTAGGTTTGTTTCTGTTTTCCTGAAATTTCTTATAGGCATCATTTTAGCTCCTATCCTCCTTTGCCAGACACCCACCTGCCTCAAATCACGGTGGATAAATGATACTAATCCTATCAGTTTAGTATTAGGTTTCACGCTAAGCCATTAAAAGCAGCAAGAAATATTTCTATCCAGTCAAAACCAAATAAAACCAACACAATAGCAGAAATTACTGGGTTTTGTCATGTTAGGACATCTCTTCCCCTCACTAAGACACTGCCAAGGACTGTGGACTGGCTGGTATTTTTTGGTATTTATTCTTGTGGCTGTAATCTCTGCTAGTACAAGAATTAGCCTTCTTTTAAGGAAGTCAGACTCAGAGATATCCTTTGGTGTTTAATGCTCTAAATGACAGATTTCTTTGCTTGGACAAGGTCTCTTTTATTATATTTGTGAGCACATAAGAAACAATGTGCGTGAAAAGGAGTGAATGTTGTGTCTGGAAATGTGATCGTGTACTTCAATACGGAGTGTGGACACAAAAAGAAACTATTCTAGTTTGCCTTCTGTCAGTGCAGTACCCCTTGGGGGCTGTAAAGATACAAAAAATTACAACCAAATGACATAAGAAAAAGAAAATACATGTGAAATCTGAGCAAACACTTCAGAACTGATTTTCAAATTTTAAAATTTGTTGAGCTTCTGCTTGTAATTTTATTGTGTTAGTGACCCTTCATTAGAGTTACTACCTCTAATGAAGGCCCTCAAAGGAGTTTGCAGTAGATATTGTTCCTGAGACTGTTGAAATGTCTTTCACATATTGAGTACTTTTATACCTGTTTGTGTGCAGACCGTCAAGAACTTGTCTGAGGCATTTTCAGTGTAGGGACGGGGATTGCAGAGAGTTTGAAGCAGTTTCCCTGTTATCTCTGAACTGCTTTATCACTAAACTAATGAAGAGATTACTGCAATTGTAGATTTTAAATATTTTGTGATAAGAGACTTAACATAGTAAAAAATCAATGCAGAAGGACACAAAGATCAAATGCTCATTTATAGTGGTTATTCTAGTATGGGTGGGGGTTTTAGTGCCTATGTAAATATGCAGTAATTAATCTCATCATGCTTGTAAGAAGGATGAGAGGCTGCCTTCTCTGCTATCTTGTGCTACCACAAAACAGTTCAATAAACTACCTAGCTTTTACTTTTCTTTAAAATTGTATACATATCAATAGTGAGAGATATTTTCCCTCCCTTCCTCTTTAGAGCTGGGGCTGTGGTGTGCCTGTCTCTTTCCGTCATTCCCATATAAAACCATGGGCTACTAGAAGAAAAGAAACCAAATAGAAAACCCTTGAAGCAAAAGAAAAATCAACTCCAAAGCCTGTGAGAACATGTTTCCTTGCTCAAGTATATTTACTCACAGAAGCAAATTCTGCCTGGAGCAGAAGGAAGAGAGTATTTTCTTCTCGTTTCCCAAAACTTACAGGTCCTGTTTTAGCTCCTTATCCCCTCTACCAAACTCCAGGCCAGCTCAGACCATGGAATATAGCATCTCATTTTTTGAAGGAGCAAGTGCTTAACTGTAGGATTTGTGTACAACAAATGAATTCAATGTCAAGTTTTGCTTTAGTATCACAGGTCTGAGAATAGATGACCAGATTCTATTTTAACTAATTCTCAGAGTGAACTGAAACTACAGTTGTTGACAATGCTAGAATATTTTGTCACTGATGGTATCAAATGAAAGCAGCCTGTTATACTGTGATTTGAGAATGTGTTTTGTATAAATGGACAAAAGAATCTTGATAATTGGTAATTTGTAATATATTTTTTAAAATCAGATTCTCATAAAAGAATCAATATTTATATGTTTTTACAAAAATTTAATGTCAATTATCAGGTAGACTTTTTAAACTATGCTTTGATCAGAGAAGCTTCTAATTGCTCTGTGTTCACTAACTACTATGAGTCTGAAGATATGTATGGCAGTAGACCTGAGTATAGTTTTCCTTCTGACCACAGATGCATTTGCACTTTTAGGGAAATGCTTTCAAGACATAATATTTTTGAGGAATATTTATTTTTCTCCTTCCTGCCCATGAGCTATACACTCTCAGAAGCTGTTAAAAAAAATTGAGCACTGTGACTTCACACTAATCAACTTCAAATACAAATGACTGAGGCTGCAGACTTTCTCAAGCAGAAAGCACAGTGAATTGCTACAGAAATTCCCACTGCTCTTTCAGCAATACCACCGAACAAAAAGGAATAAATTGCAGGGATGTTAAATACACTTTGAAAACTACTTTATTTGTTTATACTGTTCAGTAGTCTCTAGACAATTACACAAGTTTTTACTTGTGTAATTAACCTATTGAACTCTCACAGAAGTATAAAAAAATACATAGTTATTTTAATGAGTGTGAATATTGATTACATTGTTTGAAATGCTGCACAAAAAGAGTTCTATAATTAAAGGAAAAATGGTAAAGATATCTGCCATCAGCCAGGAAATCCTTCTCTAATGGTCCTCCTATTAATTGCTTTCCAACAGCCGCCCAGTTTGGATTTTGAACACAGATCTAAAGCAACTTTAGTATGGGAATGATTCAAGTCTTCAGGCTAGCTCCATGCCTTTGAAGGTGTCATAGAAGTAGCATTCAAGATTACATTGGTCATTTTATAGCTGTGGTCACAATGCATACTTAAAAATTGAATGTTATATGTTTTTTATCAATGTCTTTTAACCAAAAGGCAGTAAAATTGGAGAAGCCTTTGTTAGTTAGCCTGCACTGTCCCATGCAATTTTGTATGGCATAGCTGATAATTTTCCAGGCTGTTACGAAACAGGGAAATGTTGCATGGTTTTGAAACAACCCTGCTGATGGACAGAAAATTAAAATTGTTCAGAACTTCGACTTGTTGCTAGCCATACTCTCTCTGCACATGGACATAGGCGCCACAGAGCTTGTACAATTTTCTTGGCATCTATTCTGGGGGACAGTTGGGTTTGTACTTTTTGAAATGGTAAAAATAGTATCTCTGCCTCTACAAGTCAACCTCCCAAGACTGTCCTGTCATGAGAAAGCAAGAAAAAACATTATTGTTTTTGTTGGCTGTCCCATCCTATGAAATGGATGTATCATTTCTGAAATGACAGGTTACCTTTCATTGAAATAAATATAGCTTTTATGATTTGTATGTATTCTCAATCCTAATTCACAAAGGTTAAGCAAATGAAGTAATGTGATGACAAATGCACCCTTGTCCATTTTGTGAGTATTTCAAAGGAATTTGCAGCACCAAGTTGCCAAAATTATTTTGTATGTTACTATCAGAAGTACTAGCCCTTAACTAATAGAAGAGCCTAGCAGAATGGTACTCAATTATTTATTTTTCTGTGTGGACTGCAATTTGCTAAAAAGTACTCTCTCAGGGATCCCCTGTTCTCTTGTTAATAACATTTCTCTAAATCGTTTACAAAACTTGCTTACACAGGAGAAGAAAAAAAACCCAGTGCCACAGCATTCAGCTAGCTCACGCACCTTCCTTATGTGGTAGAGATGTGTCTTCTTAGGCTACATAATGAAAACAAATTTCAGTCGCTTTCTTTTGTATTCACAAGTTCTTCTATGCATATTAAATTTCCCACCATTTTTACATCTAAGGTATAGGTATTTCACCTTTGTGGCATTGACCCATGTCACTTTTCTATGAAAAGTAAGATCATGCTAAATTTTGTCCATACGAGAAAGCTGAAAGGAAGCAAAAGCAATACAATGAAACCCAAAATATAAATAGCAAAACTCACTGACTAGACGAAAAGAACTCACCATGGTTTGTAATGTCATGAAGCTATAATAGTAAATGCAATTTAACTAAAATAATATTGTCTAATATAGAAAGTCACAGAGTTTCTAGAAGTAAAGATGCACAAATCACGTTACTATCATAAGCTTGTTGTGAGTTAAGCTTTTATATGAAGCTTCAGTAATAACCATGAACTTAAACTAGAACAGTAAAGTAGGCATGGATAAATTGTCCCAGGCTTTTGCCTGCCTGCATACTGTAACGTGGGGTTTTTGTAGCAACAAACAACTTTTTCCTAAATGCGGTGACACTGCAATTTTATAGCAGTTCATCTTTGGCAATTAGTATTCCTTTTTGGCTTTAGTATTTCCTAGGGTCCTCTTGGTTGTTTTTCAGAGAAGCAAAATAATATTTCTGCTCTGTCACAAAATGTAGAAAGGAAGAAAGTGGAGGAAAAAAAAATTCTCCCAAAGGCATAATTTCCAGACAATTATTATAGTTCATATTTAAAGAAAACATCATATGGATAATCTAAATTAAGGGGAGGAAAGATAACTGTGAAGATCAACACCGCATTACATAGGAGTAGAAATCATAAAGGATGACATGTTCAAAAGGATGCAGAGCGAGATCATTTGTCATTTGCTGACTGTCACTGTGACCGAGGAATATATTTTTAAAGTTAAAGGAGAGCTTAACAAGAAAGGATTAAGACAGAACTCTAATTTAAAATATCTTCCTTTTGCACACTCCTGATTCCTGCTCCTAACTAATTACAAGTTGAACTCAGTATGAAAAAGCAGGTTTTTGTCATTGCAAAGAGTATTATATCTAAGTGAGGATGTGCCTACTGTTTATGAATAATACTATGCTAAAAGGCAATTTTAAAGGATTTAAACTTTAAAAGGATTTCCTGCCCAGTGTATTTTCATAAGAAATACATTATATTCTTTCCTTTTTTTTTCAGAGCACTATAGACCTTATGCAAGAATATTAATACTCTTACCAAATATTAAAGTATTGTTTTCCTAGCACAACATGCATACCCATTCAAAGAAGTTTTTAAAGCTTGTGATTCTGGAAAATCTGAGAATCTGCTGGTGAAAACTTTTCTCAAAATTACTCATCTATGGGTCAAAGTTGAGGTCACTTCCAGCAGTTGTTCTACTGCTCCAGAGTTTGGATCCCATACTTTTGCTTGACTGAACTTTCATTCTTGGGAAAGTACTTTAGAAGACAGCTAAAAAGTGAATAGAGGCACGCTGTTCCAGTGTATTGTGACTCATTCTCTAAAGAAGCGCTGTGTCCAAAGTACCATTTCCATGCCACTTGAGTTATGACAATGAAGTATTTAGTAGATAGTAGGAGACTCTCCCTGAATCATCCACAAACCATTAGACTCAAGTTAGTATGTTCTGCTGGGCTGCTGTTATATATACATTTTTGATCGATCAGCTCATATATGACACAGCACATTCACAAGCAAAAGAGCACATGGACAAGTCTCCTGAGCCTTTTCAATATGCATGAGAGGAAGAGAACTGTATCTTTCAAGATTGTAGAAAACATTGTACAAATAGAGTTGTGAGCTGATAAATGCCCAGATGAGAAATTTAACTTCCCAGGTGGAAGTGGAAGGTGGATATCATACATGTGCAAACTACTTGGATGTGTTGACTCAGAATTAGTAGTGATTTGGCAGTACTAGGTTAATGGTTAGATTTGATTTAAAAGTTCCATCCAACTGAAGAGATCTTGTGAGATAGAAACTGGATTTTAGTGTACGCTCAGGACATCATTTGGCTTGTGGGTATTGAAGTAAGGTGTTACCTGTAAAAGTGCATGCGCACTATACAACACTTCGTTGTCTTCTTACCTCACT
>VZRI01004030.1:407263-445800 GCA_013397515.1 Upupa epops | reverse complement strand
AACCCATGCTGGCTGTGCCTGACACCCTGGATGTCCTGGTTGAAGACACTCAGGATGATCTGTTCCATAACCTGGCCAGACACCAAAGTCAGGCTGACAGGCCTAGCATTCCCTGGATCTTCCTTCTGGCCCTTCTTGTGGATGGGCATCACTGGCCAACCTGCAGTCATCTGGAAACTCCCCAGTTATTCAGGATCCATAAGTCATGGAGAGTGGCTAGCTCTAGCATCAACTCCTTAACAACCCTGGGATGAATCCCATCTGGACCCACAGACTTGTTAGGATCTAAGTGGCACAGCAGGTCACTAAGTATTTCCTCCTGGATTACAGGAGAACATCTGAACCTTTTACCACTGAGAGAAGGCCCTAAGACCAAAGCCTTCCACACAAACCTGCAACAATGCAAAAGCTGTATAAGTCAGAACTCTCAGCATTAAGCAGCATTTTTTCAATACAGGATTTTATGATGAGCTAAGACCACAGCTGTTGCTGATGGGGCAAGTCTGCTCTCTGCAATGAGATCTGTCCAGCTCTCTAGTAATCTGGTTCAGAGAGATAATCACGTAGAAAACAACTCCTCTATCCACGTCCTTAACTGACTCCTGGTTCAAGAGCCAGCACAGAACTAAAGGCAGTGTAAGGGATGTATGACTGCTGACAGGAAGAAAGGAGTTAAAGAACTCCTGACTAGTCACAAGACAGGCAGTGGTTACAAAACAAGCTGAAACACAGGAAACCTGCATGGAGTCCATTAGCCACGGCGACTAATTGCCACTGGCAGGTAAGGAAGATAAACTATCAGAAAGCCAACCCAGTAATTAAAAAAAATAAAAATCTTCCAGGTCCACAGGATGAAAAAGTGCAACAGTTCACTGCTATGCAAAAAGAACGGGTGCCAGTGAAGACCCACCTGCACCAAACAATCAAGTTTCTTCTGCTGGTATCAAACCACAACCTAGAAATACTCAGAAAATTCTCCAGAAAGCCTTGCAAGCAATACTTAATAAGCAAGGTTAAAAAGTAGGTCACAGGGCTGGAACAGAAATACAACAAGATGCTTCTGTCAGATATGTTAATGCATCATGTGCAAATTATTACAAACAATCTAATCCATGGCCCCCTCTCATTTGCTAAAGAGTAACCCTCTGCTGACTCCATTTCATGGTTTTAAACTCTGTCTTCTCTTTAAGCTGTCATTTCGTACTTCCAGTACTCAGATGTCTTATGCCTTCTTGTTCTGACCAAGACAGCACTATATTTTAAAAACTTGTCTTTAGTAGAGTCACACATGTACATCTAATCAGCAGGATCTATGTTGTACCTGCAATGGTGACTCTACTGCTCTTATCTTCCCCACCTCACCAGAGGTCTGTCCCCACAATGTTTTGCAAACAGGCACTTGTAACAGTAGGGTTAATCAGTTCATGATTCAGGCAAAAACTAATACCATGAAAAATGAACAGTCTAAATCACAGAAGAAAATCATCAAATGGTGGGGCTGGAAGAGACGTCTGGAGATCATCTAGTCCAATCCCCCTGCCAGAGCAGGTTCTCCCACAACACACCACACAGGAACATGTCCAGGCCAGTTCTGAGTATCTCTAGACGCTGAGAATTCTGCTTAGATCAGCTGCTTGATGCAGCTCACTGTACCAGAGTGCCAGCCCAAGAAGAAGGGCAGAAAACTGCAGCTGAAGATGAGTGTGGAGGGCTGTGTAACTCTGATTGCAGCTATGGACTTACTCTTTATAGTGGGACATACCAGAGTAAGAAGTGTCAGCCACAGTTTTAAGCTCTAGTTTCAATACAGCTTAACCTTACCTAATCCTTGTTAGCAAAGCTCTGGACTCCCTGCACCCAACTGGTATATTGCTGCTCTCTCTCTCATACCAGTGCTGGCAGTCTACCAAACCACTGCAGCACACTAAGCTAGTAGAAAACTATTCATGTTTTATGGTTCAGTTAGTTTCCTAGCAGCTCATGTATGAAAGGAAGTGGATAAAACTGTTGCATCAAGCAGTTTGACCAGCTCATGCTTCTCTGAACCCATGTTACTTACACCAAATCAAAGGTTGCATTAACAGCTCTGCTACAGATTAAACTGCGCACTTCAGCTTAGCTTGAACTGAACTGCAATTCATTTATAGCAATTAAACTGATTATACCAAAACAAGAATGTTCATTAAAAGCTCTACATCAGGCCAGTTAGTTTTAAAGTAATTTATTTTCCTACAACTTTCTTTAGACATGGCCTCACATGTGCTGTAGGGACTGCAGCAGAACCATTTAAGTCACAAACCTGCAGCGTATCAGCTTCTCCAGGACCAGTCTTAAGTTGCATAATACCACAGGCTTCTCAAACTATCAAAAAACTCCCAAACAAACTAAGCAAAGCTGTATGCTTCCCTTAAGGGTTTGTCTATATAGGGTCAGCTTCGCCATTTACATCCTTTATAAGTCACACAAAGCAAAATCCTGAGCAGGAAGAATGGTACCAGAGAAAACATTTACTGCCACCCCACCAGTTTAGAACCTGGCTGCACTTTTTTTGCTAGTGTACCAAGAGTTTTTTAATCCTGGTTTTTGACCTCAGATGCAGAAAGACAGCAGTAAAATGAGAAACTTGTCTCAATCCATATAACTCAAGTTCAGAAAGATTGATTTTATCAGGCCTAGAACATGGCCAGATCTTGGTAGATGATATTCATGATCCTTTCATTTTCCATGCAAAATTACAAGCTCAGCTATTATAAAGCTCCACCACCAATTCCTGTGCTGGACTGGGAACAAAGCAAGTCTCAAGATTTGCAACTCACTTCTTCACTGAACAAAATACATGGTTCTTATTCCTCCCCTTAAAATGGTGCTGGCCTGGGCTGTGTCAACATAGAATTGCAGAATCATAGGGTTGGAAGAGACCTCCAAAGGTCATATATTCCAAACCCCCTGCAACAAGCAGGGACAAACATATGCATCAAACCAGTTAAAGCATATCAGTGTCTAGTTAAATAAATCTAAATTTTATTATTATTTTTCTTCAATTTATTAAAGCTCTGTACAAAGGCTGTTCAGATCACTCTCACTGGTCTTTAAAATTCTCATGTGTCTTGCTGTGGACAGACCAGTGGCTTCCACACAATGACAGCTTGCGCCAATCTAAACTGGCAATGTGGTGATCCTGCCTGTGTTCTAAACCACACTTCTCACAATCACTATCCCAGCTGTCTGTGAGCTGGTGCAGGAACTTGTACCAACAGCAAACACATGCAGTACAAACCCATGAGTCTTTTTCTGTCAGAGTAACTCTCTGAATTGGCCAATTTGAACTGATCAGAGCCCACAAAGCAAGGAAAGCTGTATGTTCATATGGCTGAAAAAGTTGGGAGATGAAAGATTGACCCTTTCAATAACCACCAGGTATTAAGTCACCTCCTAGAAACTTCATCCGAACCCTACGAAAAAGAAAATTTATTCCTGTGGGCTTCGTTCATGAGACAATACAACTTGAGGACAGAGCAGCAATGGAACTAATATGTTTCTACGGAGAAATGCAGGTGACATGTCACGGTCTCTTCCACAAACAAGCTGTAGGCAATACTATCTTATTATTATCATCACTACTACTACCTTTTCCTACATTACAAATCTCAAATTACTTCAAAGGGAGCCATAGAAGTGAAAGGATACAAGCAGCTGATGGCTTTTTACCATAATTTGACCTAAGTTAGTTATTCATAAACTAGAAACAATGGAGTGTGTGTGTGGGGAGAGTTCCGACATAAAATTAAAATCAAGCAAAAATTTAAATGTTTTTTAACACACAACAGTAATTATAAAGTAGATATGAAATATTCCTTCTTACCTTTGGATCGAGTAGAGATATCCATCCCCTCCACCACCTCCTGCTCTGCCTTTATTTCCTCGTCAGCCAAACTGCAAGATTCAAAAAGGTGAGTTAGAACAGTTATTGCTTTATTCCCATGTCTAGCTGTATGCACAGAAGTTCAATGAAACACTGTCAAATACAACTGTATTAGAAATTTCTGACAAAATGCAAGGTCTGCTGTTTGCAAGAGTAAAATATGCAGAGAAATTATCCCAGTACACATGAATACTGCAGACAACCCATCGTAAGGCACCAGTTTTATACTAACAACAGCCTTGTAACAGAACTGAAGATAATGTCACTGTATGTATAAATTGTATGCAACAGGCAAACAGGAATTCTGCTCCCTGTAGCTCCTAATCGAAGGCCTCTATTATCAGTGTGGATAGATGTCTGCTAACATTTAAACACTCGGCAACATTAGTGAAGAGATTAGCTGAAGTAACAGATTTAACAACTGAGCAGCTTGCAGAATTAGAAGGTAAAATGCAACTATTCAATAAAGGATTTCAAAGATTTTAGAAGTGAACTATATAATAAAAACCAGTATTTATTGTTTCAAATGCCAGCAGTCACTACCAACAATCATCAGCTCTAACACAGAGCAAACAGAACAGAGCGGTTACTATCACCCAACCATTCAATCTCACATACACCATTTTAATGTACTTCAGGCAGGATTAAATGATTAAGCACATGACAAACTATCTCTGGCTTGCTGATATTCTACTTCCTTACAGCCAAGCCACTCAAGAAAGTGAGTCCATAAATTTAAAGAAAGCAGGTGGAGGAGAAAGGAAAGAAAAACTGTAATGAATCTGGAATTACAGACCAGTTTTAGAAATCTGTTCATTGTAAATGAAAGGTAAAAGAAAACAAGAAAACATAGGAAGTTGAAGCAAGCCCAAATTTGAAATGATAGTCAAATGAGGTTATGGTGTCTGGAGCACGTATCACAGTAGTCCATTAATACCAGAGCAAAAAAACCAAGCAGGATACAGATATTTTTCTCTATACTGACAATTTACTGTTTAGTCTGTTAATGCAAGTTGTCACTGATACCATTTTACCCGTATATGGCAGCTGTGAACTACTGCTGCTGTGCGGTAGACTGAGATTCCATCCAGCCATCCTAGCTCTCAGGACAGTTACTTCTACCAAAAAGGTAGAAAGGGGACAAAAAGGGGACAGCTAGAGACCTTTGCTGTAGTCACTGTGGTTAAATCTGCCTGAGCTCGGACACAACACTGAGGACTTGGTTACGTTTCTATCAGAAACTCTTCAGCCTGACAAACAGTTCATGCTAGTAGGAGTTTTGTTACTAGTATAAGTTAAAGCAGCTTCCTAAACAAAGTAAAACTTACAGCAGAAGGACTTTTTAGTCTGTTTTTTTGTCAAAAACCACTTTTACCAACTATAAGCTACTAGGGGGTTGAGTTGCAACTCCTGTCACACTTCTAAAGAGGACAGTTATGGCAGCAAACATTCTGAACACAAGTTAACTGAGCTCAATGTATAGAGGGCCCATGGACCCCAGAGATCATTTGCTCTACCTGTCATTTGTACATATATTGGCAATAATTTACAAATCGAGTTCCATAAAGTCAAAAAACAGTGAAGTTCTAGTATACCAGCACCCAGCCTCCCAGCACATGGGCTATTTCTGTGTCAAGGAAAGGCACCATGTAACCAGAATGAAGGTAAATGTGCAGCAGGTGACTACATCACAGTGCTGTCCACATTTACTTTGCATAGGCAGATTAAGCACATAACACAGCTGACTGTCCAACAGTGCTCACCAATTTACTACGCATGGGCAGATCAATTCTCCTGCACATTTGCTTTCCCAGAGAGCCTCCAGCAAAAGAGGAGCTGGCAATGTGCTGTAGACACCAAAATATTTCATGCACCATTTGCCTCTGCCTATTCTCCTTCCTAAGCAATGGGAAGGGATAGGCTCATGGAATGGGTTCATTGTTCTCTCCCAGTACTGTGGGTTTTTTTATTCCAGTGGTTTTTTTTTCCCCTCTCCCTTTATAAAATACTATTTCAGTATCACCAAACTGTAACAAAACCTGTATTTTTAAAATATCACGTACATCTGATTAATAACACTCACAGGTAAATATGTAATAACACACACTAACTGTCAAGAGCAAGTTACTCAGGCAGGAGTGCACATTACCTGCTTTTACAATACAGATACAGTTTCAGCCACAGAGTGAAATTAGGATATACAACACTCTGAGTCTAAAGATTATTTTACACGGGTTGCTAAAGAGGATTGTTTCCCCAACCCCTAACTTCATGTTCCAGAAATGAAGTTCATTTGAACTCGATCAGTGCTGCAACCTTGCTCCCTGGGGCGGCGGCTTAGGCAGCACAGAGGGAATGGGCCGCCAGGGTGGTAGGTAGCCTGTGAGAAGTGGGAAAAGGGTAATAGTATCCTTTCAGTAGCAGCAGCTCATGTGTGCGTTACATTACAGCAACAGTTATCAGTCCCACCTTATCCAGGTGGGTTTTCTTCTGCAACACAACCCCAGGGGAACAAGCCACAACAAGATACAGTAGTTGCTACAAGTCAATGGGAAAGGACACAGAGTTACCCTTCGGCTGAGAAATGAGCAGAAAGGCTCAATCCAGCAACACAGTAGCAGGAACTGTTCCTACATCTCCCACCCCAGTGTCAGGGGAGGTGTCAGAGCCAACCGGAGGTGCTCTGCACCTCTAGCTCCAAATCCAGTGCTGTGGTTGCTACAGGTGAGCATTCCTATGTACTATGCACAGCAGATGAGGTTTATTCACTAGTTAAGTCTGTCTCACCCCATCTGATGAGTTTAATTTAGAAATTCATGCAGTTTCCTCCATCCACTTTCTGTATTCTTTCAATAGATCCGTAGACATGAAAAATGTTCTTTATAAGCAATTCTGAGACGAAAGAAGTATGTTGAGCCGACACATCTCCAATACCTCAGCTGTCAGTGGCTTTCCTGAAGATTTGTAGTATAAATAAAGTCAGAAATGCATTCCCGACCTGACAACAAGGGTTCTTCATTTTTCTTAGCGATGCAGGTGCACATACAGATAACACACTGTGCATCACCCAAACGAAAACACAATTCGGTAGTTTTCTACTACACTACAAAAAATGAGCCTTGGAGGAACAGATTGCTTCTCCATATTCTCTACTATAATTAATCTTGCTCAATCTTTTCAGGGCACAAATATTTCAGTATGTAAGAAAACCACTGAGACTACCCCGGAAAAATAAAACCTCAATGTTGAGGGGGAACAGTTAAATCTGTGTATTAGACACTGCTATAAAAGACACTGAGAATTCACAGCTCTTCAGAAGCATGTTCCATTGTTTCATTCACTGTAATATATGATGATTTGCACAACATGACTTTGAATGGTGGCAGTGATGACTGCAGTGATAACCTGTAAGGCTTCAGTTGGTGACTACAAGCTAGCAATTCACAGCAAGTCTGTAGAACTTTTCTAAAGATGACAGACCTTTGCCCCTTATCAATGCAAACAAGATTCTGAAAATGCTTTATAAAGCACAAACTTCCAAATGCAGAGATATCATTAGCACAGGAAATCCAAGAAAAATAGGTCCTCAGTGACAGGTACTTCACTATTACCCAAAGGAAAAGAAGAGAAAATTCAAACCAGCAGCAAAATAATGATAACCATCTAGTCCTGTTGATGATCTAGCTGTGTGATGAAGGAGACTGTTGTAGAGAGTTTTAATCTGAGAATTCATTTTTACAGAGCTTAGGGTGGCTGTTTCAGATAGCAAACATAACTGTCATGCAGGTGTGCTGTGGCTGCAATGCTCTGAGGCTGCCGATCAGCAGTGATACTGGTATACACTCAGTGAAGTACTGAGATGAACACAATAACAATGAAAGCTACTTGTACCTCCTCATTACTATGAATGAGCAGAGAGGAACACGTTTTAAGAATACAACTGAAATTTAAGCTTTGCCAGACTGTGTCAACTGTGTAGAACACCAATTCATCACCGTGTCTTCCCTGCTCCTATTGAAACCAACTTACACACAAAATTGTTTTCTAAAACATTAAACTAAAGTGGTTCATACAGATTACTGTGACACATCTGCATGAGAGAAGGGCTGGAGGCTATTCCTTTGGAAACAGTTGGGGACAGAAATTTAAAAACAAGATTGCATCAGACAAGACTTACTCATACTTAGGTAAAAAAGCAGACAGCACTTAGCTGCCTGGCTTTGCAATGTTTTCTATTAAACTGAAAAGAAGGGGGGGTTTAGTTGGGTTTTTTTAATATGAAACTTATTTCCTCGAATTTCAGACTAGTAAATAAAATACTGAGCTTTCTGTCTAGGAAAATCATTCCTATGATAACAGTAGTCTTTACCTGAAAAGCTGTACATGTACACAGATATTTAAAGGTGCTCTAACCTCTATCAGCTACAGAGATCAATTTAAAAAGTTGCAGAGGAACTACTGCATCTTGATATTTAACCAAGAAAAGCTGACAGATATGGAAAACCACTCGAAACACCTAATGCCCCCAAAACACAATGTAGATCTGCACTAGGGAAAAAACACATTGATTTAAAATAAAGAACTATATATTCATGGAACTCATTTTTCCTTTTAATTAACAAAGAACAGAACAAAAAAAAATACTTAATACTAAAAGCACTAAAACTGAATTTCAACCTTAAGATAATTCCTGCCTCTCCTCTATCACTGTGGTAGCAACTCTATATCTGTGAGTAGCAAGTCTAAATAATGATTTCCAAAGACTGCATTCAATAAAAATTTGAAGAAACAAAAATGTTTGCATGCCATTGCTGAATAAATAGCAGCTTAGTATAAGCACTCACCTATAACAGTCTCTTACTCATCGGTAGCTATGCTATTTATGCAGGATCCTTAAAATGGCGTCTGACAGCACTGCACTGCCTCATTCCTGCACTGTAGCTAAAATGGTAGCACTTTATTCACAACACTCTCTCTTGTTTAAACAGCACAGCGACATTCAAAGCAGGCATCTAAATATCAAAAATGGTCAAATGTGACAAAAGGGCATCTGACATCCAAATATTCAGCTAAAAAGGCACAAGACAGGGAGTTCTGCGAAGTCACAGGTTACTAAGGCAATCACTTAGCTTTACATTCACTCTCCAGTCCCAGCACCTTATGTCTCACGTTTCCTTTTGCAGAATTCCCTGCAAAATGCTCCAATGATATTAAGCAATTAACATACACAACATGTTTGTTCAGATTATCTATGTACACCGTTGTTTGAGCTAGTAACCTCTTAGGAAAGCAAATATGATCAAATACAATTTAAAGAACATGTAGGTTCTTCTTAAAACCTTTCTCAGTATCCATTCAAAACAGCTCCACAAAAGAGAAAATGAGGGGAGGGAGGGAGGTTCTTGGTGTCATGTCATCCTCTTTAATACTGTAAATCTATTGAGCTGAGGCCCAAGCAAGGTGTCCAGCACAGCTATACATTTCAGTTGCTAGAAACAGGATTTCAGAACAACCATGTTTGAAAGTAAAGGTTCACAGTGGCTAAATGAAGGATGTTAAACACCCTGCTCCAGCGTGGTTTTAAGCTCACAGTGTGAAACAGATGCTGTAACAACCGGCAATAAAGGGTTAACAAAAGAATGACAACTTCTATCAAACAAATAGAACTCAGTTTCTGTAGCTATTTCTGAATCAGACTTTAGCCCACAAACACAAGCCATTTATTAATAAAATATATATTAAACACTTCCTAAACACCATTTAACGGGTCAAGCTTGATGGCCCAGTACACCACCTTTCAGTCACTGGTCTGCAGACTCCTCCAAGCCAGTGTACTGTGACAATAAATAAATCACACACAGTCTAACATGCTCAAACCCACTCTAATGGGATTCACATGCCCATGGGAAAAATACTAGAGAATAAAATCTGAAAATGGCTGTCTGCTGCATTCTATGTAGACAGAGGTTATTTGCACCTTCCAAGATACTTATGAGATTCAAACGAATACCCTGAACTTCAGGCAGAGAATGGGTGAGCTTTCAGTGAGATTTATCACCCTTTAACCAACTACGCTGGAGTGGCACCAGTGCTAAGGAAAGCTGACACTGAGCCATCACGTTTCAGCTACTGGATCCACATGGCAAATATCCTTGAAAACAAAGCTAAAAGGGGAAAAATAAACAACCAGACAGAGAAAACCCCAAGTAAAAAGATGTCATGATGTCACAAAACAGAAGATGGCTTAGGAAGATCAGCCAATCATGTCTGTGGACACTCACACATGAAGGGCCACATTTGCAACGCAATCCACCCATTTAAGATTTTTGAGCATGAAGTTCCTTTTTTGAAGCATGAAGTTCCTTTCATTGCATGCTTCCTCAGTAGCCATGCAGCTTTCCCCNAATGTCCCATTTGGAGTGGTTTACACTCTGCATTTTTTCCATTCTCAGTTTGTTAAGTAGTGTCATTTGTTTAAAGGGATCACTCAGCTTTTTCCTAGCACTATTTCACTTCCAACTAAAACAGTCTGCCTGCAAAGAATGAAAGAGGCATGTAGCTTTTAAAAAGCTACTTGTTTTCATCATAATTTATAACCTAGATCACTCCTTTGTTTTCCCCTACTGCACTCTTTGTCCAGCTAATTACAGAAGTAACTGGATGTCGGCACTGAAAAAACTAATAGCTAATCATACTCATCCTGGGCAAGTCAAATTGCTCTTTAGGAGCCAGAAAACTTACAGTGCTATTATATGATTAACTGCTAGTTACATTACAATAATGGTCATTTGCTACAAGCTGAACAAACCTGACCCACACTGCTCCACCCTGAGCAACCGTGATACTACCAAAACCCTGGGTAGCCTGCCTTTTCCTCACGTCTCTCACTTAAACAAACACCCACATTCCATCTGTCCTGAACAGGAGGAAAAACAGCACCGAGTGCTTCTTATTATGCAATCTAGGAAAGTGAGTGATAACATCATACCTTGACAAAGCACCAAAAATATATTAAATTCTTCAGCTTGGCTGAATTTGCTTTACTTAGATGGAACAAAGATGGCAGAATTTTCCAGAAGGCCTTTCTCAGTCTTGCCACTGCAATTGTCAATCTTTAACCTAGCCCCTGCTTCTATTGGCTCGGGGACTCCCCGGAGCAGTGTGATTGGACTGCTCTGTAAAACAACACTGCTGTCTCTACCTTGCCTCAGACATCTTGCTGCAATGCAGACATTTATTTTTTGTGAACTATAAAAGAATTCTATTTGAGCGATTAAAAATAGTGAAGTTTAACAGACTCGGGATGCTCTGTTTCATTACATGCACAAGGGCAGCTTATACAAATATGCTTCACTGTCAGCAGCATGTCTGGAGGTGCAGATCTGAAACAGATCCTGCTTTAACAAAACCTGGGGGAGCCATTTTAATATAAGCTTTCTGATTGCAGATCACTTGCTCCTGCTTCCTCATATTAAACAAATATTACATCGTGCACTATTTAAGACCGAAAAAAATGCTAATGTGGATAAAACTGCTGCTACAAAAATCACATCCAACACCACTTGTGGTTTTAGCAACCCCAGAACCAGAAACCAGCATATCTGGAGAGCTGTGTTAGCTTTCATGTGTGCTAAAATAGGCATTAAAACTGATAAAAACACTACTATCACATCTAACTCCGGGGGACAGCCCAGCACTGTTCAGGTTGCAAAGTGACCACCATCTCATAATCTAATGCTTGGGTGGGGAGGGGAGGCTGTAGGTGATCTATTCAAATGAAGGAACTCAGAGTGGAAAACAAGTAGCAGAGGTAAACTGATGATATGGAATGTTATTTAAATACATGGCAACCTGATAGAAAAGGTAGCCTGTAACTGTGCCTCAGCAGTCCTTTGCAAAGATAGCCCAGCTATAAGTTCTCCCCTAAAATCATCCGTGTGCGTGGACTGCTACAACAAGTGCAAAAATCAGATTAAAAGCACAAACCAGCATCCTTCCTCTGCTTTTTCAACAACGCTGGTGGATCACTGAAAAACAGCCTGGTAAAGAAAGCATGCAAGCACTACCAGTAAAGTCTTGATAAAGAGACAAAATGTTCCAAAATAGTTATAAACCAAGCAAGTTTGTCTGTTCATATACTTTGTATATGAACAGAAACATATGCTCATTAAGAATTATTCACTTTAGTGCATAAGGTCACTTCATTGCTGAGTACTAGCACTTTCATCACACCTCAGAAGCCTAAGGAACAACGAAAATGCGCTTGACTCCACAAGCACAGTAATTAATGATCTACGAACAAACAGTAAATAAAATATTTTACACTGGCCTGAGGTAAAAGAGAAGTATAAACTTCAAACTTTAGAGACAAATTATCAGCAAAGCATTGCATTCAGACTGGAGCAGTTTACATGTACAAGTCCCTTGAAATGGACGCTAGGCAAACCTGGCTTTTTACATGACTAGCCACTAACACCCCTTCATCTGCTGGACTAACTGACCCAGTAAAAAACAAAATGTTTGGAAAACTATTAAAAATGTTCAGAGAGTAGCATGCTGCTTACTTACCAACTGTGCAAGCACCCATCTCATTTTTCCAGTTAAGAAGACAGAACAGGCTGGCAGATTTAGGAATTGATCAAAAGGAATTTCTTGAAATAATTACGTAGCATTAACCCAAAAGTTAAAAAAAACAAAGGGGAGGTGTGGGGGGGAAACAACCCCAAAACCGAACAACATGTACTACTGTCATGAACCACGCATGATTTTATATCCTCTGGACTCCACAACAGAGAACTGTGGCTGATAGAGTGTAAAACAAAAATGCACAGATAAAATATACATTCGTTTATTCTAACTCTGTAAAACAAGAAAGCTAACAGTTCAAAAGCATTTCTCATAGAGAATCAGATTTTTAAACAGATCCACTGCTGCATTTTACTGAGCAGCAAACCCATTTCCAGAACCTGCAGCATAAAAACTCCCTTTTAAAGGAACAAATTATTAACCATAGATTGTCCCTCAGACAGACAAACACGGTGTATTAATTATTCCTGAAAGAAAAAAGGTTCAATAATCATTTTAAGTTACAATAAACTGCATAAAAAACATGATGCAACAGCACACCACCACCTAGGCCCAATATCTACAATCTGCCATTAGCACTTTTTGCTTATGTCTAGGTTTTCAAAAATCCCATATTTTCACAGAGATAACTTATCTTAGCTATTCCATTCACTGTTTAGAAAGGTAAACTTGCCTGTTCTTCTGTCTGCCATTATCCCTGCTTGACTCCCTGTAGGGCAGTTAAATGCATCTGCTCCCTAGCTTCCATTTTCTCTCCAGCAGGCATGTGACACACCAGACAATAGTGCTGGCACACTGCTCACACACAGAAAGCTGCTGTGGAACACCAGGATCTTGACAAACTCTAACAACACCATCCTCCTGTGCAGAAGTAAGTATGCCAAGGTTTTGCCAGCCTGCAAAATAAAGCTGTGGCTAATGGCTACTAACCATGTGACCCAAGAAAGCAAATTTAAACAGTTCCAACTCAATAAAGTGCTGTGGTGTGAGTTTTGCACTACAAATCGCAGAGAATCACGCTCTCAAACCACAACTCATAGGCCTTAGAGAAAAAAAAATGTAAAAAGTAAGGCTTACCTCTGTGGATGCATTGTTAACACAGTGTTATGTCAATACTTATAAAACATGGAGGACAGGCTCTCAGTACTCAGGCAGAAAGGGCTTGGCACTTCGGCTTGATGATCTGTCTTCCCCATAAAAGCTGATCCCGGATTGGCTGCTCGGCTAAATCCGAATGTAAAGCTTCAGGGGATTGGCTGAAACACTTCCTGAGCGATTATCTTTGTGCAGCTCTGGCAAGCAGGAGCCATCCTGAGCACAGAGCGCACAGGCTCAGCTAGGCCCTGCTCGGCCACACGAACCGGGCTACGCGCCCCACCAGTGCCCTTCCAGCACAAACCACACAGACTGAAAGATGAGGGGAGCCACAGCAGCCCGCCTGCCTGAGCAAATGTGTTCAGACCTGCCAGGACTGAGGGCATGGGATTATTTTAAGCCTGAAGGAGGAAGAGTTTTGTGATTCACGTCACAAATGCTGTTCCTTTATAAACGTAAAAGTTAAATTCCCTTTAATGCAGAAAGTAAAACTCCTTTTGCTAGAGCTGTGTGGCACCGAGTGAGGCCATGCAAGGAGCAAAACCTGCACAGAAGGAATTAGCAACTGAAATTCAAAAGATAATTCAGGATTTAAGTCTATCCAGCCCCACCTCAGCATCACAGAAGTGGCAGCGTGATTCCTTTAGGCACCCAGATACACTGGGCTTTCAGCAGAAAACCCCCTCATGTCTCATTATCACAACTGGAACCACATCATGGCAGGGGGCTGCTACCTCTTGGCCCGCGCTGGTACAGCCATGCAAACCACAGTACGCAGCACCAGGCACAGCGGAGCCCCCGGTGTGTCCCCCGGCCCCCACCTTTTGCCCTGCTCTGGCTGCTGTTACACAAAACTCTGTGACTTCCGTGTCAGCCGCTGCAGCTGCAGCTTCCTCTCAGTTAACCCTGTGTAGCACTGGGTACTTCAGAGCTCACCAACAGAGGCCCTGCAGAGGCTTCTCGCCGTGGTGAGCTCCCTGGGTGCTTTCATACAAATACAAAAACAAGCCATGATGCTGGTGGGTTTTTCCTTTACCTTTTCATCTCCTGCTCGGATCCTGCAAAGGCAATGCAATGAGAACACGGGTTGATCCTGAGCCAGTTCCCAAGCGTTTGATTCAAAAATGTGATTCACTTTCCTTCCCTAATACAGTGAAAGTGGGTGGATTTATCACTGTGCCAGGAAGGAAGAAAGTCTTAACTCCAGATGAAGATTTTAAAGGTCAGATCTTTAGAAAGGCCTCAACAAGCCTTCATATTTGTTCAAAATTTAGTGCCTGTATTCAGTCACTCAATGCCATCATTCTATCATCATCGACAAATTACAATGGCAATAGGCAAAAAGGTGGTTCTGAAGCACACTGCATATTGACAAAGAGTTATTTATCAAAACAGACAATCAAATGGAATTGTAGAGGGAGAGGTTTAACATTAAAACAGTAATTATTAAATAATGACCTAAAATAACCGAAGCAAACGTTCTTCCAATACATGCAAGAATTAGTAAAGAAAACCCTCTCCTGTAAATCAAGGTCGGTTGCAAAGGAATCTGTACTTCACTCTACCTTTATTCCAGCACTAATGATCCCCAAAACAATCACCACAAATAAAACTAATATCCTCCCTTAGCTTCCACCAGCACCTTTCATGATCTAACAGCTTTATCTCTCTGCTCTGGAGCCAATATGTTTCATAAATATGCAACTCAGTAATTATCCCCTGCATTGTCCCATCCTGCATTCATATTGTTTCTTGAGATACCACTGTCACAGGAAACCTTCCAAACCCTCCTATTGCTGTGCTTACATTTTTTGTATTCCTGCATTTTAGCCTGCAATAGCGGATTAACAGCCCAGAGTATAAATTCTCATCTAGCTAAGTAATTCTGGAGTCCCTGCTGGAAGCATTTTCCCTTTTTAGATTTGGCAATGTTTTTCAGGGCAGGGAGCAGAAAGGCTCGTGGATTACACTGGCAGTTTGTTCTGTTTTAGGAATGTAGCAGAAACTAGAGAGATTGCTGCTATAAAGGGAATACAGCCCACTACGGCATCAAGAATGCACTGGAAATTCAAGACATTCAAGTGCATGCTTGCATCAGTTTTAACAGTTCAAACCAGTCAAGATTGGTTCCTCCTTAACTGTGTACCTCAAGGCCTGCACCGTGCAGACACATCACCCCCAAGCACACAGATGTCCCACTTCCGATTGCCCCATGCAGTACCCATGAGGACTGTCAGCCATTAACATTCCTGCTCATTGACTGTGTGCCCTACTCCGGTATTTCTCTATCGAAAGAAAAAAAATCCAAATCTCTATGAAGTACAGCAAGGGAACAGCACTCTACACACCCAACTCTCAGGGCTTTGTGCTAATCAAGACTCAGGAACGCAGAGACGCTGATGGTGACTGGGAACACTGCCAGATTGACACACTGGGACCTACTGGAGGGAATCAGCACGCCTCAGAGAGCAGAGGCAGCCTTAGAAAAGGCCGAAGGTCTTATCCTCTTGATTCAAACAAATAGTTGTCCAAGCGCAAAAGAAAAAATTACCACCCTTCAGTCATGAGCACACTCAAAAAAACTTGGAGAGTCCAGCCACTAGGCTCTTCTTCTAAAAGAGACAAAAAGACATCTTTCAGAAATCAGAAAGGAAAACCTTGAGATCTTTGTTTTTCGCTCCTATGCACCTAGTTTGCAAGAGGTGGTACAATCTGGTGAAATGACTCACAGGTACGCTGGAGAATTCAGGAGATTTTGTCTGATAAGTCACAGCGATTTCAAGTCCTATTGCTGCCTGACCAACACTTAAATGGAGTGGTGAAATTTTTTGGAGGGGGAAGGGAAAGAAAGGTACAGGAAACAAAGAGAGACAAGGGAAGATAAAAGCTTTGTTAAGTGGAAGAGAGGTGGAGAGATTAGATTAGCTAGTATTTGTCCTCAGTGTTTAGGATGGCTGTAAAACAGGAAAAAAAGGCAACTAAAGGGAGAAACCAAAGGAGGGATGGAAAGCATGAATTCAGTGGAACGGCAATTAAAAGACAACAAGAGTTAGAAGTGAAGCCTACAACATTTAGTCTTTTGAAAAAACTGCAGGCTGTGCAGCACTTCTAGGAAGTGCGCACATTGAGCACCAGGGGCTGTAAAGGACTATAAATACACAGAGAATGCCTTGAAAGTAAACAAATACCACTGAAGAAGGTATCTGTCTGCAACAGAAACAGGAGTGTTGATATGTAGGGGGTGAGTGATCACTGACAGAGAAAGAACAGTAGGTGATGGACAGAAGATGGAGCTTTAGAAGTATTGTTTTTAACAGATACACCAAAGGTAAGGAGGATGCAATATTTTCCAATGATAACAATTACAAAACCAAACCAAAACAGAGGCAAGAAGTTGCATTACCAGACTGTAGCTTGGTCCTGGATTTCCAGGTCATTGACTGACAACCCCAATATGAACATGAAATAGTCATTCTGTGTCTTTCCTTGTAGGATTTTTTTTTCTCCCCCTTTCCCCCATTTAATCGTGAATCTGCCAAAGAATCAGTAACTGCTTAAATACCAGGAAGTAAAGTTGCCATCTGATACAGGATTCAACGCTAAACATCTAGAAAGGCCATCCACAATTATTTTCAAGTAGGCTGGATGGTAAAGACTAGTGACCCGTCTAAAAATGCTGCTGATTTTGTAAGCTATCAGAAACTACTGGAGAACATGTCTATGCCAAGTAGGCACCTGATCTGGCCATGAGCTTAGAAGGCTCTGTGGCCAGATGCATGCAAGCATTTGTCCTTCAGAACAATATCTTTGAATATTTCTGGTTTGCATTACTTGCTCTGGATCACAAAGGTGATCATGTCTGCAGACTGAAAAGCTAATTTTGTTTGCAATACACTTCATGCACCACACATTCAGTGTAACATGAAGTAAGTTTCTCCTGACAGCCGTTTTTACCATGCTGTGCCATTGCCTTGTGTAGATTTTCAAGGAAACCTTTATTCAAGTTCAATCACCGCCTGAAAATACCTGAAAAAAAGAAAGCACCCTTGAGCCCTTCTGAGCAGCTCTAATGTTTTTACAAAGGTGATACAGCCCCTGTGTCAAGGTATAAATCCATATATTTCATGCCTTTCATCCCCAACATGAAGGAGTCTCTCCAAGATTGAGCAACTGGGAGCTGGGCTGTTGGTTACCCTGCATAACACAATGTATTCACTATTATATATTTAAATCCCATGCTCTCTATTAAAAACCTAGCAGCTACAATGTATTGCCTATTTCATTTGCAGACAAATGCTTTTTCTGTTACCTGGAAAACAGCTGTGTGACACATGCAGATATACTGCATGTCAGACCCAGCGCATATCCACTGTGCAGTTAAACAGCAGCTGTGTAGCAAGTTGATTTCTCATGCCTGCTCCATGGTAACGCACTAGCGAGTCCAACACAACACACATGCAAGGCCTGTGGCTATGGGAATGGAGATACCCCGCATGAGAATGACTGGTTTTCTTTTTAACAAAAGCTGAGCAACCCACAGGGGACTGCACCAGCTAAAGCTCATCCCACATATGGGAGATGATGCTATTAACATACTGTTATTATTACAGTGACTTTTCCTCTCTCTTAGGCTGATATCTTAACACAACCCACTGCAGATTTAAACTGCATCACTCTCACTTCTAACCTCTTTCCTGTCCCTCCACACACTGTGAATTCACATTTGGCCACAGCTTTTAGGCTCTGCACACACCTTTCACTCCTTTCTTCTCTCTATCTTATTTTTGTGATTAGCCTCTCACCACCAAAGCACCCTTCCTTTTTCCACCACAAACGTGCACTGCAACCACTTCCACAAAGGCTTAAACCACCCGTTCCTGCACCAACTTCCTTTTTTAAGACATAGTAGATTAAGCATCTCACCATTTATTCCAGCCACAACACTCAGTTCAAGCTTGTAGCAGAACTGTCTGTTTTTTTACGCAGAAAACAGGATCAGTGAAGTATTTACTGTGTTAACTTTAACCCAGGAAAGGCACCAGTTCCCACCAGTTCACAACACTGCTGCCATAGCAACTGTAGGGGCATGGCAGAGCAGGAGCGTGCAGCTCCAGGTAATTTGAACGACCTCTACTACTAAAACCCATTTTTGTGAAGCTACATGATGAAGCATTGCATCTGTACTCTCACTGGATTGGCATTTTCTCCACGCCCAAGCGACACTGTAGATCTGACCTTGTCTTTTCACCAAGGAGCAGAAAGAAAGCAAGCAAAGCCTTTGAAATATATTCATCTCTGAAAAGAAGCAACATGTACTCCAGCTGTGGCTGCTTTTTCGGAAGGCAGGTGAAAGATTTGCCCATGCTTAGCATACATTTCACTCCCATTGGCTAACATCTGCATGAACTGGTGAATTCATTTTAGCACCTTCACAGATGATTATTTTTATGCACTGTTGGACTTGCAGACACTAAGCCCTCCTTATCAGGTGACAGAGATGAGGACATCCCTGAGCTAATGCCACTGTGAAGTTGTTTCCAAAAGGGAGGCTTACAGTAAAGAACTCTACACCCACATCAAAACCCCTACTAGTGAAAGGGCAGAACAGACCTTGCTGTATTTATTCTACTTGCCAATACCATAGAAAATCCAAATGTGCATTACTTGGCTACGCAAACAAATCTTCAGTATGTGACTAGTGTGCAACCTTCTTATTTAAATGAACTTCAATACTTTTTTTAAAGCCATGTTATCCTCATATGACATTAGAGTGGACAGAGGTCAGAGTTTAAAGGATTCTAAAGTGAAGCTGGATGCTACAGGAGCAACAGAACAGAAGTAAATGCATTTCTGTGCCAGGGTTGCTATAGATTCAAAAATAACTTAAGCATAAATATGAGTTTACCTTTTTATGAAACATTATCTTTTTTATAATGGACTGGCCTAATCCTGGATTTTAAAGGTAGGTTGGAATGTAACACTGCAGGCACCACAGCACACATGCAGAACAAGTGGTGATGTTACCCTGCATTTCAGAGGCATTGCTAATTCAGGAAATACCAAGGTATTTCACAGAGGAAGAAGAATTCTGCAAATCCTTCCTAAGCAACTCTGTGAAATATCCATCCATGGGTACAGGGCAGAAATTAGAACTGAGATCCTTGTTTTACTGTCTTTTTCTTAAAATCAACTGTATTTCTCTTAAAACCACTCCTGCGATCTGCACATTTTTCATCTATGCTGTGCATTCACACAGCTGCTTGATCTTTCAAGAGATGTGAGAGTATTTTGATAAAAACACCAATCCTGGACTGTGCAAACATTTTAACAGCAGAAAGACAGGACTGGGAGGGCAGGTAAAGGATTTGCTGTTTCTTTTCATTCTGATTTACAGTGAATTTCTCTTAATTTTCATATGACAGCAGAAAAACACTTAAACACTACAGGAAAAAATACACCAACAGCTATAACCTTATAAAAAGAAAGTAAATTTCCATGACCTAAATAAAGCCTGACAGAAGAGATCCTTCCAACTTGATCTTCCAAAACAATCCAAAATTGTATTCAGGATGCCAACTCCTCAAGGACTACTGTAGTACTAGGCTTGTAAATGTGACATTGAAATGTACACCATGGATGCCAATTCAGAACTATGACAAACATGCTTGCTAAAGAGCAAAGTTATCAGAAGAAAGACAGTATCTGCACACACAGTTCAGGCCCAGCTCCCAAGTAAGACTTCAGAAATTAATTAAAGTAGAGGGTTAAGTTTTATGTAAAACTTTATTGATACTGAAAGGGGTACTAGTGTTACCAACCACATTCCCACTCCTACCATTGCGCTGGATTTATTATTTTTAGAACCCTGCGGTGAGCCAGTTCAGTTTGTTCAAACAGCAGAAAACCAGATGAAATGCTGGAGTTACACTGCAGCTTCAGCTAGGAGGGAGGGCTCGAGGGGGAGAGAGGTGGAGGGAGAGAGAGGGAGGAGATGAGTTACACTTAAGCCTCAACTAGGAGGAGGGGCTCGAGGGGGAGAGAATTGGAGTGAGAGAGAGGGAGGGAGATCCCCCTTTCACCAGCTACAAGTAGTTACAGCAGTTCAAGTCATCATCCCCAAAGTCCCTGCTACAGAAAGAAAATTACATACAAATACTGGCCAGTGCTCTGGATTGTCTGTGTTTTGACTTCTCACTCATCTATAGCATTTAGTGTGAGATCAGTTCTTTGCATTCCCAGGAGCAGAATTAACCTCTGAGCACTTGGTCTGGTCCTTTTTTGTCTGTGAGAATTTTATTAAAACCAAAATAAATCCATAAACCACAAACCCTACAGTGTGTTTGCAGCCAACACCTAGGTATATTTCCATGTGTATATATATGTGATCAGGAAAAAATAGATCTTGATGGACAAACAGTACAAAACATCACCAGCGTTTCAGACTGCATCCAAAAACTTACATTGGCATTTTTTTCTGACAGCACAGGAAAGAATAACAGGCCTGCATAGGAAGCTCTTCCTCACAGAAAGGAGGATCAGATCCTGGAAACGACTGCCCAGGAAGGTGGTGGAGTCCCCATCCCTGGAAGTGTTGAAGGAGCCTGGCTGTGGCCATTAGTGCCCTAGTCTGGCCAATGTAGTGATGTCAGGTTCTGGGCTGGGCTAGGTGAGCTCAGAGGGCTTTTCCAGCTTCAGTAATTCTGTGATCCTGTATAGTGAACAAATACTCTGCTCTCTTTTTAGGATCAAAACCAGAGCTATCAGCAGAAAACCTGCAATGTGTCTGTCTGTATAATTCAAAATAGAAACACACCAACCCTATGCAACTTGTGTAATTACCTTTAATATTGCTTCTATGTGCTGAGGTTTGTCAAACAAGTGCTATAACATACTGTTTCTAAACAGCAAATCGTTTGATAGGTAAGGTTATATTTCTTGCTTGTTCTTAGTTGTTTGGGGTTTTGTTTTTAAATTAAAAGGGCATCTGCATACATTTTAACATGATTTAATGTGATACTGCTCTGACAGGAGGATTGGACTAGATGATCTTTCAAGATCCCTCCCAATCTCTAACATTCTGTAATTCTGTTCATGTGAAAACAGGCTGAAGGGCTACATAACTGTCTAATATTTCAGTCTTTCAGCTCTGTGTATTTTGTATAAGCACTTAAAATCAAGGTAAATTATTGAGAGGAAAAACACATTCTAATGCAGGACAACCAGGCTTGTCCTGTAAGCAATTCCCAGTCTGGGAGCTATTCTGTATTTGGTGAAAAGCTTCTAAAGTGTTTAAAGTGAAATTTCTGGACTAAACAGCTCTGTAGGCTTGTTTGTAGTGTATCTGTACTGACCCACCCTCTACCTGCTCTTGCATACAGTCGATTGAAATGGGATCCTGATCTTGATTTAGAAGTTTCGGAAAATGTAGACTTCTTTATACATTGATAATAAGGACATTTTCCCCTGATGTTTAGTAAAATTATTAGAACATTATCTATTTCTACTCCCTCATATACATTCTGGTAAAATGCCCCTATGAAACCTAACGACCCCTTATGCTTGGTGTGAAGGGATGGCAGTAACAGCTCACACTCGTTGGGGTTTTCTCCCTACCTAGTGCACGAACTTTGGTAGAAGTGCAGCATCCCCTAGTGTCCATTACATCAGTCAGTACATGGGAAAGAAGGATGGCAAATCATCATCACTCATCGGTGTCTAGCAAATGCTGTTATTCAGTATATTTTCACATCCAGGTTTTAGCTGGGAGACTTCACCGATCCACCTGATAATCACTAAAAAAATATAAATCTGAGGGTGAAGTTTTCCCTAAGGGAGGACAGTCTAGCTGTACTGTAGCATCACAAAGACAGGTAAAGAGTGTGTTTAACACCACATCCTGGTTAGTGTCAATACCAAGGCTACGGAGGAGCCATCCTGCACTGACATGTGTGGCTCTGACAGCAGCAGTACGTATTCTGGGCCTCTGCTACACTGGATTTAGGGTCAGTTTTGCTATAGAGTTAATTTTAAGTTGTATCAGGCAGATATACTAGAGCTTTTACACTTACATTTTTATTTTCATTGAAAGTGAGCAGTTGCAACCAGAATGTCTTGTATTCTGAATTGCATGTATTCCCACATCTCCTATAAAATAGAAAAATCAACATTTTCTTTCAAGTGGTATCACCACCATAAACCACACTATTGTACTTTTGTAAGTCAATTAAGAAAGGACATCACGGCTTACTTCAGAGTATCTGTGTTCACTGCTGTTACCCAACAGATGTAGACACCTAATTTACCTAATATTATCAGGTAAAGCGTGACTTGAGCTTATAGATGAGCTAGCTAATTACAAGCCACAAGCACATTTGTCTTTATTTGATTGGTTTTCTTGATATCTTTTTAAAATTCGCTTTTTCCTGATGGTGAGAGGAAACCTCCTCACCTTATTAATAATGAGCACATGAACAAAATACACAATTCATTGTCCTGGTATCATGACACGGAATTGCCAGCTAAAATGATAGAAAAGTGCTGTGCTACACACAATTTTAACCAAACTTCTCAAGTAGGAAGCTGTAGAGCTTTTGAAATGAATCTTTCCACCTGTCAGCCACATATGAGCTGCTCAGTTTTAAACTTAAAAAGCCAAAGTGCTTTCTATTTAAACTTCTTTCCCCCCGTATCTTTGTATCTTCACAGAATTATGGAGGCTGGAAAAGCCCTCTGAGCTCATCCAGTCCAGCCTATGACTTCACATCACTACATCAGCCAGAGCAGGACGCTAAGTGCCACAACCTTAACACCTTAAACAGCTGTCCTTAAACACTTCCAGGGATTGGGAAAACAGATCAATTCAGAAAATTGAGAGACATCTGTAAATGTTGTAGAAGTCTCAGAATACCTCAGGAGGCCTCTACCTTTACTCCCCAAGGCCAAGAGTCCTGTATTATATGACCCAGCCCCATCAGCACAACAGAAATAGGGCCACATTCACACCATTCAGTCTTGCTCTCTGGTACTGTTACAGTGGCAGGAGACAGAGTTGCAGACAGAAAAGCAAAGAGCACATATTCCTCAGTCGTCTTTCCATATTTGCTTTTGTGAGTTTAGATTGTATGAGCTACATCTAAGAATACTCTATAATAGTTTCTACTTGTAGTTCTGTTATTCTTCAATGCTTAACTGGAGTAACCATTGCACTGAGGAGAGGTGATGCTATTATTTATAGAGAATGAGAACAGATGCTTACATGGAATATATTACCAACCAACAGCTGTGCCAAAGTAGTCTCTGTTATAGGATAAAAGGTAAAAGGGAGGAAAAAAAAATCCTGAAAGGAAGATATCAGGGTTTCTGAGCATCTGGCACTTAGCTGTTATTATCTGCACTGCCCAGGCTCTACTGGCAAATTGCATGTGTGTGATCTCAGCCTCAGAGCCTGCAATAAACTCACATCAACTTTCAATTTGTAATATGAACGGTCGTAAATAAAGACAGGAATTAAAAAAAATTTCCATTGCCCTCTAAACTTTGTGTTTTACTGCACTTTTAGAAGCAATAAAGGTCAGTAATGGATGATTTTTTTTATAATTGTTTTACGCAGTTTGACGAGACTTGCTGCTCCACAGCGAGTAACGCCACACCCAAGCAATACCAGTGAAATATGTTGACACACTATGACACAGACACTAGCTCAGTACATTTTTAAGAAAGCATGAAATACATTTATAAATATTGACTAAGATAGAGCAATCCTTACAATTAAAAAAAAGTAAATTAAGGTAGTTTATTCCATCAGAGAAAAGATAAATAAATACTAGTGAGTTTTTAAAAAAGGTTTATTTTCAATTTCAATTATTTCTAGTCATTATTTTTTGACAGTCAATGTATTAATGCATGAAGGAAGTATTAATCTTCACATTGCAAGCTTATCTGTTTAAATGTCACTTTAAGAGGCTATTACATAGAACCCTAGGGTGAAATCCAGGCTCTATTATCTCCAGTGAGTCCAGAGTTTCACCCAGGACATTTATCTGTTTTTACAATGCACAGAAATTATAGTCTTTTAAGGACAATAAAATCTTTTCTAGGCAAATAAAAAATTATTAATGTATTAAGCCCTTCCAGTGTCTACGAAGTAAGTTGTGAACAATAACAGCTAATAGAAATGTTGACAGAGATACTGAAGGGAACTGCAAGAGATTTTCCAACTGCAGGCTCATATTTTACTCTTTATCAGTGTCTTGGATTGCTGTTACTAGCTTACAACTATCAGGACTTTGGCTCTTATGCAAAACAGTTCTAAAAGCATCATTCTGCCCATTTACTAATGGTAAAAACATGGGAGAATGAATTACTTTTCCCCCTACAAATGACAGTACTATGGCCCAAGTGATCAGCTTGGAACAGAAGAGAAAGGAACACTTGGTAGCAGAAGAGGGCAGGGTATACAGACTCTTCCTTTTGAGTGCAAACACCCCAAAGCCTCTGGAAATTGTCCAGTATTTCTTCAACTGATTTAAGTTTTCATGATTCCACGGTGAATCATAAGAAACAGAGAAAAGGCCTTCAAAAAAGAAGGCTTTTCATTCCTTTGTTAAACTATGTGCCACCTCCAAGCCTAAACAATTTCAGCTACTAGTAATTGATGGGGTTGAGTTCAATCTAGGATCAAACGAAGACTTCAGCTTCAAGGTCAATTTGGTAACAAATAACTTGTCTTGCTGCATAGTGTTGTTATCTCTGAGGCATGCACAGAAATAGCACCACACCAAGATGGGATAAGGGCTTGCTTGTAAACAATGCTAAGAGGAGGGAGTTAAGCAGTCTAAATTATTCTAGAAACCCTAACAGCTTGGCTGTAAGTTGTAACAACACAGCTTCACAAACCAGGCTGGATGGTGCTTATTTGTGAGACACAGATTTTGCTTCCAAGGTTTCAATTTAGGTCTCAAACCAACATATGCTTTTTAGTCCTCTTAAAAGCCCCACAGGCCTTCAGAGCCTTCAGTCTACCAGCAGGAAAGAGATGACCACTAAGAAATGGTCATGGCTCAGTGTTCTCATTACAGTAGAATTATAAAGGTCTGGCTAAACACCAGTGCTGCCTTACCTTCTATATCGTTGGTGTGGAAGTGTCATGGGTGAAGCTGGGCTGGCCACAAGACAAATGAGAGATGCTCTTTATTAGTCCCTTTCCCTCCCCTAAAGGGGAAGAGAATAAGGGAGAGAGACCTATGGATTGGAAAAGAGAACAAACTAGCTTTAAAGAAAATAATGATAATATGAAATATATACAAAACCAACAATGAACCAGACTCCCCTGTTGGCAGTTACATCACCATCACCACTGATGCAGACGCTGTGCAAGTCCCAGACTGGACTCAGCGGCAGACAGGAACCAGATGCAGGAGCTGGGTTCAGAATTGCAGGGGATTTGGATCGAAGGAAGAATGGACAGTGTTCTCCTCGGACATCAGCCACTGAAAATGCCAGGCAGAAGGCAACAGGATAGAAAAAAGGGTTGACCCTTGAGGTGCCTCAGCTTTATACCCAATATGACGTCTATGGGATGGAATACCCCGTTGGTCAGTGGAGGGTCACCTGTCCCATTCTCCTCCCCCCTGCAGGTGCAGTCTTTCACTCACTGCACCCCAGTGTGGTACAAGAGTTACCAGTGACCTTGGACTCCACAGGAGCAAATCTAAGCAAGAGCCTTTCGGCATTTAAGCTCCTGGTAGTAATTGTAAACACCTAGTGTTATCACTGGTAAAGCAGCCACTGGCTGCACAAGTATGTTGTTGACTGTAGAAGTTAGAAGAGACTGTGCTGAGAAGTAAAATCACTGAACAGAATTAATTCTAACTCAAACCAGGACAAGATCAGATTTAATTGGAGATTTTCAAAGACCAGATGGGATAAAGTCATGAGCACCCTTATGTAACCTCTTAACGTGGCCATGTGAATGAGATATTGACTCAGAGACCTCAGGCCCCTTTCAACGAGATAGTTGCTGACTTAAAAAATGCAGTCTGAAGCTTTCTCAGAGTTAGGTTAAATAAGCCTGGAATATTGATGGTTGTCAGACTCTGATTAATAATAGGTGAACAACTGTAAGAAAATAGAAGGTAACTTGTGAAGAGGATAATGAGGAAAGATACCGCACTTGGCAAATAGGGAAGTACTCTGGTGAGAGCAGAACAAGCAGGCCCTGAGACACTGCCAGTTTATCTGCAGCAGTGCGTTTTTTGTGGTGGGAATATGATGAGCTGCTATCTCTCAAGAACTTACTTGCTGCTGTTTTGTCTAAGTCCCCAAGAACAGTGTGACCCTTATCGCTGGGAGTGAGGAAAATGCCCTTGGAAATAGGTGATAGAAAGAGGCAGTTGCAACAGAGCTGGGTAGTCATCAGCATCCCCCCAAACCCTGAGCCCAGTCTGCAACCATGCAAAGATGCTGAGAAAAGTACTGCCAGAGATACAGAAAATTTGTGAAGCTGAGGAAGCTAAGGAAGACTGACCACCAATCACCACCCCCAAACCCATGGAGCCAGCTACTGTACTGAGAAACTGATCAAGAATACTGCAGGAGACACCAGAAATCTGAGAAGCCCAGGAGTGAGGGGAGGGTGGAGCAAGCTGGACACAACCACAGTCTACAATGGACATCTAACTCGTTTTCTCTCTTTTCCATTTCCTCTCCTCTGCTCTTTGAGAAGCAGAACAGTAATCTCTGTTAGTAAAAACGACTTCTACGCAGCCCTACTCTCCTGAATCAAACCAAAGTGAATCCACAAACCTGAGTCGCCCCCCTGACTTTCCCTTCTCTTATTGATGGCGTTGTAAGTGGTAAAAAGAATAGTTCTAGCTTGTGCTTTCATTTGTGTTTACGCTTTGATGGCACTTTTCAGTTATTTAGAAAGAAGGCAACACCCCAAGGAATTTACTTTATCTGGTGGGTGAAAAGTAACAAGAAAAAAAGTTATTTACAAACAAATATGAATTATTGGATCACTACCTCCTGTAAGTAACTATACCAGGCTCTAAAGCTGCCTCTGGTATCACAGTCACAGAATCACAGAATTATTGAGGCTGGAAAACCCCTTTGAGTTCATCTAGCCCAGCTCATGACCTGACATCACCACAATGGACAGACCAGGGCACCCTGTCTGCCCTGGGCAGTCCAGTCCAGGGTCTGATCCTCCTTTCCATGAAGGGCAGCTTCCTAAAATCCAACCTAACCCTCCCCTGGCAGCTTCAGGCTCTGCCCTCTCATTGTGGCACTGGCTGCCTGGGAGAAGAGCTCAATCCCCATTTGACTACAACCTTCCTTCAGGGAGCTGTAGAGAGGGAGAAGGTCCCTCCTGAGTTTCCTCTTCTCTGGGCTAAACAACCCCATCTCCCTCAGTGTCTTCTCATCAGACTTTCCCTCTAGCCCCTTCACCAGCCTCGTTGCTCTCCATAAAAGCACTTAAAGAGTTTATGCTCATCCTTCCTTTATTGGCTGGTCATTTAAAAATGGGGAAACAACTTTAAAGTACAATGGGTTTGTTTGTTTGTTACTGCTATTATTTAGCCATCAGGGAGGAAGAGAAAAGGCTTATTATGATATACTCCAACCAAGGATAATCAGTATTTCCACAAAATACAATTTGAATATCAAATATTTTTAAGACACATTACAATAGGGTTTTTTTTTGTTAAATATTTTAAATAATGTTGTTTGAAATTAAATATTCCTCAGAAATGGCCAGAAAATGTAAGAGCCCAAAAAGGCATGTCACTGACTTATTACCATTATCCAAGCCACAGAATCACAGAATCATTACAGTCGGGAGAGAACTCCAAGATCATCAAATCTAGCTGTCAACCCAACCCCACCCAGCCCACTAAATCCTGTTTCCAAGAGCTGCATCTATGGATTTTTTAATACCTCCTGGGACAGCAACTCTACTCTCTCCCTGGGCAGCCTGTTCCAACCCCTGACCACCCTGTCAGGGAAGACATTTTTCCTAATGTCTGACCTAAGTCTCCCCTGGCACCACTTGGGGCTTTTTTCTATCACTAGTGACTAGGGAAAAGAGACTGACCTCCAATACAAATATACCCACAGAATATTTAGACATCGAAAGCATCTGAATGCCACACCACAACAGTAAGATCATACTTACAGGACTAATAAGCAGTAATTTTTAATTCAAACTCTACTGAAACACCAGTAAAAGTGTCATATTTCCTGTTACCTGAAAGCTCATTTCAACACAACCTCAGTGCAGTACCAGAAAACCAACTACAAAATAATTCCACCTCAGAACTACAACCTGGCATTCCTAAATAACTCTTCCCCAAACCAGTCATTCCACTTGGCAACTCCTTCCCTTCCAGAAACGATCTCATGCTGTGACAAAAACCAATTAACTACATTTGGTTTTCTAAGCATAGTCTTCCAAACTGGTTTGTAACCACTTCAGCACCTAACAGACAACCTTCAAATCAAAGGGGTAATTCTAGACAGCAACTGGATTTTCAGCCTGAAAGGAGGAACCAGTTTCAGAAGGAAACAAAAGATTTCAGAAGACCACAGGAGATTCAGGAACTTGTATTCAGTGAATGATGGCTTAAGCATGCACTGCTGCTTTTACACATGCACCAGCTGTTTTACTTGCTCTGCAGGTAGAATATTTACTTGCTTAATAGATTCTGAATAAAACCTGCAGGTTTGCTATTATCTAGCAATTCCATCAGCTTCAGGCACCAATTAATTTTGTACTTTGCCTTGTAAAATCTGTATGTGAAGAACTGAGAGCAAGAGAGCCTCAAATACCTCAGCCCCTCACCATCTTGAACAAGTCAAGGAAGATCATCCTCTTTGGTTACACCCAGATACATCCTTACTGTTGCCACATGACTCCAACTGAGGACCTAGACTGTAACCTGTAAGTCAAGTAGAAGGCAAAGTAAGAACCTCTGGCAGCTCAAAATTTGCCCATAAGGTTTTCTGACACTCCTTCAACCCAACAGCTAGTTGCCCCAGTCTGACTTCTATATTGGTTTACTGTACACTTCTCTCTTCTGACCTGTTTTTCACAACTTGTGCTTTCCTAAGTAACCTTCCCCCATTCCACAGTCCCAAAAGAACAGATGTGTTCCAATACCACTGCACTGCTTTGGGGTACTGTTCTTCCCCATAGTAAGTCTATCTTGTCTACCCTTCTAGATTATGTCAGTCTCTGTGTTGTTCTGTGTTTATACAATTCCAAATAAAACAATAATAATAAACTGTCAGTCTTGGATAGTCTTTTAACACAGAAAAAGAAATCCTATAGACAGATGGTAGTGTATTTGCCTTGTAATATAAAACTGAGTTAAATATAAATACAAAAACTAAGTAATAGAAGCATGCATTTAATCTTGTCCTAAAGAAAGCATCTATCAATAGAATCATAGACTTATCATAGAATCATACGGGATCAGAAAGGACCTTGAAAGATCATCTAGTCCAATCTCCCTGCCACAGTAGGATCACCTAGACCAAGTCACACAGGAACAGATCCAGGCGAGTTTTGAATGTCTCCAGAGAACGAGACTTAACACCCCTGGGCAGCCTGCTCCAATGCTCCATTACCCTCACTGTGAGGAAGTTCCTTCTGATATTTATATGGAACCTCCTCTGTTCCAGCTTGCACCCAGTGCCCCTTGACCTGTCACCAGATGACCTTGAGAAAAGCCTGGCTCCATCCTCCTAACACCAACCCCTCACATACTTGTAGACATTCTTGAGGTCACCCCTCAGCCTCCTCTTCTCCAAGCTAAAGAGACCCAGCTCCCTCAGCCTTTCTTCATAAGGGATGTGTTCTAGTGCCTTCATCGTCTTTGTTGCTCTATGCTGGACCCCCTCCTGCAGCTCTGTGTCCTTCTGGAACTGAGGGACCCAGAACTGGACACAATACTCCAGCTGCAGTTTCATCAGTGCAGAGTACACGGGGAAGAAGGACCTCTCTCGATCCGCTAACCACTCCCTTTCTGATCTCTCCCAGAATGCTGTTGGCCCTCTTGGTCACAAGAACACACTGCTGGCTCATCTATGTAAGTGAGTAACAAGCCATACAAGGTGTCTGCTCCTGAATTGCTTTAGTTCTGTTTAAAAATAAAAAAACTCAGTGTTACTTGTTTGGAACTTTACCAAGTGTGAGAGCTGAAATTTATACTGAAAATAAAATTGAAAAAAAGCTCCAAATGTAGAAGCTATACAAATATAGAGCAATTCTTACAGCTCTACCCTAGGGATCATCTAGAAAACCATTTTCTCAGCCAATAAATATCTAAACTACCGTGCTTAACCTGATACTGTACAAAGAAGAATTATATCAATTGTAACAGATTAATACATTCTGGGTTACAGAATTATGTTCCAAGGTTCTGTTTCTCATTCCTATTCAGCACTTCTTGCCCCTTTCTCTAATGTGTTCCAGAAAGAAGCTGTTTTGAATTACAGTTAACTCTTAGTCAGGCTTAATCTGTACCTTTAAAAAGTTAAGAGAAGTAGTAATTCTGCTAAATTATTAGAACATTATTTCAATTTTGTAATTTCTTTTTCATCAAAAGCTTATTTATAAACAATTTACCAGTATCTTAATTCCTCTTTTCAGCTGAGGAGAACACACATAGTTACTGCTTCCCAAGTGAAGGTCCCAAATAGTCCCTGTGCTCTGCAGCAATTCTTAAACTCCAGTGTGAAGTTCTGAGTATTTTAACTTGAGCCTTGTAACAGGGCTGGGCAAAGAAAAAGCAATCACCAAACTCAACAACCGAGCAGAATGGCTAATGAAAAATGCTATAGAGACACTAAAGACCAATCTGTGAGAACTAAATTACAACCTCCAGTTAGCAAAATTCCTTCACACCTGCAAGGCATTTCAGGTCCTCTGGCAAGTGGATGCAAGCAGCTTCTCTCCCCACTTGACCCAGCTGAGGCCTCCTTCTTCGGCAGGGAGAACCCACTGCGAAAAAGGGGCCCATTTTGTGGCCCAGGACTGTTCTTGAGTGATCATTTGCTACTCCCTGCCTTCACCCTTCCCTTGGCTGACAGGTTATGGATAAACTGATACAGCTTTTGTCCCTGAAACCCAGATAGGTAGGCAGATCCCCACGAGTACTGAGTTTCAGGCCACTCTGAACGGCCTGTCCTTTTGAAGAGGAAGAAAGGAATTTCCGAACAGCATTCCCCGTTGTGCAGCCTCAAGTGTGGAAGCACAGCTCGGCTACAGAGGGGGGGACGATAACAAGCCGCTTCCAACCCCCGGGCGAGCTGACTCCATATCGTAACGGAGGAACCCGACCGCCACCGGAGCCGTCACCACACCGAACCGAGGCGAACACGCTGCAAGCTCCGCGGGCGCGAAACGACGCTGGCCCCAGTCCGCCAATAGCCGCAACGGATTCTGAAGCAGTCCCGCCCACCCTCTACAGAGTTGGCTGAGCATCTCGTCACTCATCTGGGACCCCTTCTCCCGACTGCGCGCGAAGCATCGCCTCGCGATTCGGACTGAGGACCGCGAGCATTCTCAAGTGTAATAGGGGGGGCCGTTTGTGCGGGAGGTGTTGGCCGCGGTGACCAGCTGGGCTCTGCAGGGCAGCTTGCAGGCCCCTCAGTAGGTCACTGAGAACTAGGCTTCAGGGCATCGGGGCCTCCTGCTGGGGCCGTGTCTGGGCCATGCCACGGCGCTCCCCGCCACGGCTCGTTCGCTTCAGGCGCGCTCCATCCCCGCGGATTTGTGTCCTTGTTTCTTCCCCATCCCGAGGCTTGATCCGGTGACATCTTGCTCGGGCACTCCCCAGGTGCCACCTCTGCCCCTTCCACGGCTCTGCATGGTTCCTTCTGTGGTGGTAGCTCCCAGCCCTGCTCTCTCAGGGCAGCCTCTCACAGGGCTGCTATTTCCTAGGCGGGTGTCTGGGAGCATTGGCTAACAGTCAGTGAGTCTGTGTGCAGAGGGCAAGAAGGCCAGTGGCATCGTGGCCTGTATCAAAAATAGTGTGGCCAGCAGGACCGGGACAAGGATCACTCCCCTGGACCGGGCACTGGTGTTACCACACCTGGTCTACTGGGGTTTGGTTTTGGCTACCTTAATATAAGAAAAATACTGAGCTGCTGGAGCTCATTATGACTGGTTGGTGAAGGGTCTGGAGAGCAAACCTTGTGAAGGAGCTGAGGCTGGTTAGCCTGGAGAAAAGTAGGCTGAGGGGAGACCTTATTGCTGTCTGCAGCTGCCTGACAGGAGGGTGTAGAGAGGTGGGGTTTGGTCTCTTTTTCACGAGGAACATGTGACAGGACAAGAGGAAATGGCCTCACATTGCCTCAGGGGAAGTTTAGGTTGGACATGAGGAAAATCTTTGTTGAAAGCTACCTCAGGCTTTGGAACAGGCTGCCCCGGAAGGAGGTTGAATTGCCATCCCTGTTTCAAAGTCACAGAGATCTGGAGCTTAGAGTTAGAGTTTAGTGGTGGGATGGGACAATTGGGTTAATGGTTTGACTTGATGAGTTTAAAGGTCTTTTCCAACCTAAGCAATGCTTTGATTTCATGGTTCTGTTCCTGGCACCTTCCAAAATCTCCCTTCTATGCAGTTCCAGTCTCCTGAGTTGTAAAGCTCAAGCCCCTTGCATGAAATAGTGACTTTAGGTCTCTTTGTTATGTCTATTTACTTTTTTCTTCTTTTTTTCCCTCCTCTCTGTTCAGAAGTTGCCATTGTAAAGCAGTTAGAAACACTGTTGTCCAGTGGCTTGTAGACATCTCTTGATTTGAGTGTGCTTAACCAGACAGTAGGTGAAAACTCAAAGTCACATTTCTGGTCTTGATTCCCCTCTTTGTATTAAAGCAAATTTAGTTTTAGGTTTTTAAGTTTGAAGCACTGGAGGGCAACTTTTAAAAGGAAAATAAGTCTGCTGCTTCTTACAGCATTTGACATTTACTGTGATTTCTGATGCGCCTGCTAATGACAGGTTAACCCATTACACCAGCCTAGCCCACAGTGCCATAGCTTATATTCTAATAAGCTATCAAATGTGTAAATGAAACTCTGCACAGCTGACAGCCTATTGAATGATCTATTTGGGCTTTCATACTACTGTGGTAAATGCAGGGTTTTCTTTTCTAGGCAGTGTTCAATTGTCCATATCTGTGAGACCACCCAAAAAAACCCAGTAAGTAGGTTAAATCTGAAAATGAGCAGGAAAGTTCAATTGTAAGAATTTCTTCAAGAGGAGTTCTTACACATGAGGTTGTTTATCCACCTTGATTTGGTACCTTAATTGTGCTAATATGAGGTCTGTAGGTAGGTGTATAACACACCGAAAAGTGACAGTTACATTTTAGACTATTAACGTTTACATCATGTCTACGTGTCCTGCGCCACAGAACACCACTGAGCCTCCATACTGTCAGCAGAGTGAAATGCTTGCAGTACTATGCAGTATGCATCACAGACAGATGAGCTGACTTGCTGGGCTCTGGCAGTGATTCTTCCTACACTCTTCTCCCAAAAAGCATAAAAACCCCCTTAGTTTCAAGGAAGCTTCTAATGAAGAGCTCTGATTGAAGTTATGTGGTGCTGCCTGAATGCCCTTCTACAAGGGAGACAGTAGCTGTGCCCTGATGGATAGTGGAAGCAAGCATGTTTTGTTTAGCTCTGTGCTGATGTTATCCAGACCTATGTAACTGTATTTTCCCTCTCTTTCCAGGAGGAGCTGGCAATAAATTGTTCCCAGTCTCATTCCACAAACATCTAAAGTTGATTTTGATGCTCTGGCTGTTTATTCTCCTGATCAAACATACACAAGAACTTGTGTTGCTGAGTAGTGCAGTATGCTAGGAAATTAATCTGTGTTAAGATTAGCAGACTTTTCTCTTCCTTTCTGTTTTGCTGGATGGGTTTTAACTTGCATAGCTTTTCTGTCTAGTTCACTTTTGATGGCACAAGTGTAGGACAGAGAGAAGAAGCAATCAGCAGGAAAGCACAAGGCAGGATTGCACCATTTGATAGCAATGCTGGCTTACGAAAGGTCAAATTGTTCACACAACTGCAGTGTCTGAAAGCTAGTTTTGTATGCTAGAAAAATGGGTGCTTTTGTTTTCCTGGGTAAGTGTCCTCTTAAAAACACACTTCACTTTTATCACTCTTCTAGAGCATAATTTCACAGTGCACAGACAGTGTACTGGAGCAACTGGCCTTCCTCTACCTTCATTTGTGTTGCTGTGCCCCTGGCTTACTTTGGAGCTGAATAAATGAATGTTTGTTTTCCATACTCAGTGTTCTTAGTTATGCTTTGGAAATGAGATGTCTGACATCTGAGGAAAAGAGTTTTCCTTTTTTTAGTTGTCTTTTGTAAGTTGTATTGATGCAGATCAGTTCAGAGAAAGCAAAAATATGTTGTAAAACAACTCCAATAGTTTTAAGACGATGGCTTGTTGTACTTCTCTGATTTATGAGCTAGGTGGCCCAGTGCCTGCAAACAAGAAATGGATGGAATTCCTTACTCTTGCTTTCTGTTTTTCCCTCTAGCAAAGGAAGCAGAGTGGGGTTCAAGATTTTCCCCTTCCATCTATATCCCTGTGTTATAACCTACCTCTCGTTCAGTTATAACAGTACAACTGTTGAAGGTGTGCAAAGCAGATAATGTAATATTTCAGCCAATCTAAGCAAACATATTTCCCTCTTATTGCTCTGTGTTCATTGCACTGTGCTCCACAGTGCAAATGGTTCCATTTGTTACGGCTATCAATATGCTGTGGCATGGGAATGGGGACACATTTTGAGGAGGTAGGGATGGCTGAAAGTGTTTGGTGGTTTTTTGGTTATTTTTTAAAAAACAAACTAGTTTTGCCACTGGAGAAAAAAGGAATGTAAGAGTATCTATACCATGGGCTGCTTGGATTGCCCTGGAATTGTTAGAAAATGCTTGGTTTATTGTACAAGCAATTGATGAATCACTTGTCTTAGAACCTTGCAAAGTTAGGTGAAGCTTTCCACCTGATTTAATTTAGAGAGTCTTTTAACTTTGGAAATAGATGAAAGCCATTGGCACTTCTAAACATTTTGAAATGTTATTTAAGAGAACAACGGGTAATTTGATCCTTAGCTAGAAGGACATAATTCAAGTCCTGACCCTATGCAGCAAATGTTAAAGGCTTTGGAGCAAGGTAAGCCTCCACATTTGTGGGAGATGAATAACACTTCTGGGACCTCTTTGATTTAAATCATGTGTGGGAGAACATTTGTCGATGGCATAATCTTCTAGATGAGGGTGTTTATAGTCTAGCTTGTGTGAAAAAGCTGATACTTTTTCCTCGTTTCTTTTTAATTTGAGGTCCCAGCCAAGTCCGCCATCATTTTTATTGCTGTGCGCTACAGTGTCACCTATAACATGGGTGAGATCAAATGCAATGATTTTAAATCTTGTCATGCAAGAGCTTAACTATTAAAAATTACTCTTTTAGTCCTGCTCAAGACTTAACTGTTATAATACAGTAGAGCTCTTACATTTATTTGCCTTCCTTGGATTGTCTAATGCTATATACACTGAAACAGTCTACCATGTTCTTACTTGTTAACAGGTTATTTTCTCTACAGTTAACACCGCTTGTTTTTTAACTTGTGTTTTAATGTGAAAAAACATATAATTTTTGCATTTTTTTATTCAGCCAGAAAGATTTTTTGATTAAAAAAGGGATGGAAGTAACAGCATGTTTTAGTATCTATTGGTTATTAATTATTTATTATGTCACTAGTAATGGCTTTGTGACTTACAGTTAAAATACACAGAATCACAGAATAATCCTGGTTGGAAAGGGCCTCCTAGCGATCACAGAGTCCAACCATCCCCACACCAACAAAAAGTGTCAATAACTGAGAGACTGAAAAATACAAATTAACCCCCTCCATTCTGCCATTCTAGCAGGGCATGAAGCACCATAACTACATGTTTTTTAAATACCTCCAGGGACAGTGACTCAACCACCTCCCTGGGAAGGCTGTTCTAATGCTTCACCACTCAGTCAGTAAAGAATTTCTTCCTAAGATCCAATCTAAACCTTCCCTGCCTCAACTTCAGACCATTGCCCCTGGTTCTGTCATCAGTCACTAAGGAGAAGAGGCCAACACCTGCTTCTCCACCACCTCTCTTCAGGTAGCTGTAGAAGGCAATGAGGTCCCCCCTCAGTCTCCTCTTATCCAAAGTAAACCTTCCCAGGTCCCTCGGCCTCTCCTCATATGACTGGTTCTCTAAACCCCTCACAAGCTTGGTAGCTCTCCTCTGGACCCGTTCCAGCATCTCAATGTCTTTCCTATAATGGGGGGCCCAGAACTGAACAGAGCACTCGAGATGAGGCCTCAAAGGGCCAAGTGCAAGGGCACAGTAACTTCCTTTCTCCTGCTGATCACACTATTTCTGATCCAGGCCAGGATCCTGTTGGTCTTATTGGCCACCTGGGCATGCTGCTGGCTCCTATGAAGCCAGCTGTCTCCCAGCACCCCCAAGTCCTTTTCTTCTGGGCAGCTTTAGAGCCCCTCAGCCTGCAGCGGTGCTTGGGGTTGTTGTGACTGAAATGCAGGACCCAGGACCTGGCCTTCTTGTCCCTCATTCAATTGGCCTTGGCCTATCGATCCAACCTGTCCAAGTCCCTCTGTAAAGCCTTCCTCCCCTCAAGCAGATCAATGCTCCCAAACAAGTCGTCTTCAAACTGACTGAGGGTGCTCTCAATCCCCACGTTCAGGCCATCAATAAAGATATTAAACAAGACTAGCCCCAACACTGAGCCCCAAGGGACACTACACTATTATTCTCAAGTAATTCATGTTGCTGACTTAAAGATGCTTTAAAATGCCAAAGGGAGAAAGCACTGATTTAATTTTTAAAAATATTTTCTTTTAGACTGTTTTATAGCTGTTACACAATATACAGGAGTGGTAAGCTCCTTATTTGATAATTTTCCTTAATAGTATTGATCACTTTCCAGGAATCAATCTGTATGGTGTCTTGGAAAAAATAGGTGCTGTGGTAGAAGTATTCCAGATGGGGAACTCAGGTTGAGATAATTTAGCAAAATTAATTACTTCTGTTTTTAAACTTCGCTTCCAAACTTGAGACCAATGTACTATGACTATTCCAAATAAGGCAGCACTGACTACCTATAGATGTTCCAAATCAGGCAGAAGTAGTATCTGCTGCACAGTTGTTCATTAATTTTACCACAAGAAACAGGACCTCTGACACTTAGGGTTATAGGGATGTCCTATGCATCAGGACCTTAACATGCTGTTCATGTTACAGGAAGCTGTAATTGCTTCCCTAATACCTACCAGCCTAGATTGCTTTAGGAAAAAAAAGTTGTTTGATGTCTGTGCTTTATTTACTCTGCACTTGGACAACACAGAGTTTGACAAAGGGCAGAAGGCTTACAGATAACATTCCTTCATGTGTATGAGAAATGGCAGTGTACAGAGACATCAAAATGAATTCCCACTCTGAAGTAGAAGAATGTGAGTGTTGGACAGGCTAGCCTGCAGATCAGTGACTCTGACCAGTTGGAGCAAAAGTTCTTTTGTATTGTAATGTCTCAGATACATAAAGAAAAGTGAGGTTGGTTTAGTGGGTGGGTGGGCCAGTACATCCCTACAAAACTATGGTGGATTGTGAATTGGCTGTAGGATAGAAGTGGTTAATGGGACAGAGTCTAGTTGGAGGCCTGGATCTAGTGGGGTCCCCCAAGGATCAGTACTGGGACCAGTCCTCTTCAATCTATTCATGAATGACTTGGATGAGGGATTAGGGTGCACTGTCAGCAAGTTTGCCGATGACACAAAACTGGGTGGTGTCGCCAACACCGCAGCAGACTGTGCTGCCATTCAGCGAGACCTGGACAGGCTGGAGAGCTGGG